>MU249573.1:11932407-12241800 GCA_018977245.1 Lethenteron camtschaticum | reverse complement strand
GACAGCTATGGAGACATGGCACATGAGGAGGAGGCAATGGGGTGGCTGGACATGTGTGAAAAATAACTTTATAGCTCATCGGATTCCTCCAGTGTTTAAATATTCAGCTGTGCGGTGGGACGAAGGAAATGTGACATTGCGAGCGGATTGAATGGGTGGACGCGTATAAGGAGATAATGTGCGTGAAATATAATTTGAACTTCTGATAAACATCAAAATATATATAGCGTGTCAGAAGTCGCTATGTTGTCTGCAGCTCTACTTTCATTAGGAAGCCCATTGGGAGCTATGCACTTGTAACTCCAGATTGAAAACGTATTTCTTGAGAACTGCTTTAGTGTGTGTTAGTTTGTTGTCCATCCTCTACGTAAACATACATCTCAAAAGTCTCTTGTGGACGTCTCATTTCTCTCTCATCTGTATGCCCCTTCTATCGTCTCTATTGTACGACATCTGCAATGCTTATCCACGTTATCTCGCTTCATCTCCTTCTCGAATATAACGTCCGACTTAGACGGGGTCCCCACCAAATGATCCGGGACCACGGAAAGGCGATTAAAGACAAAGACGTGACACAACGATCACCATTTAAAACATAACATGGTAAATAATAAAGTAACAATTACACTGACGGAAAATCAGCTTTAATTTGTATTCTTTGGGTCTTTCGGTAGATAGGTTGAGCACGTAGATAGGTTGAGCTAAAATAACAAAAAAACGACATTTCGATTACAACTCGAGCCATGACGACGTTTCGATCACATCGTCATCGCTTGTGTTGTGATCGGAAAAAAACGACTTTTCGATCACAACACAAGCGATGACGTCGCTTGTGTAGTGATCGATCACAACACAAGCGATGACGTTTCGATCACATCGTCATCGCTTGTGTTGTGATCGGAAAAAAACGACGTTTCGATCACAACACAAGCGATGACGGCGCTTTCGATCACAACACAAGCGATGACGTTTCGATTGCATCGTCATCGCTTGTGTTGTGATCGTATAAAACGACGTTTCGATCACAACACAAGCGATGACGGCGCTTTCGATCACAACACAAGCGATGACGGTCGCGATGACGGACGCTTGTGTTGTGATCGAAACGTCATCGTTTTTTGTTATTTTCGTTCAACCTATCGACGTGACTTTACCGAAAGACCCAAAGAATATTAATTCCTGCAGTCACGAAAGCTTCGAGTCAAGATTTACCTTTAATTTTCTAAATTAAAATCCTCGATAATTGATCGGTCTTTTTTGCCGATAATTTCACTCAAAACGCAAATCGAAGCGACTCGTAGAGCCTCGATGCAAATACATGAACATTAGCCTCATCAACAACCATATACACTTGTGAGAAAGTATGATAATAATAGACTAATAGACTAATACAGTACTGCGATGTTGTCGTGAGGTGGAGCAGAGCGGCAGCCGCGAGACAGAAAAGCGCGGGAAACCGCCGAGCGGAGCCCCACACCGGCAATTAAAATAAACATTATTATTATTACTGCTATTGCTGCTACTTACGAATCCAGACTTTCTGGCAGTACTCGACTCGTCGTGTTTGTGCGTTTGTGTTTTTTTCCCAAGGCAATGTTAATGAAAACTGAGGTAAAGTTTTGTTAATGATTCGTTGCCGCTCCGCTGGTGCCAAGCGGGTAATGAATTGACAACGCTAAAGTGCAATTAAAGTAACATTTTTGTTTATTAATTCACACTTTTTTATTTCCTTCTAATGCACATATACAGCGTATATTATATATAGTCTACACACATTGTTTTTATATATTTTAAATATACAGGACTATATTTAGCTATTCCACTTTTTATATCTTAACATAAATCGTCTTGAAAATGTTTGTTTCCTATTTAGACGTTACGTATACTCAGTACATCCTAAATTGCTTCCTAAATGCAACTAAATAAGAGGTTAAAAGGCAGACCCGACCCTATCATCATAAAGCGAAATTATTGCTCTATTTTATTAAAGACATTCATAAATGTATCTTCTTGGTTCTTTCGGTAAGTCACGTAGAATGGAAATAATAAAATAATATAAAACAATTATTATTTCCCTTCTACGTGACTTTACCGAAAGAACCAAGAATATGAATTCCTGCAGTCACGAAAGCTTTAAATCAAAATTAATAAATGTCTTTACACGGACACTCTCAATTATATTGCAAAGGGATTAGAGAGTGGCTCAGAGTTCCACGTGGGAGTTGTCAATGCCTACCTGTCAACCCCTTAATAAGTACTTTCCTTACCTTCTTACACCAATTCACACCCTTTTGGTCAACCAGTGCCCCCTTATAGATCTCAACGTTCATCCTATAAAGTCCCATCACAAGGGGTCGTCCATAAATGACGTCACACATTTTGGACGATTTTTGACCCCCCCCCTTCGTCACACGACGTCACAAAAAGTCAGACCCCCCCCAAATATGACGTCACAAAGCCCTGCCCCCCCCCCCCCCAAAAAATATTAAACATGCTTCAAATCGCTTTAAACTATTGTCATTGTAGTGCGTATTTAATGTGGCGCTGCACTCTGATGTTGTAGGAGAAAACATTTATTTAAAGAAATATTAAAAAGTATATTTAATTAAGTACAACGTGTTGTCTATTCTAGATTTGAAGCTTTCGTGACTGCAATGATTCATACTCTTTGTATTTTTCGATAAAGTCATGTCGGTAAAAAATCTAATAAAATAAATGAAAACAACTCAATTAAGTCACGACGTTTCGGGCGCAACACAAGCGTCCTTCTTCAGGTGCGGACAACTTAGCGAAAGCGCAACCGCTTAAGTGTGGACACACTGTGTTGTTTGTGCACGACTGCCACCTTTTGATTACACTATGTAACACGATTTTTGTTCCTGGGTAGTGTTCTTTTCTAATTGCTTATGCTCGAAAGTATAGAAAATGGCTATTATTCCCCACAAACTTTGCTTTCGTGACCAGGACTTTGTGTGAATGAAACACACAAATGCAAAGTTTTCTCATTGAAAATAGGTACATTTCAAAATACCACTGTCCTGGTCACAAAAGCAAAGTTTGTGGGGAATAATAGCCATTTTATGTACTTTGGGGGCATATGCAATTAGAAAATAACACTTACTACCCAGTAATTTTTGTTGTTACAGTGTTACATGTGTATCGAGAGTTCAATGTTCATGTGCCATTTCTATTGAGGGACTACTGCTGTGTATTATCTTGTGTAGGACTGTTTGGTTATTGTTTTCGCTGCCTTTACCTTGTCTTGCTACATCGGATTTGCACAATTGTTTAATGATTTATATTCAGTTACTTTTTTTCTCTCCTTTGCACTCCCATCGTTTTTGTGCATTGTTTGCTGTTTGTAACTCGCTGACCCTCCAACTGGACACGTGGTTCAAAAAAGCTTCATGGCTCTTCGGATTCCTCCTCCACTCTAAATACAGACTCTGAACCCGAGGCCCCCCCACCGCCCACCCCCCCTCCACCCGCCCCCCCTCCACCCCCCTCCACCCGCCCNTCCAACCTCCCCTCCACCCCCCCCCGCCCCCCCCCTCCACCGCCCCTCCACCCCCTCCACCCGCCCNTCCACCCCCCCCACCCCCCTCCACCCCCCTCCCCCCCCCCTCCACCCCCTCCACCCCCCCTCCACCCCCNCTCACCCCCCTCCACCCCCCCCTCCACCCCCACCCGCCTCCACCCCCTCCCCCCCCTCCACCCCCCTCCACCCCCCTCCACCCCCCTCCACCNCNCCCCACCCCCCCCCCTCCACCCCCCCTCCACCCCCCTTCACCCCCTCCACCCGCCCTCCACCCCCTCCACCCCCTCCACNNCCCTCCACCCCCTCCACCCCNCCCCCCCCCCCTCCACCCCCCTCCACCCCCCCCCACCCCCCCACCCCCCTCCACCCCCCTCCACCCCCCCTCCACCCCCCTCCACCCCCCCTCCACCCCNTCCCCCCCCCCCCACCCCTCCACCCGCCCCTCNCCCCCCTCCACCCCCCTCCACCCCCTCCACCCCCTCCACCCCTCCACCCCCTCCACCCCCTCCACCCCCCCTCCACCCCCTCCCCCCANCCCCTCCACCCCCCTCCACCCGCCCTCCTNACCCCCCCACCCCCTCCACCCGCCCCTCNCCCCCTCCACCNCCTCCACCCCCTCACCCCCCCTCCACCCGCCCTTCCCCACCCGNACCCACCTCTTCACCCACTCACCCCATCGCCTCCACCCCCGCACGAGTTTATAATCGACCAATCTGGCGGCCATCTTGCTACGGAGAACCTTTGGCTGAGTCAACGGAACCCCGCCCCCTCACGATGACGTCACGCCACTCCGCACGCCCAACGTGTCCCGCCCCCCCATTCCCCTACGCAACATGGCCGCTTGATGTCTTCACAATCCCGCTTGAAACTCCACTCCACGTGGACCGCGCACACGTGTGTGCGTGTGTACCGTTTGCCGGCCTTCATAGGCGCTCGCTAACAGCACTTGCCCCAACAGGACTATCCAAAGTCGTCGGCAGGCCCTGATGGCGGGACGGTCGTGCCTGCAGAGGTGCTCGTGTGTGCCGGTGCGGACGAGTCGGCGCCCGGCGGCGGAGGCTGCGGGGCGTGGGACGCGCGATCGGGCGCCTCGCTCGCCTCGTACCGCGGCGGCGGAGCGGCGGCGCGGACTCTGTGCCTCGCGGGGGACGCCACTTCCTGGGCGCGCAGCGCGGCAAGAGCTACGTGAACGCGTGGGACGCTGGGCGCAAGGTGCGTGTGTGTGCCCTTCTTGCCTCGCCGTGCCCGTCACCCCTCTCGTCTTCTTCTCTCTTATAAATAGCAATATAATGTATGCGCTGTGCCGTTGAAGTTCTTTCGCATCGTACGTAGTCAACCGTGCTTCATCGGAGTATTCGGGGAAGGACAACAAACTATTTACTTCGGTGAATTAAAAGTGCGTAGCTGCCGAAGCTGCCGAAGATCGAAGGAAGAGCGTTCCAGACGGCTGCCGCAGAATATCGGTGACAATAATAATCATCAGTGACATACTTATATAGCGCATGGCTATCACGGTCCCGTTATGTTTCACAGACGGGGTATCGTCTGCCAGCAAATCCTTTTAATGTATGCGTGCACATGTTTCGCTCACTTTAGAAGAGAGAGAGCGACAACTTTGAGGCACGAGGAACCACAGGCGAGCGGGAAGGCCGCAAACAGCTTGCCCAAGCTCTGCGGTCCTCTATATAGTACGGTGTTATTGGACAATGTATTGTTTACATGCGGGAGGAAACCGGAGTACCCGGGAGAAAACCCGCACGTGCGAGGGGGAAACACTCTATTCCATACAGACGGAACAGATGGAGGACATGAGAATAGGTTTTACCCTTTCTGCAAAAACATTGTTAAGATGTTAAAAACCAAACAAACTTTTGCAAGGAATCATGTCTGATGCACCACATGTACGTGTGGTGAACATCAAAACATTCCCCACACCACCCAGCCCCTCCCNACAACACTCAGCCCCTCCCCCCCCCCCACCCAGCCCCTCCCACCCCCCCTCTCACCCAGCCCCACCCTCCCATTTTTGGATGCACGACGGACGGACACAATAATCCCCTGTGGGCTGGTGTAACCAGGAGGTTCCTACCAGTACAAAAACATGCTCAGGTAGTATACGCGGTGTCTTGGAGGAGAGTCCACTGCTTTGCTGCACTCTGCTGGGGGCCAGGGTATGGTACCGCGACGTTCACGGGAAGGGAGTTTCAAATATTTGTGCGATCCCCCAACCCACTCCTCCACAGTGTCTGAAGGCACAGCCGCCACCGTGATGGTGGCATCATAGCAGTGTGGGTCGGTGCATTGTGTATCGCTGTCCTAGCTGTAACTATAAAAAAACTATGAACTATTTTTATTTTACCAGGTCATGTACACTGAGTTATATGGATCTTTTTCAGAAGCCACCTGGCCACAAGTGATAGCTCAACGCAGTGGCTTATCACGTGGAAACTTATAGCACCCAAATACTCTAAACGCGTGGAAGGAAAAACCAGAGAACCCGGAGAAAAATGCACGCAACCATGGGAGAACACACAAACTCCAAATGTACAGCAAGCGTCAGAGCTACAAACCTGCAGCTCTGGTTGTACTTGTCGAATCGGCTCCGTGTCTGTGGTCGATCTCTCGCTACGCCTCCCTCCTTCCCCCTTTACACAAAGCAGCAGGAGCAGCTGCAGCAGAAGCTCGTGTGCCCGGGCCCCGTGTCGTGCCTCGCCGCCTCCCCGGATGGGCTGCACCTGGTGGCCGGCATAGCGCAGACGCTCTACCTGTGGGAGGTGAGCCGCTACCCCTGCCTGGGCCGGCTGGGTTCGAGCCCTGTACCGGTGTGTTCTATAACGCGGTGGTAGTTGCGTTCCTGAAGAACACGTGCTATGGAAAATTTGCGTTATAATAATATATATTATAGGGGTAAAGCACAGTCACGATAGCGCTTGAGTTCGTACACAGGAGCAACAAAGACTGAGTGCATGGGTAGCATCCAGAAGGATCCAGTAGCATCCCGCCTTGTGCGATGCAACACCAAGGCAGCTGTACTTCCGATTATTCCTACTCGCGCGACGTAGTTCCATTCACTTAATTGCTTCATATCCAATTCGCAAGATAATGATTGGCATGTACGGGGCCTTACTTAAATTAATTACGCGATAAAAGTGCCTTGAATCTCACCTCGACTGTTCTAGTGAACTACTATGGTGTAGCCAGGAGAACCCCCATTGGCAGCTATCTGTGCAGCACAAGGTGAACGCAGCAGCGGCCTGTAAGTGGGAATTAGTCTGCCAGTAGGGGGCGATATTGCGGTGTGGCTTTTCCCAATTTAGTATTTCGGTGACCATGATGGTAATGCCATTGGTTGTGATGATGACGTTGGTGACGCCATCGGTGGTGATGCCATTAGAGGTGATGAAGATGCCGGCCAATTGATAACGTTGGTGGGGTAAATTGCGGATCTTCCCACATTCTTAGGTGGCGTGGAATGGGACCATTGATGTGAACCGAGCGAGATGAGTTTCTGCTATGGCTAACCACAGTTGCAAGGGATAACCAGTACCGGCCCTGCCTCTCTCCAAGATCGATTCGGCTTTAAATGAGTTCCCCGATGTGTCAAAAATATTGGCACTGGGGACACAATGGTAGCCTGGCATGGTCCTGGACACACCACCTCCTTTTGCGCGATAGGGGGCCATCCATTTAGTTTAACTCGCACGCACATAGCGACAGATAGCCACACCTAGCTAGAGGACTCAGAGTGTTCATAGTTGTTTATTAAACGTGTTGCCTCCAACTTATAGTGTGTGCGCCTCCGTGTATGTTACACACTACACTAGCGTCAGAAGTCCTTAATCCTTGATCGTTTCTGCGTGGATTAAGTATCGGCCGTTCTATAGGATTCAGAGGGGGGTGTGTCAAGTGCGTACGCAGGTGGGGGGGGGGGGGTGTAAAAAGTACGTGTGCGTACAGGGAGGGGGGGGGGTCAAGTTTTGGCAGATTTTTGCGTACGTACTAAATGGATGGCCCTAGGTGCTCGCTAACAGCACTTTTACCCAACAGCCTGTGTAACTATGATTCAAGGGGGGGGGGTCTTGTGTGTTTACTTGCTTTTGTAGATGGGCGGGGGCTCCCTGCTCGCCGTGCTGTCGCGCCACTACCAGGACGTGTCGTGCGTCTGCTTCTCTGACGACGGAAGCCACTTCGTGTCGGGGGCAGAGACAATCTGGCGCTCGTGTGGAACGTGGGCAGGTGCGTGCACGTGCGTGTTCGTATGTATACGCGAGACAGCGGTTAGAGCAGTATGGGGACGCGCGGCTCTGAATGTTGGGCCACAAGGGGTGAGGATTGTGAGGTGGATCGCGGGGATCACAAGACTGGATCTGGCTAGAAAATGAAAGGTCAGGAAGGAGGCAAGAAAATCCAAAGAAAGTCGAATCGGATGGCGAGACGTGTCTTAAGAAGGCATGGAAACCCCATGGAAGAAGAAGGTGATAAACACGGAGCCACCAGGGCGGAGGCTGATGGACAGGCCGAGCAAGGGTGGATTTAGTGGTGAGACCAGGACGTGAAGGACTGGAGTGGACAGGGATGTGATGACCAGGACAGGAATAAGCGAAGAAGGACCAGGAAGGCAGAGCCCACATGAATGGGAATAACATCATGGAGAAGTGAATAATGTATGATCGCATTGACGACGTCGTAGTTGTGTTTGCGGTGTGCAGTGTGGTGCAGGCAGGCAGTGCGGAGCCGCGCCACGTGTGGTCCCAGCACACGCTGCCCATCACAGACTTGCAGTGTGGCGCCGGGGGCCGCTGGCCCGCATTGCCACCGCCTCTCTCGACCAGACCGTCAAGGTAACCGTTCCGGAGCTCCCACGGCAACCACTGTCACGGCAACCACTGTCACGGCAAACCACTGCAACGGCAAACCACTGCAACGGCAACCACTGTCACGGCAACCACTGTCACGGCAACCACTGTCACGGCAACCACTGTCACGGCAACCACTGTCACGGCAACCACTGTCACGGCAACCACTGTCACGGCAACCACTGTCACGGCAACCACTGTCACGGCAAACCACTGCAACGGTGGCGTGTAGACACGATTGAGTGGTACTAATGTGGCGGCGAAGTGACGGTGGTAATGATGTCGGTGTGGTGAAGGAGGTGGTGAAGTGAGCGGTGGTGGTGATGTAGGTGGTGGTAGTGGTGGTGATGGAGGTGTGGTGATGTGAGCGGTGGTAGCGATGGAGGCAGTCAAGGCATTGGAAGTGGTGGTGCTGATGGTGATGCGAGTAATGGGGTCCGTGTTGATAGTGGTGGTGATCGTGTTATTGGAGCTGAACGTGATGTAAGTGATGGTGGTGATGGTGTCACTCGAAATGACGCTGATGAGAATGATGATGATGTGGTGGTGATGGTATTGATGGCGGTCAAGGGTGATGGCGGAGGTATCGACACTACTGAGATACCGCCGTACTCGGTGCAGGTTCTGGTGGTAGTACAGCTGCTGTTGGCAGTGCTGCCTGTGATAAGTGTAATTGCTAAGAATGCCAGTAGTGTTAATGTAAGTTTCTGGTGTTGATGGTGGTTGTGTATCTTGCTGATGATGGTGCTGGATGTGCTAATGTGAGTTGCTGGTGCTTCTGTCCCAGCTGTGGGAGCTGGCGTCAGGCCGCCTGCTGCTGTCGGTGCTGCTTTCCGTGGGGCTCACGGCGCTGGCGCTCGACCCGGCTGAGTACCACGTGTTCTGCGGTGGCGTGGACGGTGCCATCTACCGCATCAGCCTCTACAACACGGTCTGTGGAGCTGTGACTACCACCGCCACCAGCACCACATCCGGCACTAACATCACCGCCACCATTGCCCCACCACCACTGCCGCCACCATGCTCATCATCACCATCACCACTGCTGTGCCAGCGCACAGTGCCATGGGAATGGCAACCACTGCCACCGTCTTCATCACCATCGCTACTGCCACCATTGTAACCGACACCATGATTACCACCGCTGCCACTATAATCAGGACCACCACAACCACGATTACAAACACCATTACTGCCGCCACTACCACCACTTTCAACTGCACCACCGCCATCTTCACTGCCGTCAGCTTCACCACTGCTGTGTTGCTGTTGACGATGGTGATGACGGTGATGTTTTGCGTAGAACCACGAGCGGACTCTGCGGGTGAACGAGGACGATGAGGAGGCGGTGTTTCGAGGACACACGTACGTATCTCTCAAGGATTCTGCCGCGAGGGATCGGGTCCCTCTGCTGTGAGATGCGAGTTTGATTCCGCTCTGTGCGACAGCCACTGGCTGCTGCTGACTTAATTCATACTCGCTCCCCGTATGTTTGTCTGTGTGCATGTGGGGATTGGCACAATGGGTGGCACAGGTGGTGCATCTGCCAGTCATCTGAGTCGGTCACCCCATGGCAGCTGGATCTGTCCATAACCTACCGTCAGCGAGCCTTTGACACTTTACGTAGACTCAAAATGCACCTGGCCTGGCACAGGTGCCTTGGTGACATCACCGCCACTTATTGGCGAATGGTGGAAATTAGTATTGGGTAATGGTAGTGTAGCGGTTAGCGCAGTGCTCTATGAACCCGGTTTAATTTCCACTCATGACCAACAATGACGACGAATATCTGAACCGGTCCTGGGCCTCTCCGAGGTGAATCGGCCTCAAATGAGTACCTGGTGCGATGTGTAAACATCAGCAATGGGGTGACAAAAGTGGCTGGGTACAGTGCTGGCCAATGACTCCCTCGTGTCGTTCTGGCCTTCACCATAGGTGCGCGCTAATAGCACTTGCCCCAAAATTCTGTTAAACGCTATACAGGTGATCTCTATCTTTGTGTGCAGCGGTGAGGTGCGCTGTCTGTGCGTCACCATGGACGGGTCCCTGCTGGTGTCGGGCTCCCAGGACCACAAGGTGTGCGTGTGGGACGTGGCGAGCCGACAGTGCCTCCGCACTATTACCATGAAGGGTACGCCTACACCAAACATCAACATCCACCATCCTCAAATAAGTGGTGATGACGTCACCATCACCGCCGCTCGCACACATCTCTTTTATCCAGTCGGTCTCTCGCTCGATCGGTGCTCCTTGGCACTTTCTCGCTCACACCCTCTCTACTCTCGCTCGCTGTCAAGTGCACGTGTATTTGTTTAACAAGGCGAGACCTCAGGAGACCAGGATATCTAGTTTACGACATTTTGATGGAAGCGTGATTTATGGACATTTGTGAAGCGATAGAATTGCAAGTCTTGATTTGAAGCTTTCGTGACTGCAGGAATTCATTTTCTTTGGTTCTTTTGGTAAAATCACGTAGGTAGAAATTAATAATAGATCACGACGTTTCGATCGCAACACAAGCAACCGTCATCAGGTGTGAAACAACACAGCAGGAGGACTGCTGACGTAAATCAGCAGTGCAAGTGTTTGTGGTTATCACCGACACCACACTCTCTCACCCCTCTTCACCCTCACTTGATTTCTCCCTTGCCGCCCTCTCAACCCGCTCACTTCCTCACCCCTCTCCCTTGCTCGCTCGCACCCTCTGCACACACTCACCTCTGCACCCTCTCTACCCTCGCTTGTTCGTTCTCATTCCCGCCTCCACTCTCGCTCACTTGAGCTAACGCCCAGTCGCCTCTTGTCGTCGGCGCTTTCCTCTGCTCTCGCCCCTCTCTGTGTTCACTCTCTCGCTACCTTCGCCATCGCTGCCTTCCGCAGGCCCAGTAACCAATGCGCTGCTCGTGCCGCCGCTGCCGGGCCTCGTGGACAGCGAGCCGAGGCCGGCGCTCACCCTGCCTCGGCTGGCGCGGCATCTGGCGGTGCCAGCGATGACGGTGCTGGGNAGAGCGGCGCCGTAACCGTGAGNTCGGCGAGGTCGCGACACATGGTGAGGTCACATGGGGCGGGGAGGGGGGGGGGCGACGTTCAGTGGAAAGATGGATCGGTTTATCGATTAAAATCAATTCTTACGCTACACAAAACGTGCGTCTGATCGTGCGTGTAAGACACATGGTGAGGTCACATGGGGCGGGGAGGGGGGGGGCGGGGACGGCGGATTGGATGGAAGGGCGACGTTCAGTGGAAAGATGGATCGGTTTATCGATTAAAATCAATTCTTACGCTACACAAAACGTGCGTCTGATCGTGCGTGTAAGAATGTTTTATTATTCATGTAAATCACGCAACTGATGTTCCTTGACAGGTCATTGGAGGCAAAACTAATTCTATAACGATACAAATGAGACGACGTACAATAGATTATTAAATGGGATGATTTGAATCGAGCTGATTTAATGGGATGGTGAGGGGTTCAATCATTAGAGACCGAGTTCCTCGGCTTCCGGCCACAGCCTGGGCCCGCGCTGCGGCGACAGCGCGAGTCTGCAAGGGTTCTGCTTTGAAGCCAAATCCTCTTCACGATCTCCTCCCTCGCCTTACGAGTGACGGCCCGTCGACGCGCAGGTTTTGTGCGGGTGTCTTTAAAACGCTGCGTTTGTCCGTCAGGGAGCGCAGGAACACACGCTGCTGCAGGAACTGAGCGAGCTGCGCGTGCCATGCAACATGGAATCGAGACGGTAGGACGACTTTCTGTTACCCCCTCTCCATTGCTGCCTTGTTCCCGCTGCCCCCTCCACTGCTGCCCCTTCCTGCGGCCACCTTACACTGCTGCTACTGGACATCTGTGAAAAAAGCTTTATAGCTCATCGGATTCCTCCAGTATAAATACATATTTGATTCTGCCACCCTTCATACTGCTCCCTTCCACTGTTTGCCCCCCCCCCCCGCTTCTGCTGCCTCTTGTCTGCTACTGCCACCTTCCTGTTGTCCCGTGCTACTGCTGCAACCCCTTCTGTCCCCTGCCTGCTGCCCCTTTCTACTGTTGCCCCCCCCNTCCTGCTGTGGCCCTCCCCCGCTGCGGCTCCCCTATTGCAGCCACCCCCACCTCTTCTTGCTGCCAGCACCCTCGTGTATTCTACATGGTATGTTCATATATGTATTTTGTATTTGTGTCATGTACATGGTGTGTGTATAATTAACATGGTGTGTGTGATGTACGTGGTGTGTGCCACTTACACCAAGAGTCTGTTAAAGGCTACGTGGGGGATCTTTGTCTTCGGTGTGTGTGTGTGGTGTTGAACGTGGTTGTGCTATGTGGGATGCAGGATGGGCTGACAGATCCCGAGGGTCGGCGCCTTCTCGCCTCGGAGCTGCAGGAGGAGGTGCACCGCCTGCGCGCAGCCAACACCGACCTCTACAAATTCGCCAGCACCCAACTCCACCCAGTCTGACAGTGCTGCAACCAGTACCCACCCACAATGCCTCGCGTGCTCCACCCCGTAACCACGCCGGCCTGATGCGGCCGTCGGTCCTTCGATCGCTTTTTTTTNACGTGAACTGTGACGGCTTTGCATCGGGGCTCATTGTCACAGCCGTGTCCCCATGCGGCTCTGCCGCCGCTCGGAGCTGTGGGAACGAGCGCCTCTCTCGTGCTACGCGCGAGGCCTCTGTGAGGAAGGCGATGGAGTGAGGACCGAGGTGAACTATGAATCTCCCGCGCGATTGCAAAGTGTGGAGGTGTCATTTGTTTTTGAGCAGCATTTGCACATCGCCGGGACTCGATTTTCTCAAAGCGTTTTTAAAATCGTTTACATTCTTAAGAGTTCTGTAAGTGTCTGTTTGCACCATATGCCGAGGATTTCAAAATTAAAGCCTGGAAGCTGCTGTGGTTCTGTGTTTGTCAATCGGAGGGTTTCGGCCCTGGTGGTTAGTTGGGCCCGAGTAAGGCAGGGCTCACCCTGGTGAAGGCGCCAGCATATAGCCACAATGGGAGTGGGGACGTTGGCCCTGGCCCCCAACTCCCGGCCTAAGAAATCGTGGCCGGACACAGTGTCGTGAAGAATAAACTCTTTAAGAGATGCCATTACATATTTTACTCGATTACGAAAACGTGGCAATCATTGCCCCCTAATCTAAACTTCTAAAACAGTGCAGGCCTTGAAAAACCACACGTGTAAAAAACCAGCAGCAGTTCCTGAAGAAGTCCGCACCTCTGATTAGCACGGTTGGCTATGTACGGTGCGAAAGAAGTTCGACATACAAGTCCATTGTGGTATGCTTGTGTTAGGTCACCAAGATAAATTTTATTGTGACTGACAGGCAGCAACCGCAGTTCTAGACAGGCACCTAGAGAGTCTACAATGTCCCCCTCTTGTTTGCCCTGGGGTATGAGTAACCCACCACTTTCTGGGAGGTTCGCCCAGGCAGGACACGAGGATCAGCTGGCAGTGCCTTCCCTCTTTCTCAGCCCCGTTCACTTTTACATAGCCACTAAGACAAAGATCCCCCGTATAGCCTGAACAGACTGTTGGGGCAAGTGCTGTTAGCGAGAAGCACTTTTGAAGGTCGGTACGGCACAAGAGGGCGTGGGTGGCCAAACACCACGCCCGGCCACCTTTGTCTTTTTAGTGGCGATGCTTACTACACACCGCACCAGGTACTCATTTGAGGCTGAGTCGACCTAGGGAGGAGGCCCAGGACCGGTTCAAAATAATGGTCACTGGTGTGGGGAGGGGCTGGGTGGGAGGGCTGGTCACCCCGTGGTGCCCTTATAAAACTCAACGTTTAACCTACTCACGCCGGCTTGTGCCCGCCCTCAGTCGGGCATATTTGTGGAATACACCACGCCGCCGTTGACCCTGGCCATTGACCGAGCAACCCAACGTTCTTACCAGCTCCCTCCGCAGGAATGTGTTTAATTGCCATAATTTTATTAAAGTTATCTGACCCCTGAGTAAGGTGGCGTTAATGTGTCTGTTGAACTTCTTTCGCACCGTACGTAGCTAACCCATTACCCGATACGTAATACATAATTTTCCCCTTTTAAAGCCACGGTGTTACACAAGCGAACGCGTCGAGTTGCTTCGTTATTTGTGCGCGCCAATGAAGAATAATACAAGTTAAAATTTCCATAAAAAATGTTGACTTTTAAAAGTTTCATTATCTGAACCCTGAGTAAGATGGCCGTACGGGTGTATCACTTCTTTTGCACCGTACGTTGCCTTAGCATTAACCCCGATGCGTAATCCATCGTATTTTTCCCACTTTTAAACCCACAAGCGTCTAGTTGTTTGTGGCTTGTGGGCGCCAACGCAGAATAATAACATTTTAAATTGCAATAAAAAATGTTTTGACTTTAAAAGTTATCTGACCCCCGAGTAAGATGGCGCCGATCGCAGCACAGCGATGACGTCATCAGAATTCGTACGTTACAAATCGTAGTTCGCATGCGCTACGATAAGGGACATTTCCCGAAACGTCGCCTATTATATGTATATATATTGTACTGTCTCTCTTTGAAAGGTCACGCGTGTTACTGCCGAACGTGTTTGCGTGGTTTGTTTGTTTGTTGTTGCTGCTGTTGACGTTTGGGCGTCTTGCGTATGTGAACTACGGAATTGGAGTGCGCGCGGCGGCCTCCGTAGGCGCGAAAGGCAGCGACATGGCGAGCGGCCCGTCACAAGGTGAGGGGGAACATCAACAACACTCAACAACATCTACAACATCAACAACAACATCAACAACGTCAACATCAACAACAACAACGTCCACATCAACAATAACATCGTCAACATCATCGTCATCATCATCACCATCATCATTACCATCATCATCATCACCATCATAATCATCATCATCATCACCATCATCATCATCAACATCATCATCACCATCATCATTACCATCATCATCATCACCATCATACATCATCACCATCAACATCATCATCACCATCATCATCACCATCATAACCATCATCATCATCAACAGCNTCATCATCA
Source organism: Lethenteron camtschaticum (assembly GCA_018977245.1). Classification (NCBI taxonomy): domain Eukaryota; kingdom Metazoa; phylum Chordata; class Hyperoartia; order Petromyzontiformes; family Petromyzontidae; genus Lethenteron; species Lethenteron camtschaticum. The sequence goes on along the minus strand of MU249573.1, from coordinate 12,226,405 downwards.
CCATTAACATCACCATCATCAACAACATCATCATTACCATCATCACCATCATAATCATCATCAACAGCATCGCCATCATCATCAACATTACCATCATCACCATCATCATCAACNTTACCATCATCAACAACATCAACATAATCATCACCATCATCAACAACATCAACATCAACATCAACATCATCACCATCATCACCATCATCATCACCATGATCAATATCATCATCACCATGGTAGTGTGGAGTTTGTGTGATCTCCCCTGTTCTACAGAGTGAGTGGAGTTTGTGTGATCTCCCCCTGTTCTACAGAGTGGAGTTTGTGTGATTTCCCCTGTCTACAGAGTGAGAGTTTGTATGATCTCCCCTGTTCTACAGAGTGGAGTTTGTGTGATCTCCCCTGTTCTACAGAGTGAGTGGAGTTTGTATGATCTCCCCTGTTCTACAGAGTGAGTGGAGTTTGTGTGATCTCCCCNTGTTCTAGAGTGAGTGGAGTTTGTGTGATCTCCCCTGTTCTACAGAGTGAGTGAGTGGAGTTTGTGTGATCTCCTGGTCTACAGAGTGAGTGGAGTTTGTGTGATCTCCCCTGTTCTACAGAGTGAGTGGAGTTTGTGTGATCTCCTCTGTCTACAGAGAGTGGAGTTTGTGTGATCTCCCCTGTTCTACAGAGGGAGTGGAGTTTGTGTGATCTCCCCTGTTCTACAGAGGGAGTGGAGTTTGTGTGATCTCCCCTGTTCTACAGAGTGAGGGAGTTTGTATGATCTCCCCCTGTTCTACACAGAGTGAGTGCAGTTTGTATGATCTCCCCTGTTTACAGAGTGAGTGGAGTTTGTGTGATCTCCCCTGTTTACAGAGTGAGTGGAGTTTGTGCGATCTCCCCCTGTTCTGCAGAGTGAGTGAGTGAGTTTGTGTGATCTCCCCCTGTTCTACAGAGTGAGTGGAGTTTGTGTGATCTCCCCTGTTCTGCAGAGTGAGAGGAGTTTCAATGTTCTCCCTCTGCTCTGCATGGGTTTCCTCCGGGTTCTCCGAATTCCTCCCATAGCTCAACCCACACACACACCAATGGAACTGGGATTGGCCAAACATTCGAATGCTGAAAAATTACGACTCATTTGGTATTAACACAGCAGCAACATCGTCCCGACAGAGGAAACTTTGTAGGACCCTCTTGAAAAAAGTCTTGAGTGAGGCCTTCTTCGGCAAAACAAGCGGAAGTAAATAAATTAAGCCACTTCACTAACTTCACCACCACCATGAACATCAAATTCACCACAATAATAATAATAAAACTATAAATCTATAAACAATTGAATATTTTACCAAGTAAGGCCCACTGGGCTGCTCTATAGCTCGTTTTCAGAAGCGACCTGGCCACAAATGACAGCTCAACAAAGTGGCTTATCATCACGTGGAAATTTAGAGCAACCACATACTCTAAAATGCGTGACGTTGATTCTCAATGTGGAGGGGAAAACCGGAGGACCCGGGGAAAAATCCACGCGGCCGCAGCGAGAACATGCAAACTCCAAATATACAACAGGCGTCAGGGTAGGGATTGAACCCACGACCTCCTGTTCACCAGGCAAGGTAGTTAACAACTCGCCACTGCATAAACCTCATCAACATCAGTATCGACAATATCACTGTCGAAAACATCGTTAACAAATTCACCCATATCAATAATATTATCAGCAGTGTTACCATCAGGGCTGCTGTACGTGTGTGGACACGTGTGCTCCAGACGTGCAGAATAAAAACCGCGCGGCCATCCTGGCGGAGCTGAACAAGGAGAAGAAGAAGCTGATGTCACAGACGCCAGCGAGCAGGTGGCAGTGCCAACTGCACCACCACACACCACCACTACACACACACAACCACCACCACACACACCACCACTACCACACACANACCACTACCACACACACACTACCACACACACACNACACACACCACCCCACACACACCACCACCTCCACCACACACACCACCACCACACACCACCACACACCACCACACCACACACCACCACCACCACACCACACCACCACACCACCACACACCACCACCACACACCAACACCACCACACACACCACCACCACACACCACCACACATCACCACACACCCACCACCACACACACCCCACCACCACACCACCACCACACACATCACCACACAGGGGATTCATGAGGACGCCACCACATACACCACGCCCGGCCGCCTCTTGTCTCTCCAGTGGCGATGTTTACACACCGCACCGGGTGCTCATTTTATGCTGAATCGACCTAGGGGAGGCTCAGGACCTGTTGATATAATTGTCACCGGTGTTGGCCGTGAGCCTGGGTGGTCCGACTCGTAGCGCATCGCACCAGGAGCTCATCTAAGGCCGAGTCGACCTAGGGAGGCTTAGGAACCGGTTCAGATACTCATTACCGATGTTGGCCGTGAGCATGAATCGAACTTCGCTGGGTTCGAAGTGCAGCTCGCTAACAGCTACACCACAACACCATCACACACACCACCACAGTGCCTGTAGTTTCGGGGCGGTGATGAGCCTGAGTGTGTGTGTGCGTGTGTAGCCACTGGGGAGACAAAGGCGGCCGAGCGTGGTGCTGACCAACCACGCCCTCGTGTGTCGTTACGGCCTTCACAGGTGCTCGCTAACAGCACATGCTCCTACAATCTGTTGAGGCTATAGGGGGATATTTGTATTTGTCTTTGTAGTTTCACGTTAGCGCGTCCCGTCGCCAAGGAGATGCGGGAGCACGCGGAGCTACAGCACACGGCACAGCAGCAGAAAGCAGCACTGCAGGTACAGCCACAGCTGACACGCTGCCACAGCTGACACGGCCGCACCTGACCCACAGGTGACACGCTGCCACAGGTGACCCACTGCCACAGGTGACACGCTGCCACAGGTGACACGCTGCCACAGGTGACACGCTGCCACAGGTGACACTCGCATTTCAATATTGCAAATTGCCAGGCGACAACTCAAAAGAGACCAGCGTAAGTCTCTCACTTGTAAGCGTCATCTGGGGCATTCGTCTGGTGCCAGTAGGGGCGATGATTGGTAGTGTGTGTGTTTAATCCCAATTTAGTAATTTTCGTATTTGGCGAATGACATCGCGGGATTTTTAACGTCCCCTGTGAGTGAAACACGTCGTGTTATTGTTAGTGTCATAGTTGTGGATATCACACACGGCACGATGAGTCAGGGCAGGTACTGGTTGTGAACCGCGAGGCTCTGAAACGCGCTTTTGGCCGTGTCACCGTCCACGGTGGTGACTGCTGGGTCGAATGTTGGTGCAGCGCACGGAGCGAGGGAGGGAGGGACTCTACTGCACAGGGCTGTCCCCATACAAAATTAACTTGGAAGGACAGCTATTTATTATTGGCTTGGGACAGAGGATATTTGGAGGCGCTTTTATTTTTATGGTGACACTCCCCGGGAGGAGTTTGAATCAGCGCACTGGATGTCTGTGAAATAAACGCCAAGTTTTTTTTATTTGGTGTTTTACATTTTTTATTTGAATATTGTTTAGGTTGGGCACTACCCCAATGGCCCATACAGACCAGACGTCACTCCCTGACACAGTCACAGCTCATACATCTACAGCTAGCACAGTTACAGCTGACACATCTACAGCTGACACAGCTAGTGACACAGCTAGTGACACAGCTAGTGACACAGTCACAGCTGACACATCTACAGCTGACACATCTACAGCTGACGAGACCTCAGCAAAGACTCCGCCACAGCCGACACCGCTATCGACACGGCTATGACTCGGCTACATCTTTTGCTGAAATAGATGTCTACCTGCTTGTGCAAACGTGCGTATTCATGTGCACGTGTGTGTGTCTTATATGCTGCGTTTATGTGTATACTTGTGTGTACACCATGCATTCGTGGGGAGCGGTAGTGTGCCACAAACCTCGCCACCCAAGTTCAATTCCCACTCACAGCCAACACCTAGGTCGACTCAGCCTCAAATGAGTACCTGGCGCGGAGTGTAAACATCGCCACTCGGGAGGCAAAGGCGGCCGGCGTGGTGCTGGCCACCCCACCCCCTCGTGTGCCGTGCCGGCCTTCATCGATGCTTAGATGCTACTCGCTAACAGCACTTGCCCCAACAGTCTGTTAAGGCTATACGGGGGATCTTTGTCTTTGTTTTTGCAGCACGCGCATGCACATTCCTTCGGATTCTTCATCACGCAGGACTCTGCCTTCGGGAACCTCATTCTGCCCGTGCTGCCTCGCCTGGAGCCCGAATAGCACCCCCTGCTCGTCTCCTCCTCACAGCCTCCAACCCACTAGCCCCGTCATCCCTGATCCTACCAGCCCAGTAACAGAAACAACAGCCTCCGTTCGCCCCGAGTGACTGTGACGTCACCACGGTTCTTGTGCCGGGCTAGGTGCACTTGGAGGCTGCGTGAAGTGTCGGAAGCCTCGCTGGCAGGAGGTCACGGGACAGACCCAGGTGGTTATTTTGGGTTGGCTGGCTGAGACGACTCGCCCACCCACGCAGACGCGCACACTCTTCAAGGTGTCACATTAAGCACGTGCGTTTGTGTGACTCGTGTGAGGCCGGGACATGGGGACATGGGGAGGGGGATGCGGGAAAGCATGGGGACACAGGAGAGACGGCAGCAGGATGGGCGGTGCAGTGACACGGCAAGACGTGCTAGCTGGGGACAAGGGGACATGAGACTTTTGGGAGGCATTGGAGACACAGAGGCGTGCGATAAATTGGGACGGGGCAGATAGGTGGGCGACACAGGGACGTGCTGAATGACAAATGGAGACAGGTGATTGACATCGGATTGAAAGCTGGAAGAACTCGGTGAGCTTGAATCTCGTTTTCACAGGTGTCCAGCCCAAGCTGGGGTCGGCTTTTGCAGAAAATTACGGAGATAAATGAAACAACCGCAAGCAAACTCGTATGCAACGTCGAACAAAACATCAGTGTATAGAAAGAAAGAATATGAGCAATAGTTAAAACTCTCCAAAGAAAGGATCAATTACATTTGAAAATTCACAGTTGTCGTAGCTGAAAGTCACAGTGGCAGATGTGGGTGTAATTGGCATCGAGTGTGAGTTTAAGAGCAAAGATGAGACGGGGTTTGAGAGGCAGGTGGGAGACATGGGGAGACACTGAGGGTCATGTCCTGTCAATTCTGCGGAGGCGTGGATGGAGTTGTCTTCTTCTGTCTGGCTTTTGATGTATGTACTTCTCTCGCACCGCACGTAGCCAAACCGTGCTAATCAGAGGCGCGGGGGAAGGACAACAAAACTAAACACAAAAAGCAGTTCTAAAGAAATGAGTTTTCAAAGTTGAGACTCCTCACTTCCGATGACACCAATGTCGATGTGATGTCATGAGGGTACATAATACAGCTGGTGTATTCAGCATTGTGGGTAGTGCAGTGGTTTGCGCGCTGCGCAACAAACCCGGCGACCAGAGTTCGATTCCCGCTCGCGGTCAAAGCCAGTGACGATTATGTGAACCGGTCCTGGCCTCCCCTTGATTGACCCATCCTCAAATGAGTACCTGATGCGATGTGTAAAACATCACCACTTGGGAGACAATGGTGGCCGGGCGTGGTGTTGACTACCGACCCCCTCGTGTGCTGTGCCGGCCTTCATAGGTGCTGCTCGCTAACAGCACTTGCCCCGACAGTCTGTAAAGGCTACACGGGGATCTTTGTGCTAAGCATGGTCCATAAAACAACACGCGCTGCGGTCTGCTTCGTGGTGAAAGTCAAAAGATCCTGTGACGTCGTTCGACAAGGAGCGGGCCACGTGTGCCCTGTTGCGGGTCTAAATTTGCCAAATTTAGAAAAAAAGCACGAAAATTATCGCCCCTCCTCACCCCCCTTCTGATGAGAAATCGATCGGGAACCACCTGAAAAAAATATTTGGAAAATAAATGCTACTCTGCTGTTTTACACCGGGAAAAGCCTCGCCCAGTCTCAAGTTGTTCAAGAGCGTCATGCCAAGTTTTCACAAACAGGCGAGCGATGCTGCTACGTTTGCTCAAGTTGAGCAATGAGGTTTCAGTAACAATATGGGACGGCTGATGTCAAGATGCGGTCATTCTATGAAGCTGGCATTCGCACGAAACTGATTTGTATATGAAGGTTTCATTTGTAAAATAAATATGGAAAATCCCACTTTTTGTAAATGATCTATGTGCTGTAAAGAAGGGACATTGCCCGAAACGTCAGCTATTTGTTTTCCTTTTCGCGTCACAGTCTTGACCAGGGCGTTGCGTGTTTATCTGTTCTTGTGCACCACTGCCAACGCAGCAGCAGCAGCAGTGGTTGTGAGATGTTAACTCCCTCGCTTGCTATGCAGGAGGACGTGGGTTCAGTCCAGACCCTGACGCCTGCTGCTGTATATTGGTCATTTGCGGTGTCTCTCTCCGTGGTCGCGTGGATTCTTCGGGTACTGCAGTGTTTCTCTCCACATGTAGAATCAACGTCACGCGTTTACAAGAAATGTCCACGTGATGATAGGCCACTTCGTTGAGCTACCACCTGTGATAGCCAGAGTCGCTTCTAAAAAAAGCGCTACGTACCTCAGTTGGCTCACTTACCTGGTAAAATAAAAATAGTTATCCAAGAAAACACCGTTGATCTCTGCCCAGTGAGGTCATCGTGGAATGACGTCATTGCGTTGATAATGTCAACGCTTAGTGACGTCACACCGGTGACCGATATTTTTTTTGGGGGGGGCTGTGATGAGGGGCCCCGAACCCTGCATGGTCGCGGAGGGGGGGGGGCCGTCACGTGAATGGTCGCCAAGCCGCGCGGCCCGGAACGGGCATAGAAACCCCATTAGTATGTGAGAGCGCCCCTATAGGGCCCGGAACATGAATGCCACTACCAGAGGGCCCTAAAAGGGGGAAGTCCCATTTGCACCCCCCCTCCCCAGCAGTCGCTTATTAATTCCACAGTCGGCTCGCTCACCGGCGGTCAGTCACCTGCGTATCACTCTTCCATCGCCACTACGATCATGGGGTGAATGTTCCCCGTCAGCTTCCCTCCCATTCTTCTCTCGCACTGCTCCTCCGCTCTCGAATTCCCTCCCAACATCTTGTCCCACTCCCCCCACCAAACCCCTGCCAAAAGCTCTGACCATCGTTGCGCAGTTCAAGAAACGCGTTCACTCTCGTCCATGACTACTTTAAGGTTGCCGTTCGTTGCCGGTGGTCTCTTCGTGTTTTTTTTACCTTTGGGCCCCGTGCTAAGCAACTGCAGAAAAACAACGTGTGGTCCCTCTTCTAACACTCCCTCTCCATTGCCTCTCTCTTCCCTCGCTCTCCCCTTCTGCCTCTCTCTTCTCCCATCTCCCTCCCCNTCTCCCCATCTCCCTCCCCTCTCCCCATCTCCCTCCCCTCTTCCCATCTCCTCCCCTCTCCCCATCTCCCTCCCCTCTCCCCATCTCCNTCCCCCTCTCCCCCCTCTCCCCTCCCTTCCTCGCTTCTCCCGCCCCTCAAGCTTGGGCGCGGTTTTCACTCAATCTGCGTCTCCTGCTCCAGATCCCTCGACACCCGGTCCCCCTCCCTCCCACCCACCCAAGGGGACCCTCCCAACAGGTCCCTCTCTGTCTGCCGGGGAGCCCTCATTCACACAGGGACCCCCTTCACGCCAACCCTAGGTTCACACACACACACACGCGCGCGCGCGTGTATAAAATACACAAGTGCCATACACATTCACACACACAGATTTACACACACCACAGAGTACAATACACAGACGTAACTATACACGTAAATCACCACGTAATTACGCACTCGCCTAAATCACATGCATACCAACATACAAACAGGTCCACACAAATACGTACACACGCACAGTCTCACACCACGCTCGAGCACCACGGGTTACGCCCGTTCCCGCCTTCAACGGGAGTCATCAGCATCCATCGGCAGCAACATCTTCGACAGCGGCAGGAGCGAGCAAACAGCACCATCATCGTCATCAGCATCACCGTAAACATCTGCATCGTTCAGCATCAGCATTATCGACACCATCATCATGGTACTCTTCACCAGCAGCAGCATCTGTAGCACTATAATCATAAAACATCACCGACATCATCACCACCACCACCATCACCGCCACGACCATCATCGACATCACCATTACCACCGCCGCCACCACCACCATCAACATCATCGGCGTCAGCTGGAGCCGCGCCCTTATCGCTGGAGCCGCCCTGGGTCCCGGTAAGCGCTCTCGGGGACCCACGGGGGGCGGGGGGGTCGCGGGACCCGAAGGGGATCGTCGGAGATGATCGCGGAGGGGACACGGGGGTTCTACAGGGGACCCGCGAGGAGCTATGCGGGTTATTCGAGGGACCTTCCCCACCCTCCCGTCTCCGGAGCGGGTCCCCGCCTCGGGTTTGAACAGCGCTGTAACGTGCGTGCAGGGTGTGTGTGTGCGTGTCGGATGTGTGTAAGGGTGTGGGTAAGGGAGGGTGTGTGTAAGGGTGTGGGTGTGCGTGCAGGGTGTGCGTGTTGGGTGTGTGTAAGGGTGTGAGTGCGTGTAGGGTGTGGGTAAGGGGGGGGGTATGGGTCTGGGTAAGGGGAGGGTGTGTGTAGTTTGTGGTGTGTGTAAGGGTGCGTATAAGGGTGTGGGGGGAGGGTGTGGGTAAGGGTGTGGTGTAGGGTGTGTGTAGGGGGAGGGTGTGTGTCGGGTGTGTATAGGGAGAGGGTTGTGTAGGGTGAGAGTGTCTGTAAGGGAGGAGGGTGTGTAGGGTTAGTGTGTATGTAGGGATAGAGTATGTGTGTGTGTAGGGCGTGTGGTCGGCTGAGGGTGTGTGTAGGGTGAGGGTTTGCAGTGGTTGTGTGTGTGTAGGGTTGTGTGTGTAGTGGTTGTGTGTGTGTAGGGTGAAGGTGTGTAGGGGTTGTGTNTGTAGTGGTTGTGTGTGTAGTGGTTGTGTGTGTAGTGGTTGTGTGTGTAGGGTGAGGGTGTGTAGTGGTTGTGTGTGTAGTGGTTGTGTGTGTGTAGGGTGTGTAGTGGTTGTGTGTGTGTAGGGTGAAGGTGTGTAGTGGTTGTGTGTGTAGGGGTTGTGTGTGTAGGGTGAGGGTNTGTCGTGGTTGTGTGTGTAGGGTTGTGTGTGTGTGTGTGTAGGGTGTGTAGTGGTTGTGTGTGTAGTGGTTGTGTGTGTGTGGGGTGTGTAGTGGTTGTGTGTGTAGGGGTTGTGTGTGTAGGGTGAGGGTATGTAGTGGTTGTGTGTAGGGGTTATGTGTGTAGGGTGAGGGTGTGTCGTGGTTGTGTGTGTAGTGGTTGTGTGTGTGTGTGGGTGAGGTGTGTAGTGGTTGTGTGTGTAGTGGTTGTGTGTGTAGGGTGAGGGTGTGTAGGGGTTGTGTGTGTAGGGGGTGTGTAGTGTGTGTGTAGGGTGAGGGTGTGTAGTGTGTGTGTAGGGTGTGTAGTGGTTGTGTGTGTGTAGGGTGAGGGTGTGTAGTGGTTGTGTGTGTGTGTGTAGGGGTTGTGTGTGTAGGGTGTGTAGTGATTGTGTGTGTGTAGGGCGTGTGCACGTGTAGGGGGAGCGGTAGCGTATCAATTAGCGCCAACACCGGTGACATTTACATAAACAGGTCCTGGGCCTCCGCTAGGTCGACTCTGACTCAACATGAGTACCTGGTGAGATGTGTAAACATCGCCACGAGGGAGACAAAGGCGGCCGGGCGTGGTGCTAGCCACCCACCCCNTCGTGTGCCGCACCGGCCTTCATAGGTGCTGCTCGCTAACAGCACTTGCCCCAACAATCCGTTAACGCTATATGGGGGTCTTTGTTTTGTGTGTGTAGTGGATGTGTGTAGAGGCGTGTACGTGTATGTATGGGCATGTGTGTGTTGAGGGCTATGTTTGTGTGTGGAGTGTGTCTGTATGGGTATGTGTGTGTGTAGTTTGTTGCATTGGTGTGTAGGCCTGTGTGTATGTTTGTGTGTGTGCATGGGTGTATGTATGTGTGTGTGCACGGGCTATATAGGGATCTTTGCATGTGTGCATTGGTGTGCGTGGCTGCTTGTGGTTATATGCGACGGCGGTGGGTGTTCGTTTAACGCGTAGGCTTTGCGCTAATTGCTATGTCGGATGGTGGTGGCGGCGGGTTGAGCGACGCATTTTATATTTCACGCGATCTAAGGATGTTGGCGCTGCCGGTTCGAGGGTGTGGTGGTGGTGGAGGTGGTGGTGGTGGTGGAGGCCACAGTGAGTGGAGTGCGCGTCAGGGTTTGGGGTGACGGCTTGGCATTGTGATCTTGGGTGTGTGGGGGTGTGGGTGGGTGGTGTGCACGTGCTACCTGCATATTCGTGGTGTGCGTTTGGGATGCACCGTGTTGTGCACGGTGTGTTCTGTTTGTGCGCGCTGTGTTTGTCGTGAAAGTAGGGGTGGTATGTAGTAATTGTGGTGTCTGTGTGTGTGGTGTCTGTGTAGTGCGTATGCGGCATGTGCAGTGCGTATGGTGCTGTGGGGTGTGCGAGCAGGAGAGCTGTGTTCGTTAGAATGTCTCGTGTGCGACGGTGTATATGCTCGTTTCAGCCTTCAAATGAGTTCCGTGGTGCGATGTGTGTGTGTTAAGCATCGCCACTAGGGAGACAAAGGCGTCCGGGCGTAGTGCTCGCCCCCCCCCNAGCGTTAATAGGTGCTCGCTAACAGCACTTGCCCCAACATTCCTTTAAACAAGAGGCTATACGGGGGATCTTTGTCTTTCGTGTGCCATGGCCCACTGAATTCACCCGCGGATTAACACGCGTGGCGAATTCAACGTCAGCGCGTCTGCTGTTGGGGCGATGTTTCCACCGTGCACCCGTGGCACCGGTGCTCGCAGTACGAGCACGTGCAGCGCGTTGAACTTCGTTCGCACCGTACGCAGCCGACCGTGCCAACCGGCAGCAAACTCCTCACCGAGCTCCCTGAACTCCCTGAACTGGGGCTCACTCGCAACTGTTGCTGCCGGAGCGCCGGGGTCTGGGCGCCGCGGCTGCCCCTGGGCGACTCTGGGCAAACTCGGCCCGAGAGGTCCGGCACTGGCACACAATGTCCCGCGCGCGTCAATGGCGCCACAGGGTCTTTAATGTCCATCGCACAGCACGCGGCAGTCCAACTACTCCTACCCCCCCCCACAGCCGCTCCCTGTCTTCATGTCTCCCGTTCTCACCCCATCGATCCCTGACTTGGTCTACTCGTCGCCTCCCACGTTTCTCCCCGTGTCCCGTCTACGTATCTCTCTCGCTGTCTCCCTCGCTGTCTCCCTGTCTATCCCCCTCCCCCCTCCTCCGTGCCCCTCTCTGTCTCCCACCCGTTTCTCTCCCTGTCTCTCTCTCTCTTCCGTGTTTCTCCTTTGGGTATCGCGTTTGCAAAGTCGTAGCCTCGGGGTTAAAGGTTGGGGGGGTGGGGGGGGACGATGCGGGTCAAGAAGCGAGAGGGAGGAGGTGGGGGGGGTCACCAGGGACCCGACCCTGGATCTGGCCACGTGGTGACCGAATGACGAGTGCGGTGCAGCGAACGAGTTGAGCAGTGGGTGGTGAGCGGTAGGTGAGTGGTGAGGGGTAAGCGGTGGGTAAGCGGTGAGGGGTAAGCGGTGGGTGAGCGGTGGGTGAGCGGTGAGTGGGTGAGCGGTGGTGAGCGGTGGGTTAGCAGTGGGTGGTGAGCGGTGGTGAGCGGTGGTGAGCGGTGAGGGGTGAGCGGTGGGTGGTAAGCGGTGGTGGAGAGCGGTGAGTGGTGAGCGGTGGTGAGTGGTGGTGAGCGGTGAGTGGTGAGCGGTGGGTGGTAAGNGGTGAGCGGTGGTGAGCGGTGAGGGGAGTGCGGTGGGTGTTGTGCGTTGAGACGAGGCGGGGTGCTGTCCCTGGTGCTGAAGCGTGCTCCTGGCGAGACAGCGACCTCTAGCGCCTCCACGCGGCCCCCACCCCCGTCCCCTCACCTCGGCGGCCAGAACCCCAGGCAGCGGGGACCTCGCTCTCCAAAGACCCAAAGCCACAGGACCCCCTTACCCAGACCCATGAGCCTCAAGGACCCTTTCCGCCGTCTTTCGTGCCCAACCCAGGGCACCATAACCTCAGGACTCGAGACCACCTAGAGCCCCGTTGCTCGTTCCGACCCCGATCCCGATGAACCGCGCCCCTTTAGCGCTCATCTCCCATTGCTAGGACCCCCGCAGGCCAAGACCCGATCCAGACCCCAGCAGCAGCAGCCCCCCGCCCCCCCCCGCCCCCCGCCCCCCCGCCCCCACCCGTGTGTCCCCACGCGACGCCGCGCGGCGCCCCCGACCCATTGTCATGCACGGCGCGTGCAGCCCTCGCCCACGCGCACGCGCGCTCCCCCTCTCCCCACTCTCCCTACCAACACTCCCCCTCTCCCCACTCTCCCACCAACACTCCTCTCTCCCTACCACCACCCTCCCTCTCCCACTCTCCTACCACCACTACCCTCTCTCCCTACCAACACTCCCCTCTCTCCCCACTCTCCCTACCACCACTCCCTCTCTCCCTACCACCACCCTCCCTCTCCCACTCTCCCTACTACCACTCCCTCTCTCCCCACTCTCCAACCACCACTCCCCTCTCTCCCCACTCTTCACCACCACTCCCCTCTCTCCCTTCTCTCCCTACCACCACTCCCACTCTCCACACTCTTCAACCCCTCCCTCTCCCGTACGCTCCCCTCTCTTCGCGCGCTCTCCACTCCCCCCACCCCATCCCTCCCTCTCTCGCGCGCTCCCCTCTCTCCCCTCCCTCTGTCTCTCTCTTGTGCGCTCTCCCCTCTCTCGCGCTCTCCCCTCTCTCCCACACGCTCCCATCTCCCCTCTCTCCCCTCTCCCACACGCTCCCTCTATCCCACATGCTCCTCATCTCCTCTCTCTCCCCTCTCCCACGCGCTCCCTCTCCCCCTCTCTCTCGCGCTCTACTCTCTCCGCGCGCTCCCCCCCNTCTCGTGCGCGCTTCCAACTCCTCTTCCCCCGCTCCCCAGCATCACCCTCCTCCTTTTGCCTCTCTCGTGCTCCCCCTCCCTCTCTCCCGCGCGCCCCCTTCGCTTAGTAGCGCGTGCACGAGCCACTCCAGCGGGGAGATGGGGCGGGTGGGGAGTGGATACGAGTGGGGAGGGAGACGCAGGGAGTGGCGGAGACACCGGAGATGGGAGATGCAGGGAGACGTAGGGAGAGTCGGGGAGAGACGGGGAGCGGCAGGGAGATAAATACCACCGCGTGAGACAGAGAGAGGAGGCACAGGGAGTGACAGAGAGATGGGAGATTAAGGGGAAGAGGAGAGGCAGGGAGAGGGAAGGGGAGGGGGGAGGGAAGGGAGAGGGGGGAGAGGCAGGGGAAATGCAGGGCGAGCGATAGGCAGGGGTGTTGTGTTGGATGATGGGTGTGATGATGTTGATGGACGCCGATACAGGGACAGAGACTTGCGATGCTGATAGGAAGAGGGATTGCTATGAGTGACATAAGCTGCCGATTATGGTCACAATGCTGACGATGAGGATGCCGGTATGGTGAGATTATTTAGATTAGAGGATGGTGATATTGAGAGTGAGTAATGCTTGTGAGGTGGTGGTGATACCCCAACTCGTAGCGGCAGCAGCAGCAACAACAACAATTGTGCCAACAACAGCAGGAGAGGCAGCAACAACTGCACCAGCAGCGCCAACAACAGCAGTAACAGCACCACCATCAACACAATCAGTACCATCAGCAGCACCATCAACACAAGCAGCAACATCAGTAGCAGAAACAGATGTGATAGGAGTAGCATACAGCAGCAACACCATCAACACAATCATCCACATCATCAGCAGCAGCAGCACCAGCGGAGGTGAAGTCAGCAGCAGTAGCAACAGCAGCAGCACCATCAACACAATAATCAACATCATCAGCAGCAGCAGATGTGATATCAGCAGCAGCAACAGCATCATCAACACAATATTAACATCATCAACAACAGCATCAGCAGAGGTGATATCAGCAACAGCAGCATCATCAACACAATCATTAACATCATCAACAACAGCATCAGCAGAGGTGATATCAGCAACAGCAGCAGCAACAACATCATCATCAACACAATCATTAACATCATCAACAACAGTATTAGCGGAGGTGATATCAGCAGCAGCACCATCAACACAATCATCAACAGCAGCATCATCAGCAGATGTGATATCAGCAGCAGCACCAGCAACACAATCAGCACCATTAGCAGCAGCACCAGAACTGGTAGCAACACCATCAGCAGCAGCAGCAGATGTGATATTAGCAACAGCAGCAGCAACAACAGCATCATCAACACAATCATCATCATCATCAACAGCAGCAGTATCAGCAGAGGTGATATCAGCAGCAGCACCATCAACACAATCATCACCATCATCAACAGCAGCATCATCAGCAGAGGTGATATCATCATCATCAGCAGCAACAGCAGCAACAGTAGCATCATAAACACAATCGTTATCATCAGCAACAACAGCATCAGCAGATGTGATATCAGCAACATCACCATCAACACAATCTGCACCACCAGCAGCAGCGCCAGAACTGGCATCAGCAGCAGCAGCATCGGCCCCGCCGGCCACGTGTATTCTTGGTGAATAATACAGATGTCGCTGTTATTGCTTAAGAATACACGTAGCCGTAGGGAGCCCTGACAGCGGGCGACTTCTACACACGCCGACTCTTCATCATCATCGTCTTCGTCGTCGTCATCATCAGCAAGCAACAACAAGAGCATCAGCATCATAATCGTGAGCCGAAATATCGTCGTCATGAACACAGTAATCATCATCACCACCGCAGCGTTATTATGATCATAATCATCGGCAGCAGCCAGTATCATCAGAAGCAACAGTCGCAGAAATATCTGTACTATCATCAACGCTGCAAAAGCATCCCCAAGACCGCCAGCCACAACAACAACATCATCATCAGCAGCAGTAGAAACGGCAGCACAATCATCATCAGCAGCTGCTTCAATCAGTGGCAGCAGCGTAATGATCAACATCATCATCATCACCACCATCATTCGCGTGGATGAAGAATTCTCAAATCACTCTGCCTCTGACTCAAGCCGAGTCAGATGCAGCCGCTCCTCACCGTGGAGTCCCATCCACAGGATCAGCGATGACGGACTGCGGCTCGGCCGTGTGTTTGCCACTCCGGACGACGACAAACGCCTCCAGCGACTCTACGCCCACATTGCAGGTGTGGATTTACATCGCGGATTGAGCGACCGCGTCTCACGGCGCTGTGCAGACACAGCCGGACGTAGTTGCATTGTAGAGAGACGGAGAGAGAGAGAGGGAGAAGGGGGGTGGTAAGGCCTTGAGACTGAACTTGCGAAGAGGAGATGAGGATCCATTCTCGTTGGTTTTTTCGGTAAAGTCACGTAGGTAAAAAAACAAAATAAATAAATTAAAATGAAACAACTAAATGAAAACACATCACGACGTTTCGAAGGCAACACAAGCCTCCGTCGTCAGGTGGCTGCTCCAGCAAAATTACTGTAGCACTACAGTGGTACAGTAATTTTGTAATTTCTTTGTGTACCTATGCATGTGTCTCTCTCTATGTATCTCTGTGATATCTGTCTGCTTATATGTCTGTCAATATGTCTCTGGTTCTGTGTTTATCTCTCTCTCAAATTTATCATTCTCAGGAAGAACGTAATCAACCAGGTAGGGTGTTGACCGTTATGTTATCCGGCTCTCTGTTGTATTACATTACATTTCTAAGTATACTAGATTTGTGTTTCTATTTCATTTATACCTGATGATGATTGCTTGTGTTGCAATAGAAACGTCGTATGCTAGTATTTAATTTAATATTTTCTCTTTATATGTGACTTTACCGAAAGAACCAAAGAGCACTACAGTAATTTGACGGAGGCTCTTGTGTTGCCTTCGAAACGTCGTGATTTGTTTTAATTTAGTTGTTTTCCTTTTAATTTATTTTATTCTGTTTTTCACCTACGTGACTTTACCGAAAAAAGCAAAGAGTATGGATCCTTGCAGTCACGAAAACTTCAAATCTAGGAGACGGGAGTCGATGAGTCTCTCACCCGAATCTGTGGGTCGTGTACGCGCCTATGGGTCCGTGTGCGAGTCGGAGGAGGGTCGGAAGGACGCTACCGGTCAGCTGGAGGCAGTCGCCCTCCAACAACAACGGAGGGCAGCGGAGCGACGCTCACAACAACGAGCGGGAGCGCGTGGCGGATAAAATCCAGCGTGTTGGCACAGTAGGAGGGCACGGCTGGTACATCTGCCAGTCATTTCAGTCGGTCAACTCGTGGCACCTGCTGGGTCTGTCCCGTGACCTGTCAGCAGCGGAGCCTTCGATACGACACGTGGCCTCAAAGTGCACCTAGCCTGGCATGGGTGCTGTGGTAACGTCACCGCCACTTAGCGGCGAATGACGGGTATTGGTTATTGGGGTGTGAGTCGATGGCTCAGACCGATGTCTGTCGGTCTCTGCGAGGTTATGGGTCTCTGCGTGTGAGCTCGTGGTGGTTTTATTTCGATGCTGTGGGTCTCTGCGCGAGTCCATGAGATTTCGACGTGCGTCCGTGGGTCTCTGCGGCGAGTCTCTGGTTGACCGCGCGAGTCTTCGAGAAAGAATGGCAGTCGGTCAGTGATGTCGGGCATTGGAAGTCGACAGCACGAAGGGCTGAAGGGGAGAGACAAAGACGTCAACATCACAGATGCTCCGTCACGACGTCCGCGGTGTCGCTTCCTTCGCATGAAACGCATGTCGNTGTGACGTCACCGGCGTGCCATATGATGACGCGCCTGACCGACTCGTGTTTCTATTTAACTGTCGGTCACTGTAACATTTGCTTATTCGGGAGGGGGGGNATTGGTGGATCACGTAGGGACGGGAGTGGGTGCAGCAGGTAGGTTCTTACTCTTTGGTTTTTTCGGTAAAGTCACGTAGGTAAACATTTAAATAAATTCACGACGTTTCGGAGGCAACACAAGCTTACTGTATCAAGTGGGACTTGACACAGTAATTTTGCTGTGACGGTTCCACCTGAAGACGGAAGCTTGTGTTGCCTCCGAAACGTCGTGATTTAATTTATTTTTAACCTACGTGACTTTACCGACAAAACAAAGAGTATGAATCATTGCAGTCACGAAAACTTCACATCTCGAATTAGGTCGGGTCTTGACGTGGTGGAGGGTCAGCGAGTGTTCAGATTAGTTCGATGTTTTCGCTGCTGCTATAAATTTCGCACGTGAGCCACTTTTTGAAGCTTTCATTTGTGGCCAGGGCGCTTCTGAAAAGAAAGTGAATAGCTCAGTGCGCTTTGCCTGCTAAGAAAAAAAGGTTGTTTAGTTTTATTAGATTTTGTTTTAGAAAGTGGTTTAATTTTCGATATTTTGCACTCCGATCGTCGTTTTTTCTGCGTTGTTTGTTGTTGTTGTAACACTCTGACCCGCCCGCTACTGGACATCTGTGAAGAAGCGCTTTACAGCTCTTCGGATTCATCCAAGCAGCAGCAATAAACTGATTCTGGGTAGGAACTCGGTTGGATCTCTCTCCCTGCGCGCGACAACGTTGCCAAGGGCAACCCGCGGCCGACTGCCGAGTGGTTGCCTCGCGAAAGAAGTTCCACGCGCAGCCGTCACGAGCAACGTGTCCCTCGGACTCTCGCCGGCTGGAGGGTCAAGTCGGGCACGGCGGATGGGACGGGGCCACAGGTGGGGCTGTTGTGAGAAGGGGCGGGCTGTTGTGAGAAGGGGGCGGGGCTAAATTAAGTGGGAGGGCTATTACGAGAAGGGGGCGGGGCTAGATTAAGTGGGAGGAGCTATTGCGGAAGGGGCGGGGCTAGATTAAGTGGGAGGAGCTATTACGGGAAGGGGCGGGGCTAGATTAAGTGGGAGGAGCTATTACGGGAAGGGGTGGGGCTAGATTAAGTGGGAGGGCTATTACGGGAAGGGGGCGGGGCTAGATTAAGTGAGAGGAGCTATTGCGGGAAGGGGCGGGGCTAGATTAAGTGGGAGGGCTATTGCGGGAAGGGGGCGGGGCTAGATTAAGTGGGAGGAGCTATCACGAGAAGGGGCGGGGTAGATTAAGTGGGAGGAGCTATTGCGGGAAGGGGGCGGGGCTAGATTAAGTGGGAGGAGCTATTACGAGAAGGGGCGGGGCTAGATTAAGTGGGAGGAGCTATTACGGGAAGGGGCGGGCTAGATTAAGTGGGAGGAGCTATTGCGGGAAGGGGCGGGNCTAATTAAGTGGGAGGAGCTATTGCGAGAAGGGGNCGGGGGCTAAATTAAGGGAGAGGAGCTATTACGGGAAGGGGGCGGGGCTAGATTAAGTGGGAGGAGCTATTACGGAAGGGGGCGGGGCTAGATTAAGTGGGAGAAACTATTGCGAGAAGGGGCGGGCTAGATTAAGTGGGAGGAGCAATTGCGGGAAGGGGCGGCTAGATTAAGTGGGAGGAGCTATTGCGAGAAGGGGGCGGGGCTAGATTAAGTGGGAGGAGCTATTACGAGACAGGGCGGGGCCAACCTGCGATTGGGTTCAGAATCAGAATCTATTTACACTGCAGGAGGAATCCGATGAGCTATGAAGATATTTTTCACAGATGCCCAGCCGGGGCACGGGCTAAGAACGTGACAACAACAAACAGTACAACAGGGTAACAAGTCGCCCAAACACACAAATATGAAACTAAACCATCAACATCCTACCAGGCAAAGCCCACCGAGGGCATTGACTTATACTGGTAGGAACGCCAGGTTACACCAGCCCACAGGGGATTATTGTGTCCGTCGTGCAGGGAGGGGCTGGGTGGAGAGGGTGGGGAGGGGCTGGGTGGGGAGGGTGGGAGGGCTGGGTGGGGAGGGTGGGAAGGGCTGGGTGGGAGGGTGGGAGGGCTGGGTGGGGAGAGGCTGGGTGGGAGGTGGGGAAAGGCTGGGTGGGGAAGGCTGGGCTGGGTGGGGGTGGGAGGGTGGGGCTGGGTGGGAGGGCTGGTCACCCGTGGTGCCTTATAAAACTCAACGTTTAACCTACTCACGCCGGCTTGTGCCCGCCCTCACAGTCGGACATATTTGCGGAATACACCACGCCGCCGTTGACCCTGGCCATTGACCGAGCAACCCAACGTTCCTACCAGCTCATCGAAGTGGCGTATCATTTGTACATTTATAGCAGCAAAGCGAATCTAAGTCGTCTAAACGCATGGCTTGTTTTTACAAAATGTGGAGGGAAAACCCGGAGGACCCGGACGGAGATGGCTGCTGCTGCTGTTGGCGGTGATGCACAAATAACAACAAAAATGATCGACTCTAAACCCCCTTCGTCCAATATAACACCGCGGTCTTTACATTCATGGTCGATACCACAGGCGACGTTTCGGGCAATGGACAACAACGTCGTGGGGACTGGGTTGTGGGCAATAGCGCCAAAAAAGGGCCATTTCACGAAACGTCGCACGTTATATATTGACATGTTTATTATATTTTTATTTATTTTCCCGATTTAGGCCACAGCATTGGAAGCATTTTAGTGTCTGTGGGGTTGAGCCGTTGGAGGGCGGGGCCATAGTGGAGCTGGGCGTGGTCACAGTGGAGCTGGGCGGGGCCACAGTGGAGCTGGGCGTGGTCACAGTGGAGCTGGGCGTGGTCACGGTGGAGTGGGCGTGGTCACGGTGGAGCTGGGCGTGGTCACGGTGGAGCTGGGCGTGGTCACGGTGGAGCTGGGCGTGGTCACGGTGGAGCTGGGCGTGGTCACGGTGGAGCTGGGCGTGGTCACGGTGGAGCTGGCGTGGTCACGGTGGAGCTGGCGTGGTCACGGTGGAGCTGGCGTGGTCACGGTGGAGCTGGGCGTGGTGGAGCTGGGCGTGGTCACGGTGGAGCTGGGCGTGGTGGAGCTGGGCGTGGTGGAGCTGGGCGTGGTGGAGCTGGGCGTGGTGGAGCTGGGCGTGGTGGAGCTGGGCGTGGTGGAGCTGGGCGTGGTGGAGCTGGGCGTGGTGGAGCTGGGCGTGGTGGAGCTGGGCGTGGTGGAGCTGGGGTGGTCACGGTGGAGCTGGGGTGGTCACGGTGGAGNTGGGGTGGTCACGGTGGAGTGGGGTGGTCACGGTGGAGCTGGGCGTGGTCACGGTGGAGCTGGGGTGGTCACGGTGGAGCTGGGGTGGTCACGGTGGAGCTGGGGTGGTCACGGTGGAGCTGGGCGANTGGGAGGAGCTATCACGGTGGAGCTGGGGTGGTCACGGTGGAGCTGGGCGTGGTCACGGTGGAGCTGGGCGTGGTCAGGGCTAGGAAAGGGCGAGCCAAAGTCGACCGGGCGGGGTCATATCGAAGTGGGAGGAGCTATCTTGGAGTGGGCGGGGCGGGGAGCGGGGCCACAGTGGGCACNTGGGTGGAGGCATTGTGATTGGATGCATAGCGGGGGCGTCTAAGGGCGTCTATCGAGGGTGACAACAACTCCACCAGTATCAGGGGGCCGGGGGGCCGGGGGGGGGGGGGGGGGGTACGGGAAAATACTTCAGCTAAGATTTCAATATACGCCCTGCACATCCAAACACACGACATGCATTTATATAAAGTACGCACAATGCGAATCGGGCGTAAGCTTTTAATCGCTACGAGAGAGGCTGCGCGTGTGTTGTTACGCGATCGAGACAATTTAACACAACAACCACCACAACCACCACAACAACCACGACCACCACAACCATTTCTCGTGCGAATCGTCCGTGCTGCGGTGGTGTCGCTTGCCAGCGAGACCGCGTGCGCTGAGTGGGAGGGGGTACGCACCCATGACTTAATTGATACCAGGGGGTGGTTGTGGTGTGTGGTGGTGTGCGGTGGTGTGCGGGTGTGTGTGGTGGTTCAAGTTCATGTATTAGGTATAGCCCTGTGAGCCATTGGGCTCTTGAATCGGGTGCAACCGCAACAAACAAAAAACATGAACAAGAAAACATCTTAAAGTGACTAAGTGCAAACTGAAAACCCAGGGGAAAAAAACATACAAATATTGCAGAAAAAGCACCGTACACCAACGCTGTGTGCAAAAATCCCAGTGGGATGCAAGTCAAACAACAACAGCAGACAACTTAGATTAAGGCCATCAGTCTAACTCCGTACTACAACATGGCCAAACCAAAAACTTTAGAAAATCACCTAAATAAAGCCATAAAAGCAATGAAACCGTGATCAGTGGTGTGCACAGACCGTCCTACATGACATCATAACAACAGTATGGACCACTGAACGGATTCCGCAGGATTGGAAGGATGCCCTGGTGGTCCCCTCTTTAAGAAGGGGACCGCACAGACTGTAACAACCACAGGGGCATCTCACTCCTCAGTGTGCCGGGAAAGATCCTGGCAAGGATTATTGAACATCGCCTTGCCAGGCACGCTGAGGAGAGGCTTGCGGAGCCCCAATGCGGTTTCAGGGAAGGACGGTCCTGCACAGATGCCATATTTTCTGTCCGTCTGCTACAGCAGAGGTGTAGGGAATTCCAACAAGACCTACATCTCTGCTTTATTGACCTGGTCAAGGCCTATGATACCATCAGTAGGCCTGGGCTCTGGTTGTTCTTCGTGCTTTCGGAGTCCCTGACCCTCTGCTCACGATCATTAAGGACCTTCATGATGGTGAGCGGGCCCGGGTAAAACTACGTGGCCGGGAGTCAGAGCCATTCCCTGTACACCTTGGGGTGCGGCAGGGATGTCCTCTGGCTCCCACATTACTTAACATCTATTTTGACCACGTAGTTCGTGCAGCCTTCAATAGCTGTACCGGAGGAATTTCCATATGGTACAGATACAATGAGAGGCTGATCGATGACCGGGTGCGGTCAAGGGATGGCTCCCTATTGTTCATGATCTGGTAATTGCTGCTCACTCAGAGGAGGAGTTGGAGGCGCTGCTGCTGAACCTGGAGCTTGCCATCAAGAGGTGGGGCCTTACCATCAGCCCCACCAAAACTAAGCACCTGCCTGAGTATTGTGTACCATCGGACACTCCACCACACAACTCCCAATAGGTGATGGGCAGTAGTGGAGAGAGTGGAGAGTTCCCCATACCTGGGCAGTGTGCTCATGACCAGCTTCGGTTTAACAGCAGAGGTCTCACTCCGAATCAGTCGAGCGGCAATATATTTTAATCGGTTGCATAACGCTGTGTGGAAGCTACCTGGTCTGTCGCTCCGCACGAAGCTTCAGGTCTTCTCGGCCACGGTCATTCCCTCCCTTCTCTACGCTTGCAAAACGTGGACCCCCCTAATGGAACATCTTCGCCAGTTAGAAACATTTAGGCTGACCTGCCTACGATCCATCCTGGGTTTAACCAGGCTGGATTGTGTGAGGAGCTCACAAATCCTTGAAAGATGTGGACAAAGTCACATCGGTGAGCTCCTCCGGCAGGCAAGGCTGCGTTGGCTGGTCATGTGCCCGCATGCCAGCAGNATGCCTAAGTTTTTTCGGCCGTGGTGGTGTGTGGTGGTGGTGGGGTGTGGTGTGGTGGGGTGNTGNTGTGGTGGAGTGGTGGTGGGGTGGTGGTGGGGGAGAGGGGTATGTACCTCGTGCCGCGTGCCATGTAAGCACAAGTGTGGGGAGGCAGGGGTCCTAGTTGAACTCGTGCGTGCCAACGTGTTGAGAGTGAGACCTCGAGAGAGAGAGAGACGCGGCTGNTAGTGAAATCTGNGTGAGGNTGTGCCCGACATTAGAGGTACTGTGGGGTGTGCTGTGCGTCCGTATGAGGTGGGGCCAACGTGTNGGAGTGTTCGTGGGTGTGTGTGGGGTGTGTCAGTGGGGTGTGGTGGGGTGTGTCGTGGGGTGTTAGTGGTAGTGTGTCGTGGTGTGTTAGTGGTAGGGTGTGGGTCGTGGTGTGTTAGTGGTGTGTCGTGGGTGGTAGTGTTAGTGGTAGTGTGGTGGGTGTGTTAGTGGTATGTGTGGTGGTTAGTGTGTGGGTGGTGTGTCGTGGTGTGTTAGTGGTAGTGTGGTGGGTGTGTTGTGGNGTTAGTGGTAGTGTGGTGGGTGTTCGTGGTGTATTGTAGTGTGTTAGTGGTAGTGTAGTGGGGTGTGGTGCTCGCTAACAGTTGCCCTAGTCTGTTCAGGCTATCGGGGATCTTATCTTTGTAGTGGGTGTGGTGNGGGTGTTAGTGGTAGTGTGGTGGGTGTGTTAGTGGTAGTGTGGTGGTGTGTCGTAGTGTTTTAGTGGTAGTGTGGTGGTGTGTTGTGGTGGGTGTGTCGTGGGTGTTAGCGGTCGTGTCGCGGTTCGCGCGCTGCGCTACGAACCCGGCGAAGAGCCCGGGACACGACGAGACACGACGAGACAGAGTCGATGCGCGATTAGAAACGATGCACGAGACACAAACCGGCGCACGACAGGACAGGCGAGAAAACGCAGAGACGCAACAATGCACAGCGTGCGCGTGGGAGTACACGTGGAGCGGTGGTGTCACGCGGTGAGCGCTACGCCGCGCTACGGACACAGCGAACCCCGAGTTCGATTCCCGCTCACGGCCAACATCGGTGACGAGTATCTGAACCGGTTCCTGAGCCTCCCCTAGGTCGACTCGGCCTCAGATAAGCTCCTGGTGCGATGCGCTACGAATCGGACCACCCAGGTTCACGGCCAACATCGGTGACAATTATATCAACAGGTCCTGAGCCTCCCCTAGGTCGACTCGGACTCAAAATGAGTACCTGGTGAGGTGTGTAGTGAACATCGCACGAGGGAGACAAAGGCGCCGGGCGTGGTGCTGGCCACCACCCCTCGTGCGCCGTGCCGGCCTTCATAGGTGCTGCTCGCTAACAGCACTTGCCCCGACAGTCTGTTAGAGGCTACGTGGGGATCTTTGTCTTGTGGTGTGTTCCTGCGTGGACTTTTCGAGGTGGTGTGGTGGGGAGCGGTGGTGTAACGGTTCAAGTGCTCACGAACCTGGCGGCCCGAAGTTCGATTCCCGCTCCACGGCCACCAACACCAGAAGTGACGCTTCTCTGAAGCGGTCCTGAGCATGCCCTAGGTAGACTCGGCCTCAAATGAGCACCTGGGTACCGTGTGTAAAAAAAAATTAACCGTAAAAACAAAGTTTTTCACTATAAATCCTTTATATGCGTGGCGACTAGAGTCCTCTCGTCCTCTGGCTTGAGATGGCTGCCACCTATGGGTCAGATGATTGCCTGCTACCATTAAGCAATGGTAATTAAATATTTATTTATTTTCCTAAAAAGTGTAAAGTTATGGAAAAACATTTTCACGAAAATAAAGTGTCACGCACAACGAGTCTGTGTGCAAAATGTCAGCTCGATTGAATCACGGGAAGTGGGTTAAAAAACGACGAAAGATTTGCACGGTCGTAAGTGCGCAAGCAAGCAAGCAAGTGAACTTAATATAAAGGATTAAAAAAAATATCGCCGCTGGGAGACAAAGGCGGCCGGGCGTGGTGCAGGCCACCCACCCCCCCCCGTGTGCCACGTGACGGCCTTCGTAGGTGCCGCTCAGCACTCGCCCCGACAGTCCGTTCGGGCGTTGGCCAGGGTGTTTGTGTGCTGAGTGAAGTATGCGTTGTCCGTATGTACGCTGCCGTATGTTGAACTTCTTTCGCACCGTACGTAGCCGCCACCGTGCCAATCGGAGGTCCAAGTGTAACATATGGAACTCTGAACTCCTCATCAGAGAGAGAGAGTCGGTCTAACTCCTGGGCGATGTAACGCTATATCCGACGGTCATACAACTTACAATTCTAATACATTCTTATTATTTTCTGTCACGGGCTACGGTTAATTCTGGCTCCCCTGTGACCCGCCGTCTGTGCTCGTGTGTGCTAAATGGTTTGTTAAACTCTGAGCGAAGGCGCTCTATAACGATACATTAGATGCGAGCGAGCGAGTGAAACAGTGGGAGCGGCAGCGTCGCGGTTGGCGCTGCGCTCACGGAAGCGCTCTGTGACACAGACTTCCATTCCCATTCATGGCCACCGACATCAGTGACAATTGTCTGAAACTGGCGCGGTGTTAAACGTTGCCACTGGGGGAGACAAAGGCGGCCAGGCGCTGGGTGCTGGGCACCAACCCCCCCCCCCCNTCGTGTGTCGTGCCGGCCTTCCTGGGCGCTCTCGCTCGCGAACAACACGTGTCCCCAGGAATCTGTCGAGGCTACGTGGGGGATCTTTGTCTTGTTGTTTGCTGGTAGTCGGGGGGGGGGGTCTGTGGGGGCTCCCTGGACTTTGCCTGGAGGGAGGCAGAAAGCTGCTGGGTGGTATTCTGCTGTCCCAGCTGCACAGAGTTCATGGCTGGGTGCTCGTTATGTAAGAGTTGCCGTGCGCTGGGGTTCGCCAGCTGGCTGCGAGGGGACTGCTCATCGGCACACAGGTGGGACACAGGTGGACACAGGTGGGACACAGGTGGGACGCAGGTGAGACGCAGGTGGGACACAAGTGGGACACAGGTGAGACACAGGTGTGAGGAGGAGGAGGTTGTGAATGACGCTGCTACCGGTCAGTCGGAGGCAGTCGCCCTCCAACAACAACAACGGAGGGCGGAGAGGAGCGACGCTCACAACAACGAGTGGTGTGCCGGGCGGATAAAACATAGCGAGTGGGTACGATAGGGGCACCAGTGGTGCGTCTGCCAGTCTCTCTCAGTGCGTCAACCCCCATGGCGCCTGCTGGGTCTGCCCCGTGTCCTCCTGTCAGCAGCGAGCCCTTCGACAGTTCACGTGACGGCCTCAAGGTGCACCTGGCCTGGCACAGGCGCCGTGGTGACGCAACCATCACCACTTCGTGGGCGAATGTCGGCCGTCGATNTTGATGTGGNGGGCCGTCCATAAATGACGTCACGCACCTGGGGGGGGGGNCAGACATTTGTGACGATGTGTGACGAGGGGGGGGGGGGTTGAGAAATGTGACGTCACATCAAAATGCGCAACTTTAAACGTTCTACTTAATTAAATAGACGTTTTAATAAATGTTTTCTCCTACAACATTAGAGTGCAGCGCCACATTAAATACGCACTACAATGACAATAGTTTAAAGCGATTTGAAGCATGTTTTTTTTGGGGGGGGGGGGCAAAANTCGTCCAAAATCGCGTGACGTCATTTATGGACGGCCCTAAGTGGACGCGGCGCCACACCTGTGCNGCAAACATCACCAGGCCTCATAAAACAGTCTGAAGATGTCACTGATGCCCGATGCAGAGCCCATCGTCACAAAGAAGTTGCCACTTAAATTCGGCAGCTGCTGCTTTCCCCCCATGCGAACGTGTGGTGGTGACACCACGAGTCGTGGTCTTTTGATGGTCACCGTCCGCCAAGAAACGATTCCGTAAAAATTAACCCGTAAAAACAAAGTTTTTCACTATATACCTTTATATGCGTGGCGGCTAGAGTCCTCTCGTCCTCTGGCTTGAGATGGCTGCCACCTATGGGTCAGATGATTGTCTGCCACCATTAAGCAATTGGTAATTAAATATTAAAACATTTTCCCTAAACAGTGTAAAATTTTGGAATTTTTCACGAAAATTAATTGTCACGCACAACGAGTCTGTGCAAATGTCAGCTCGATTGGATCACGGGAAGTGGGTTAAAAAACGACCGAAAGATTTGCACCGTCGTAAGCAAGCGCGAACTTAATATAAAGGATTTAAAAATGAATCGAGGAGGAACCCGTCCGACTGATGCCTCGGGCCACGGGGGGAGTACAAATCTTGTCGCCTTTGGAGCAACGGAGCCAACCAAATCGTCGCCAGGGCTGCATTGCTGCTGCTAATGCGGCAAAACGGACCGTGAAGCTTCGTGTTCAGCCGGCCGGCTCACAGACACAAACTTCCGTCTTCCTACCGCTTCAACATCCCGAGAACCGATTTTTGGCTCGGACCACCACCACCACAACCACCACCACAACCACCACCTCCACCTGCTCACCCACCCACCCTGCAAGATATTCTGACAGGCGTTGCGAATCGTGGGAAAGTAATAATTTTTGGGAAAATTGGTATAAAAAAATTATACACGCGGACCATCGGTCTAAGCGCCAATAACGTTCAGTTGGCGAGCGCGAGAGCGGTGACGGTGCGGCCGCGTGANCCCGTGACCCCCCNCCGCCTCGCGCAGGCTCTGCTGCGCGTGAGAGGTGACGGTGCGGCCGCGTGACCCNGTGACCCCGTGACCCCCCCGCGTGGCGCAGGCTCTGCTGCACCTGAGCGGTCGCCACCTCCGCCAAGCTGCGCTCCACCGCGGCAGCGCAGAGCGCCAAGAGGCACTGGAAGAGGAACTCGGCCAAGGGAGGGTGCGACGTGAGTGCCTCCTCACCACTCCTCACCACTCCTCACCACTCCTCCTCACCACTCCTCACCACTCCTCACCACTCCTCCTCACTCCTCCTCACCACTCCTCTCCCACTCCTCACCACTCCTCACCACTCCCCCTCACCACTCCTCACCACTCCTCACTCCTCACCACTCCTCACCACTCCCCTCACCACTCCTCACCACTCCCCTCACTCCTCCTCACCACTCCTCACCACTCCTCACCACTCCTCACCACTCCCCTCACCACTCCTCACCACTCCTCACCACTCCTCCTCACTCCTCCTCACTCCTCCTCATCACTCCTCACCACTCCTCTCACCACTCCTCACTCCTCCTCACTCCTCACCACTCCTCACCACTCCTTCTTACCACTCCTCCTCACTCCTCCTCACTCCTCCTCACTCCTCCTCACCACTCCTCACCACTCCTCCTACCACTCCTCCTCACCACTCCTCCTCACCACTCCTCCTCACCACTCCCCTCACCACTCCCCTCACCACTCCTCACCACTCCTCACCACTCCTCCTCACCACTCCTCCCACTCCTCCCACTCCTCCTCACCACTCCTCACCACTCCTCACCACTCCTCCTCACCACTCCTCACCACTCCTCACCACTCCTCACCACTCCTCACCACTCCTCACCACTCCTCACCACTCCTCACCACTCCTCACCACTCCTCACCACTCCTCTTCACCACTCCTCCTCATCACCNCCTCACCACTCCTCCTCACCACTCCTCACCACTCCTCACCACTCCTCCTCACCACTCCTCACCACTCCTCACCACTCCTCCTTCACCACTCCTCACCACTCCTCACCACTCCTCACCACTCCTCACCACTCCTCTCTACCACTCCTCACCACTCCTCACCACTCCTCTTCACCATCCTCACCACTCCTCACCACTCCTCACCACTACCACTCCTCCTCACCACTCCTCACCACTCCTCACCGCTCCTCACCCCGCAACTCACATTAGTGTGGTTGGCCGTCCGGCGCAATCAACATACACGGTTAGCTGACACTAATCCAAAGACAAACACCAACTTCTTTGCGCTAACCCCAGACAACAACATCTTCTGCAAATGACCAAAAATAAAATCCATGAGTCTCTGTGCATGCCACTCTCACCACTTGCCCCCTCGANCTCTTCCTGCCCACCACTCCTCANCACCACNTCCCACTCCTCCTCACCACCACCACTCCACTCCCTGGTGTAGGAGTCGTGGGTTCATCCTACCACGTGCTGCTGTATTTTGGAGTCTGCGTGTCTCTCTCCCTGTGGTGAGCATGTTAACCACCTCGCCTGGTTACAGAGGCTNCACTCCTGACCCTGACGCCTGCTGCTTTATATGCGTGCTCTCTCTCTCCCTGTGGCATTGCGTGGTTTTCTCCGTCCTCCGTCCCTCCACGTTTAAATCAACGTCACGTGGTTAGGATTTAATAAGCCACTTCGTTGAGTATCATTGTGGCCATGTTGCTTCTGAAAAAGACTCCTATAAGGGGCCATCCATTTATAGGTACGTAACATCTTCCAAACTTTACCCCGTCCCACCCTCCCTGTACACACGCGTACTTTTTACACCCCCACCCCAATCCTAAGAATGGCCGATATCTATCCGGAAGAAACGATCTGATAATAATATTAACGTGTTTAAGCAAATAGATAGTCACCGCCGGACTACGAACTCACTTTGAAGGCTAAGTAGACAACTTATTATCGAGGCTTCACCCCCCCCCCCGTTTCCTATGCGTACATTTCAGTACATTCGCAAGCGTCATTTAGGTGAACCCCCCCCTCACCCCCTCCATGCGTACGTACTCAATGGATGGCACCATAAGCAGGGCCTTACCTGGTCAAATACATAAAATAGTGTTTTTTCATACCGGTTAGCTCACTTGTGGGAAGTATGAGTTGATACAATTGACCACAGTTTGGAACATTCTGACTATTCCTCCCCTGCCATGGTGGTCCTCAACTTTGACCTCAACCAACATGATAACAGTACATCCCTCTCCCATACGATCTCACCTGAACGTTTTTANATANCTTATGTTCATGAACCACATTACCTATCAATTAGAATGCCCTACTGACACAATTCCGAAAATAAAGTATTAGTTTTCTGTTCTTTCGGTAAAGTCACGTGGGAAGTAATAAAAAATAAAATAATAAAACAGATCGGGTCCTCACCTGAGGACGGCTGCTTGCGTTGTGGCCGAAACGTCGTGATTTTTTATTATGTTTTATTTTATTTTTTACCCACGTGACTTTACCGAAAGAACC
This sequence comes from Lethenteron camtschaticum, assembly GCA_018977245.1. NCBI lineage: Eukaryota > Metazoa > Chordata > Hyperoartia > Petromyzontiformes > Petromyzontidae > Lethenteron > Lethenteron camtschaticum. The sequence goes on along the minus strand of MU249573.1, from coordinate 12,196,843 downwards.
AAGAAGATGAATCCCTGCAGTCACGAAAGCTCTAAATCGAAACGTATGCATTGTCCTTGAACTTGATTGGTCCACACCAGAGACAGCTTCTCTTAGAGCCCAGTCTCGCAATACGGTGTTGTGTGTTGTCCCGTTACGGCGCAGACGTGCGAGTCCCTGGAGAAGAACTTCGAGGACATCAAGCACACGACGCTGGGAGAGAGGGTGCTGTGCGCGAGGCATCCAGGTACCGCAGACAAAGCTCCCCGTGTAGCCTGCACAGGCTGCTGGGACAAGTGCAGTCTGCGAGCGCCTGCGAAGGCCGGCACAGCGCACCTAATAACGGGGCGGCATGGCCACGCTCGGCCGCCTTTGTCTCCCTTGCGCCGATGTTCACCCACCAGCAGCAGCCGCTCATTTAAGGCTGAGTCAACCTAGGGGGAGGGCAGGACCAGTTTAGATTATCACCGGTCACCGCTGGGCGGGAGTTGAAGCCAGCCGCCGGGTTCGCAGCGTAGTGCACATTTGCGCACGCACGCACGCACGCACACACGCACACACGCACACAAGCACACACACACCATGGAATGTTACGATATCGTAGAGCGTCAAGGTAACGGCGGGGCTACGAGAGGGGGGGGGGTCACGAGGGTGAGGGTCGTTGCGGTGAGGACCCCTGACTCCGAGGGGGGGGGGNCTGCCCGTGCCGCCCGTGCCCAGGTGCCTCAAGTGTGTGGACGCGCCGTGCCAGAAGAGTTGCCCCACCCAGATCGACGTGAAGGCCTTCATCACCAGCATCGCCAACAAGGTCAGTCTCATCCTCACCGCCCTCACCGCCCTCACCATCCTCACCACCGCCACCCTCACCACCCTCACCTTCATCACAGCATCGCCAACAAGGTGAGTCTCATCCTCACCACTCTCACCACCCTCACCTTCATCACCTTCTCACCACCATCACCACCCTCACCTTCATCACTAGCATCGCCAACAAGGTGAGTTCATCCTCACCACCCTCACCACCCTCACCTTCATCACNACCCTCACGAACCTCACCACTCTCACCACCCTCACCATCCTCACCATCTCACCACCCTCACCACCCTCACCACCCTCANCCTCACGACTCTCACCACCCTCACCATCCTCACCACCCTCACCACCACCACCCTCACCACCCTCACCTTCATCGCCAGCATCGCCAACAAGGTGAGTTTCATCCTCACCACCCTCACCACCCTCACCTTCATCGCCAGTGCCCCCTCGCACACGGCCACAAACCTAACCCCCCCCCCCTTAGGTGCGTGACGTCATTTATGGACGGCCCCCTAAGCCATTATTGACCTTGCGGCGTGACGTGGGACAGCGGCCTTGACTCTAAACCTTGGGGACGGCGGTGGGGAGGAGGGCAGGGAGGGGTGGAGGGGTGGGGGTGTGACGTCACGAGGGGCCGCAGTGGGGGGGGGGGACGTGGACAACCCGGAATGACCGGTCCAGAGCTCCACAACTCCACGTGGCTTTGATCTTTGGCCCCGGGAAAGAGCTGGAGCAATACCTCCCTTCACAGAGTGTACCCAAATTATCCCCGCCCCCNTCCCCGCCCCAAGTTACCAATGAGTCTCCCCGACCGTGGGGTGACCNTCACAGAGGGCACCCAGTGTACCTCACGTCTCCCTATATTCCCGTTCTCCCCCCCCGTGTCTCCCCACGTCTCCCGTGTGTCTCTCCCCGTGTCTCCCCACGTCTCCCCGCGTGTCTCCCCACGTCTCCCCGCGTCTCCCTGTGCGTCTCCCCACGTCTCCCCGTGTGTCTCCCGCCCCCCCCCGTGTGCCCCCCCCGCCCCCGCTAGAACTACTATGGTGCGGCACGCGCCATCCTGTCGGAGAACCCGCTGGGGCTGTCGTGCGGCATGGTGTGCCCCACGTCCGACCTGTGCGTGGGGGCTGCAACCTCTACGCCACCGAGGAGGGGCCCATCAACATCGGGGGCTCCAGCACTTCGCTACCGAGGTGCGCGCGCGGGACGGGGGGGGGTATGGGGGGGGGGGATATGAAGGGTATATGAGGGGAGGGTGTATGGGGGACGTGGGGATGGGGGAGACGGGGCTACACGGGACATCGGGCAAGCAGGGGTAGGGAGACACGGGGATACCAGCGGGTTTGTTCATACACACTGGGTGGGGTCTTGGTGTGAATGTGTGTGTCTCTGTTGTGTTGTGGGGAGCGGTAGCGTAGTGGTTAGCGCTACGAACCCGGCGACCCGAGTTCGATTCCCGCTCACGGCCACCAACACCGGTGACGATTTTCTGAGCCAGTCATGGCCTCCCCTAGGTCGACTCAGCCTCAAATGAGTACCTGGTGCGGTGCGTAGTAAACATTGCTACTGGGGAGACAAAGGTGGCCGGGCATGGTGCTGTCTACCCGCCTCCTCGTGTGCCGTGCCGGCCTTCATTGCTCGCTAACAGCACTTGCCCGAAAGTCTGTTGAGGCTACACGGGGATCTTTGTCTTTCTGAGCACGTGTGTGTGTGCGTCAGTCAGAGGTGCAGTTCCACGATCTCTACGAACCCGGTGTGACTCCCGACCGTGCCCCCCCCCNTCCACCCCCCTCCACCCCCTCCCCCCCCAGGTGTTCCGCCTCATGGGGGTGCCCCAGGTGTGTGACCCGGCGCTGCCCCCCGTGGGGTCGCGGGCGGCCGCGTGCGGCGAGCGCGTGGCCCTGCTGGGCTGCGGCCCGGCCAGCATCAGCTGCGCCTCGTTCCTGGCGCGGCTCGGATACTCGCGCCTCACCGTGTACGAGCGCGCAGACTTCACCGGGGGCTGAGGTGCGACCCACTCACTCGCTCGCTCACTCACTCGCTCACTTCGCTACTCGCTCGCTCACTCGCTCGCTCACTCACTCGCTCGCTCACTCTGTCGCATATTCACTCACGCACTCGTTCGCTCACTCACATGCTCATTCGATCACTCTCTAACTCACTCGCTCACTCACTCGCTCACATACGCACTCACTCTCTCACTCACTCGCTCACATACTCACTCACGTCTCTAACTCGCTTACTCTCTCACATATTCACTCGCTCACATACTCACTCGCTCACTCACTCGCTTACTCTCTCACATATTCACTCGCTCACATATGCACTCACTCGCTCACTCACTCGCTCGCTCTCTCGCATATTCACTCGCTCGCTCATTTACTCACTTAATCACGCACTCTCTCACTCCTCGCACCGTAGCAGTGCGGCACTCCGCAAGCGGTGGTCCAGTGGCTAACGCACTGCGGTACGAACCGGTACTGGCCTCCCCTAGGTCGACTCAGCCTTAAATCAGTACCTGGCGCAGTGCGTAAAAAACATCAGCACTGAGGAGACCAAAGAGGCCGGACGTGGCACGACCCACCACAACGCCCCTCGCGTGCCGTGCCGGCCTTCGTCGGTGCTGCTCGCTAACGGCACTTGCCCCAGCAGCCTGCGTCGGCTACACGGGGGACCTTTGCCTGTGTCCGTGTGAGCGCAGCGCGTCTGAGATCCCGCAGTTCCGGCTGCCCCTGGAGGCCGTGCGCTTCGAGGTGCGGCTCATGCAGGATCTGGGCGTCAAGGTGAACTCACGTTAAACTCAAACTACTTCACTCTTTGGTTCTTTATGGTAAAGTCACGTGGAAAATAAAATCAAATAAATCGGCTCATGCAGGACCTGGGCGTCAAGGTGAACCCACGTTAAACTCAAAACTACGTCACTCTTTGGTTCTTTATGGTAAAGTGACGTGGAAAATAAATCAAATAAAATCGGCTCATGCAGGACCTGGGCGTCAAGGTAAACCCACATTAAACTCAAAACTACGTCACTCTTTGGTTCTTTCGGTAAAGTCACGTGGAAAATCAAATCAAATAAAAACGACGTTGGCGTCATGCAGCACAAACTGAACGTCAAGGTGAAATGAAGAGAAAAGCAAAGCTGGTAAACTTAGAAACACGACGCGACAGAGAGCCGGCCAACACAGCAGCCAACACTCTCTGGCTGACCGAGCTCCTCCGAAAATGGCGACAAAGAAAGCGGCGCCACTCTGTGAGGCCTTGTGTTCCAATCACGTCGAATTCTATTATTCTTATTTGACTTTACCAAACCAAAGAGCAATTTGCAGACGAAGCTCGAATCTAGTTTAAATTTTTTTATTTTATGGTAAGGCCACGTGTTATATAGATCTATTCGAATGGTGGTTACGTGGTTGCGGTTGACTGTGGTTGCCAGTGTGGTTGGGTGGGTTGAGTGTGCACTGTGGTTGCAGGTTGACTTGTGTGGTTGAGGTGATGGGTGAGTGGGTTGTGGTTGCGGTTGAGTGTNCTTGGGTTGCAGGTTGACTGTGGTTGTGGTTGGTGTTGACTGTGGTTGCGGTTGACTGTGGTTGTTGTTGTGGTTGAGTGTGGTTGTGGTTGAGTGTGCTTGTGGTTGCGGTTGACTGTGGTTGTGGTTGGGTTGACTGTGGTTGTGGTTGTGGTTGCAGGTTGAGTGTGCTTGACTGTGGTTGCGGTTGACTGTGGTTGTGGTTGCGGTTGACTGTGGTTGTGGTTGTGGTTGCAGGTTGATGTGCTTGTGGTTGCAGGTTGACTGTGGTTGTGGTCAGGTTGAGTGTGCTTGACTGTGGTTGCAGGTTGACTGTGGTTGTGCTTGCAGGTTGAGTGTGGTTGAGTGTGGTTGTGGTTGCAGGTTGAGTGTGCTTGACTGTGGTTGCAGGTTGACTGTGGTTGTGGTTGCAGGTTGACTGTGGTTGAGTGTGGTTGTGGTTGCAGGTTGAGTGTGCTTGACTGTGGTTGCAGGTTGAGTGTGGTTGTGGTTGCAGGTTGAGTGTGCTTGACTGTGGTTGCAGGTTGACTGTGGTTGTGCTTGCAGGTTGAGTGTGCTTGACTGTGGTTGTGCTTGCAGGTTGAGTGTGCTTGACTGTGGTTGCAGGTTGACTGTGGTTGTGGTTGCAGGTTGACTGTGGTTGAGTGTGGTTGTGGTTGCAGGTTGAGTGTGCTTGACTGTGGTTGCAGGTTGACTATGGTTGTGGTTGCAGGTTGAGTGTGCTTGACTGTGGTTGCAGGTTGACTGTGGTTGTGCTTGCAGGTTGAGTGTGCTTGACTGTGGTTGCAGGTTGACTGTGGTTGTGGTTGCAGGTTGACTGTGGTTGAGTGTGGTTGTGCTTGCAGGTTGAGTGTGCTTGACTGTGGTTGCAGGTTGACTGTGGTTGTGGTTGCAGGTTGACTGTGGTTGAGTGGTTGTGGTTGCAGGTTGAGTGTGCTTGACTGTGGTTGCAGGTTGACTGTGGTTGTGCTTGCAGGTTGAGTGTGCTTGACTGTGGTTGCAGGTTGACTGTGGTTGTGCTTGCAGGTTGAGTGTGCTTGACTGTGGTTGTGGGTAGAGTGTGGTTGAGTGCGGTTGAGTGCGATTGTGGTTGCAGGTTGTGGTTGCAGGTTGACTGGTTGTGGTTGCAAGCTGAATGTTGTTGTGGTTGCATGTTGAGTGTGGTTGTGGTTGAGTGTGGTTGTGGTTGCAGGATGTGTGGTTGTGGTTGACTGTGGTTATGGTTGACTGGTTGTGGTTGCAGGTGGAGTGTGGTTGTGGTTGACTGGTTGTGGTTGCAGGTGGAGTGTGGTTGTGGTTGACTGGTTGTGGTTGCAGGTGGAGTGTGGTTGTGGTTGACTGGTTGTGGTTGCAGGTGGAGTGTGGTTGTGGTTGACTGGTTGTGGTTGCAGGTGGAGTGTGGTTGTGGTTGACTGTGGTTGTGGTTGACTGTGGTTGTGGTTGAGTGTGGTTGTGGTTGAGTGTGGTTGTGGTTGTGGTTGAGTGTGGTTGTGGTTGTGGTTGAGTGTGGTTGTGGTTGACTGGTTGTGGTTGCAGGTGGAGTGTGGTTGTGGTTGACTGGTTGTGGTTGTGGTTTCAGGTGGAGTGTGGTTGTGGTTGTGGTTGACTGTGGTTGTGGTTGTGGTTGACTGTGGTTGTGGTTGCAGGTGGAGTGTGGTTGTGGTTGAGTGTGGTTGGTTGTGGTTGCAGGTGGAGTGTGGTTGTGGTTGAGTGTGGTTGTGGTTGACTGGTTGTGGTTGTGGTTGCAGGTGGAGTGTGGTTGTGGTTGACTGTGGTTGTGGTTGCAGGTGGATGTGGTTGTGGTTGACTGTGGTTGTGGTTGCGGTGGAGTGTGGTTGTGGTTGAGTGTGGTTGTGGTTGACTGTGGTTGTGGTTGAGTGTGGTTGTGGTTGTGGTTGACTGTGGTTGTGGTTGGTTGTGGTTGTGGTTGCGGTGGAGTGTGGTTGTGGTTGACTGTGGTTGTGGTTGACTGTGGTTGTGTTGCGGTGGAGTGTGGTTGTGGTTGAGTGTGGTTGGTTGTGGTTGCAGGTGGATGTGGTTGTGGTTGAGTGTGGTTGTGGTTGTGGTTGCAGGTGGAGTGTGGCCGTGCTCTGGCTGTGGGAGACTGACGCTCGAGTCTCTGCGCAAGGACGGATTTGCAGCGGTGTTCATCGGCATCGGTACAACCACAACCACCACACCACAACCACGCACCACAACCACCACGACCACCATCAAGCACCACCACAACCACCACAACCACCACGACCACAATCACGCACCACCACCACCACAACCATCACAACCACCTCCACGCACCTCCACAACTGCAATCACGAACTACCACCACAATCACAACCACCACAACTATCACCACAACCACGAGCCACTAGAACACCACCACAACCACCACCACCACAACCACGAACCACCACAACTATCACAACTATCACCACAACCACGTGCCACTAGAACCACCACCACAACACCACCACGAGCCACCACAACTATCACAACTCCTCACTGCCTCCTCCATTCCTCTTCATCAAATTGTCACCCCACCCCCACCCCCTCCCCTCCCCCACCCCCACCCGTCACCTCGTCGCTGCTCGTCGCTGCTCAGGGCTGCCGGAGCCCACGGTGGCTCCGCTCTTTGAGGGCCTCACGGAGGAGCAGGGCTTCTTCACCTCTAAGTCCTTCCTGCCTCGCGTCGCCAAGGCCAGCAAGCCCGGTACACGCAGACCCACAACCCTGCCCCCTCCCGGCCGCCTTTGTCTCCCCCATTGGGCGATGTTCCGCACCACCGATGTGCCCCCCGCGTCCTCCCCTAGGTCTAAAACGAGTACCTCGTGCGACGAGTGTCAACATGGCCATCGGGGAGACAAAGCGGCCGGGCGTGGTGCTGTCTCCCCCACCCCTTTGTGTGCGCCACCGTGCCGCCTTCATAGGCGCTGCTGCACTCGCTAACAGCACTTGCCCCAGCAGTCTGTTAAAGGCTACGCGGGTGGCGGGGGCGGGAGACCTTTGTCTTTGCGTAACATACGTGTGTGCGTGTGTGTGTGCGTGTGTGTGTGTGTGTGTGCGCGTGTGTGTGCGTGTGTGTGCGTGTGTGCGTGTGTGCGTGTGTGCGTGTGTGTGCGTGTGTGCGTGTGTGCGTGTGCGAGTGCAGGCCTGTGTGGGTGCACGTCCCCGCAGCTGCCCGCGCTGCGTGCGTGGTGGTGGCTGGGTGCGGGCGACACGGCCTTCGACTGCGCCACGTCGGCGCTGCGCTGCGGGCGCGCCGCGTGCTCGTCGCGTTCCGACGCGGCTTCACCAACATGCGCGCCGTGCCCGAGGAGGTGCGCCCTCGTCGTCGTCGTCGTCGTCATCGAACTGATCGCCATCGTCGTCATCAACAGCATCGTCATCATCATCACCACCATCATCGCGACCGTTGTCGTCATCAAAAGCATTATCATCGCCACCACCACCATCATCAACACCGCCACGATCATCACCATCTCCCGCTGGGGATTCACCAACATACACGCCGTCCCTTGTCACCGTGACCCGTGACCCCTTGTCTCCCCCCCCCCGCCCCCGCCAGGTGGAGGTGGCTCGCGAGGAGCACTGCGAGTTCCTCCCGTTCGCGTCGCCGCGTCGCGTCGTGACGCGCGCGGCCGCATCTGCGCCGTGGAGTTTGCGCGCTCGGAGCAGCAGGAGGACGGCCGCTGGGTGGAGGACGAGGAGCAGAAGGTCGTCGTCAAGGCCGACTTCGTCATCTCCGCCTTCGGCTCCACGCTGCTGGACCCCGCCGGTACGGCGGCGACGCGGTTGTTCGGACCAATGCTGCCACCACCGTTATCATCACCGTCGCCACCACGTTATCATCACCGTCGCCACCACGTCCCATGCAGACACACAGGGATTTAGATTCGTGTCGCCACCACCGTTATCATCACCGTCTCTATCGCATGGGATACGGTGACGCGAGGACACGGGATAAATTGACCGGGACAGAGCACGACACCAACCAGCACGCATTTGTGTGTCTCTATCCTCGCTTTCTCCCACGTCTCGCCGCGTCCCTCTGTCCTCGTGCCCCCCCCCGCCCCCCCTGTATTTGGGGCGCGTCTCTTTCCCCGCGTGCCCGTCCAAGACACGAGCCACAGTGGCGCGATCGTGGCCATGCAAGCCACAAACTATGAACCACACGGGGCGAGCAAACCCCGCGGTCTGTACTCCTTCAACAAGACGAGGATTGGAACGACGAAGCTGGAGCAACACTCTGCTGAAGCCCTCTCAGCGTAGCCAGCAGACCTCCGCTTTGGCATCTCGCTCCTGAACGCACCGCCGCTGCCACCGCGCTCAAGCCTGCAATTGTGTTCCCGCACCCCCCCCCCCCCCCTGCGTCCTCCGGCGCCCGCAGCGTCGCCCACGCCCCGGTGTTCTTGAAAACGTTGCCGCGTCAGCCGGCCAGCCCCGTGTTCCCCGATAACTGTGGTTGTGACCCCCCCCCGACCCCCCCCCGACCCCCCCCNGCCCTCCCCCCCCGGCAGTGCTGGGTGCGCTGTCCCCCTGGAGCTGACGCGGCAGGGGTGCCGCGCGTGGACCCCAGCGACGATGGGCACCAGCGAGCCGTGGGCGTTCGCCGCGGGACGTCGCCGGCCTCGCCAACACCACCGTGGAGTCGGTCAACGACGGCAAGACGGCCGCCTGGCACATCCACGCCTACCTGCAGGTAGACAGCAGGTGCTCGCTAACAGCACTTGCCCCAACGGTCTGTTGCAGGCTATGCGGGGCATCTTTGTTGCATGGGGAGCGGCAGCGTTGTGGATCGCGCGCCGCACCACGAACCCGGCGACACGGGCTGGATTCTCGCCAACGTGATCTGAACCGATCCTGTGCACGTGTCCCCNNCCCCCTCATGTGCCCTTCCCCCCCCCCCTCACGTGCCCCCNCCCCCCCCCCTCACGTGCCCCCCCCCCTCACGTGCCCCCCCCCCCCCCTCACCCCTCACGTGCCCCCTCCCCCCCCTTCACCCCCTCACGTGCCCCCCCAGTCCCTGCACGGCGTGTCGGTGAGCGGCGAGCCGCGGCTGCCCCTCTTCTTCACGCCGATCGACGCGGTGGACCTGTCCGTGGAGATGGTCGGCCTGCGCTTCCCCAACCCCTTCGGGCTGGCGAGCGCCCGCAGTGCACCACCTCCGCCATGATCCGCCGCGCCTTCAGCGCCGGCTGGGGCTTCGCCGTCACCAAAACCTTCTCCCTCGATAAGGTGAGCACGCGTGCGAGTGTGCGGTGTGAGTGTGCGGTGCGAGTGTGCGGTGTGAATGTGCGGTGCGAGTGTGTGGCACGCCGTGCGAGTGTGCGGTGCGAGTGTGTGTTGTGAGTCTGTGGTGCGAGTGTGTTGTGCGGTGTGCGGTGCGAGTGTGCGGTGCGAGTGCATTGCATGTGGTGAGTGTGCGGTGCGAGTGTGGTGCGGTACGTGGTGTGTGGGACTGTAGGTGTGGCTGTGTGCGCGTGTGTTTGTGTGTGAGTGTGCGCGTGTGTGGTGTGTGTGCCTGTAGGTGTGGCTGTGTGCGCATGTGTTTGTGTGTGAGTGTGCGCGTGTGTGGTGTGTGGGACTGTAGGTGTGGCTGTGTGCGCGTGTGTTTGTCTGTGTGAGAGTGTGCATGCGCGTGTGTGGTGTGTGGGACTGTAGGGGTGGCTGTGTGTGCGTGTGTTTGTCTGTGTGAGAGTGTGCGGTGTGCATGCGCGTGTGTGGTGTGTGGGACTGTAGGGTGGCTGTGTGTGCGTGTGTTTGTCTGTGTGTGAGTGTGCGTGCGGTGTGTGGTGTGTGTGCCTGTAGGTGTAGCTGTGTGCGCATGTGTTTGTCTGTGTGAGAGTGTGCGGTGTGCATGCGCGTGTGTGGTGTGTGGGACTGTAGGGGTGGCTGTGTGTGCGGTGTTTGTCTGTGTGAGTGTGCATGCGCGGTGTGGTGTGTGGGACTGGGGGTGGCGTGTGTNCGTGTGTTGTGTGTGTGAGGTGCGGTGTGCTGCGCGGTGTGGGGTGGGACTGTNGGGGTGGCTGTGTGTGCGTGTGGTCTGTGTGAGGTGCGGTGTGCTGCGGTGTGTGGTGTGTGGGACTGTAGGGGTGGCTGGTGTGCGTGTGTTTGTCTGTGTGAGAGTGTGCGTGCGGTGTGTGGTGTGTGGGACTGTAGGCTGTGTGTGCGTGTGTTTGTGTGTGATGTGCGCGTGTGTGGTGGGACTGTAGGGGTGGCTGTGTGTGCGTGTGTTTGTCNGTGTGAGAGTGTGCATGCGCGTGTGTGGTGTGTGGGACTGTAGGGTGGCTGTGTGTGCGTGTGTTTGTCTGTGTGAGAGTGTGCGGTGTGCATGCGCGTGTGTGGTGTGTGGGACTGTAGGGGTGGCTGTGTGTGCGTGTGTTTGTCTGTGTGAGAGTGTGCGGTGTGCGTGCGCGTGTGTGGTGTGTGTGCTGTGGTGTGGCTGTGTGTGCATGTGTTTGTCTGGTGAGAGTGTGCGGTGTGCATGCGCGTGTGTGGTGTGTGGGACTGTAGGGGTGGCTGTGTGTGCGTGTGTTTGTGTGTGTGCGATGGTGGCGTAGTGGTTAACGCATTGCTCTTCGAACCCGGCGAGCCGCGTTCGATTCCGCTCACGGCCACGACACCGGTCACGATTATCTGAACCGGTGCTGGAGGCCTCCCTAGGTCGACTCGCCCTAAACGAGGACCTGGTGCGGTGTGTAGTAAACATCAAAGGCGGCTGGCGTGGTGCTGGCCTCCCAACCCCCCCGTGTGCCGTGCCGGCCTTCACCGGCGCCGCTACTCGTGCTAACGCCACTTGCTGCCCCCTGTAGCCTTTCGTCAACGGCGTTTACCCCGGGGGATCTTGGCGTGCGACTGTCGTCAAGGTCGGGTTGAGCGGAGGCGCCGTGGTAACGTGGGTGCGTGCGGTGTCCAGGACCTTGTGACGAACGTGTCCCATGGTAACGTGCGTGCGTGCGGTGTCCAGGACCTTGTGACGAACGTGTCCCCATGGTAACGTGCGTGCGTGTGTCCAGGACCTTGTGACGAACGTGTCCCATGGTAACGTGCGTGCGTGCGGTGTCCAGGACCTTGTGACGAACGTGTCCCATGGTAACGTGGGTGCGTGCGGTGTCCAGGACCTTGTGACGAACGTGTCCCCATGGTAACGTGCGGTGTGCAGGACCTTGTGACGAACGTGTCCCCATGGTAACGTGTGCCCAGGGTAACGTGTCCCCATGGTAACGTGCGGTGTCCAGGACCTTGTGACGAACGTGTCCCCATGGTAACGTGTGCCCAGGGTAACGTGTCCCATGGTAACGTGCGGTGTCCAGGACCTTGTGACGAACGTGTCCCCATGGTAACGTGTGCCCAGGGTAACGTGTCCCCATGGTAACGTGCGGTGTGCAGGACCTTGTGACGAACGTGTCCCCATGGTAACGTGTCCCCATGGTAACGTGTGCCCCCATGGTAACGTGCGGTGTCCAGGACCTGGTGACGAACGTGTCCCCATGGTAACGTGTGCCCATGGTAACGTGTCCCCATGGTAACGTGCGGTGTGCAGGACCTGGTGACGAACGTGTCCCCGTGGTAACGTGTCCCCATGGTAACGTGTCCCATGGTAACGTGCGGTGTGCAGGACCTGGTGACGAACGTGTCCCCGCGCATCGTGCGCGCACCACGTCGGGTCCCCTGCTGGGCCCGGCCAGGGCTCGTTCCTCAACATCGAGCTCATCAGCGAGAAGACGAGCGCCTACTGGTGCCGCAGCGTCGCCGAGCTCAAGAGGGACTTCCCGGACAAGGTGGGGGCGCGGGGGGGGGGGGGGGACTCGCGGGGGGGGGCGCGGGGGGGGGACGTGGGGTGGGGGGATATGGGGGGAGGGGACATGCAAGGAGTGTGGGTGGGGGGGACGTTGGGGGGATATGCATGGAAGGGGGGCATTGGGAGTGGGGACATTCGGGGGGGGGGACATGGGGGGGGACATGCGGGGGGAGGGGGGGTGGGCACATGAGGGTACACAGAGACACAGTAGGGAACAGCAACGTAATTGGAACACAGAGACACATTGTACGTGTGTATGTTGAACTTCTTTAGCACTGTATGTAGCCAACCGCACTAATGGGGAGAAAGAGCGTTCCAGACGGCCGCAGAAGCGTGCATCTGAAAGCGCCGCGCGACGATGCAGTGACCACCGCCTTTGTTCGATGGCCCAGCCAAAAGCCACCGCTGCGAGGATGATGAGCGGAGGGGACATGTCTGGGACACGGACACACACGGAGACACACACACACGGACACACGGAGACACACGGAGACACACGGACACACGGACACACACGCCCCTCGTGCGCCGTGCCGGCCTTCATAGGATCTGCTCGCGAAACAGCACTTGTCCCAACAGTCTGATCTTTGTCTTTGTGTGTGTGCAGATCATCATCGCCAGCATCATGTGCGGCTACATCAAGGAGGACTGGACCCAGCTCGCCAAGATGGCTGAGGTGATTGTGGTGATCGTGGTGATTGCAGTGGTGGTGGTGGTGCATTGGTGGTGGTGATGATGGTGATGGCTATGATGTTGGCGATAAAGGTGATCGACGTGATGGCAGTGGTGATGGTGGTGATGGTGGTGATGGTGGTGATTGCGGTGGTGGTGGTGGTTGTGGTGGTTGTATTGGTGGTGGTGGTGATGATGGTTTGATGGCGGAGATGTTGGCTGTGATGGTAGAGATGATGGCGGTGATGGTTGTGGTGGTGATGGTGGTGATGGTAGTGATGGTGATGGATGCGGTGATGGTGGTTGTGATGGTGGTTGTGATATTGGTGATGATGATGGTGGTGATGATGGTTTGTGATGGCGGTGATGGTGGTGGATGTGATGGTGAGATGATGACGGTGATGGTGGTGATGGTGGTGATGATGACGGCGTGATGATAGTGACGGTGATGGTGGTGATGACGATGATGGTGGTGATGATGATGGTGGTGATGACGGTGATGTGATGATGACGGTGGTGATGGTGGCGATGATGTTGGCGATGTCTCCGCGGTTGCGCAGGAGTCGGGAGCCGACGCGCTGGAGCTGAATCTCTCCTGCCCGCACGGCATGGGGGAGCGCGGCATGGGGCTCGCGTGCGGGCAGGTGAGGGAGCACGCGGAGACACGGAGAGACACGGAGACACAGACACACGGACACACGGAGAGACAGACACGGAGACACGGAGACACACAGAGACACGGCACAAGAGACACGGAGAGACACGGAGACATACGGAGACACACAGACACGGAGAGACACGGCGAGACACGGAGAGACACGGAGACACACGGAGAGACACGGAGAGACGCGGAGAGACACGGAAACACACGGAGAGACACGGAGACACACTGAGAGACACGGAGAGACATGATCAGACACGAAACACGCAAAATAAACCAGTACACAACAGCACAGGTGAAAGAACACAGAGATGCAACAATACACAATGTGCGTGTACACGTGTGTGTGTGTGTGCAACATGCGTGTGTGTGTGTACGTGTGTGTGTGTGCAACATGCGTGTGTGCAACATGCGTGTGTGTGTGCAACATGCGTGTGTGTGTGTGCAACATGCGTGTGTTCACGGGGAGCGGTGGCGTAGCGGTCAGCGCGCTGCGCTACGAACCCGGCAACCCGAGTTCGATTCCCGCTCACGGCCAACACAAGTGACGATTATCTGAACCGGTCCTGGGCCTCCCCAGGTCGACTCAACCTAAAATGAGTACCCGGTGTGGTGTGTAAACATCGCCACTGGGGAGACAAAAGCGGTCGGGCGTGGTGCTGGCTGCTCGCTTAACAGCACTTGCCCCAACAGTCCGTTAAGGCTACATGGGGGGGTTCTTTGTCTTTGTCCGCGTGTGCAGGACCCGAGCTGGTGCGGAACATCTGCCGCTGGTTCGCGCCACGGTGCGGGTTCGTTCTTCGCGAAGATGACGCCCAACATCACCAACATCGTGGTGATCGCCAGCGCCGCCAAGGAGGGTGAGAGCCCCCGCTGCCTTCCCGGCCCATTCCAGCAGTGGGAGAGCTGGGGGGGGGGTGTGGGGGGGGTGAGCAGTGGGAGAGCTGGGGGGGGTGTGGGGGGGTTGAGCAGTGGGGAGAGCTGGGGGGGGGTGTGGGGGGGTGAGCAGTGGGGAGAGCTGGGGGGGGTGTGGGGGGGGGTGAGCAGTGGGGAGAGCTGGGGAGGGGTGTGGGGGGTGAGCAGTGGGGAGAGCTGGGGGGGTGTGGGGGGTGAGCAGTGGGGAGAGCTGGGGAGCAGTGGGGAGAGCTGGGGGGGGGTGGGGGGTGAGCAGTGGGGAGAGCTGGGGGGGGTGTGGGGGGGTGAGCAGTGGGAGAGCTGGGGGGGGTGGGGGGGGGGGGGGTGAGCAGTGGGAGAGCTGGGGGGGTGTGGGGGGGGGTGAGCAGTGGGGAGAGCTGGGGGGGGGTGGGGGGGGGGGTGAGCAGTGGGAGAGCTGGGGGGTGTGGGGGGNTGAGCAGTGGGGAGAGCTGGGGGGGGTGGGGGGGGTGGGGGGGGNTGGGGGGGGGTGGGGGGGTGAGCAGTGGGGAGAGCTGGGGGGGGGNTGAGGGAGGGGGTACGCAGACCCTTGGAGGGTAACGTGGCAATGTCCGATGGTGGGTTACGGCGAGGCGATTGATAAACACGTGAAATGATACTCTTCGTTTTTTCGATAAAGTCACGTAGGTTAAAAAAATGAAGTGATACAGCAAATCTGGCTGTGACGGTTCCACCTGATGACGGAGACTCGTGTTGCTTCCGAAACGTGATTTTTATTATTTTATTTTTTATTAATTTAATTTCATTTTTTTACCTACGTGACTTTACCGATAAAAACTAAGAGTATGAATCCTTGCAGTCACGAAAGCTTCAAATCTAGAACGTGAAATGATATCGTGCGCGAGTAGTTGGTGAACAATCACGTTGCATGGACCTGTCGGTGTAGAATAACTGCGTAGATCGTGAATCCACACGGTGACCCAGAACGATATGAAATTCCTTTCTGAAGACGTTGGTCGTGAAACGATGTGGTTTCCAAGAGTAACCAGCGGTTACATCGGGGAAACGAAACATGTCTCGGACCGTGTTTCGCGAACACAATGCAGATCTGAAACACGGCAGAACCAATACCTCTGCCGTGGCTGACCATTGCTATAACGCTGTGGGCTCTCATGATATTGTTTTTGCCGAGACCAAGGCACTCTGCAAACCTTCGGGCTAAAATCATAGGTTTGTTCATGAAGCCATCCAGATATATAAACGTAGACATAACTTCAACCGAGAAGATGGATACAAATTGAGCAATCATTGGAAGGATGTTATTAACCAGGTACAACCTTAACTGTTTATGGTTGTTGCCATCATATCTGCTGGGTACTGGTCTATTTTTCCGAGTTAATTCCCCCCCCCGCATCCCAGTTTCCCAGCCTCCCACTTCCCCCCCCCNGCCTCACGTCCTCTCTCCCCTAGCGCTCACGCAGCGTTCCCCTCCCCCTTTGCCCCCCCCCTTCTTACCTATATAACCTCTTGACACGGCAGTTCTCTCTCCACTTCGGCAACATTTTTTCTTGCTGTGGTTTTACCACCTGATGAAGATTGCTTGTGTTCCAATCGAAAAGTCGTGATTTGTTTGATTTTATTTCTAACGACGTGACTTTACCGAAAGAACCAAAGAGTTTAGTAACCAGAGAGCGTGAACGAATGCGGGCGCGTGCGGAGGGTCCGTGTGGTTTTATTTTTATTCGCTTGCAGTTACTTGCTGGTTAGGATGTATCCCTCGATTTGAAAACTCATCTCAACAGTCTAAAACGCACGTTGGAGCCACACAAGGAGTGAGGGTGCTGGGGCTGGCTTATTCGGTTGAAACAAATTCAACAGCAGCCAAAAATAAGTATAACCCGTAAAAACAAAGTTTTTCACTATAAATCCTTTATATGCGTGGCGGCGAGAGTCCTCTCGTCCTCTGGCTTGAGATGGCTGCCACCTATGGGCCAGATGATTGCATTGCACCATTAAGCAATTGGTAATTAAATATAATATTTTTGTCCTAAAAAGTGTAAAATTTTGAAAAAAATTTTCACGAACATTGTCACGCACAACGAGTCTGTGTGGAAAATGTCAGCTCGATTGGATCACGGGAAGTGGGTTAAAAAACGACCGAAAGATTTGCACGGTCCTAAGCAAGCAAGCAAACTTAATATAAAGGATTTAAAAAAAAATTGTAAGGTTGAGGATAACCACCGGTGCACTCGAGGCCATACCGGGGTTGGGGACCTTTTGTGTGTCGTGTGTGCGCGGAGCAGGAGGGGCGGACGGCGTGACGGCCACCAACACGGTGTCGGGCCTCATGGGCCTGCGCGCCAACGGGCGACCGTGGCCCGCGGTGGGGTCGAGCAGAGGACCACGTACGGCGGCATGTCCGGTGAGACCGCCACCACCAACCGCCGCCACAACCTCCGCAACCACGGCAACAACAACCATCACGATAACCACCACGCTACTCGCCACTTCACGTCACAATGACACCACACCGGCGCTGTACACCGATTGGTGTGTTCGGCGAGACCGTCACAGCCACACCAATGCACACCGCACCTTGTCTGGTGATACCGCACCACACATCCACAACCACACCGCACCTTGTCTGGTGATACCGCACCACACATCCACGCCACAACGCTCTACATCGCACCGCACCACGGGACACGAACCACCATCCGTCATTCACGGCTTTATTGAACGCGTTTATGCAGGAGTCTTATATACAGATGTCTGACCGCCGTGCGTGCCTGTGTGCGTGCCTGAGTGCGTGCCTGTGTGCGTGCCTGCGTGTGCGTGCCTGCGTGCGTGCCTGCGTGCGTGCCTGCGTGCGCGTGCAGGCAATGCGATCCGCCCGTGGCGCTGCGGCCGTGTCGGCCATCGCCAAAGCGCTGCCGGGCTTCCCCATCATGGCCACGGGCGGCATTGACTCGGCAGAGGCCGGCCTCCAGTTTCTGCACTGTGGCGCCTCGGTGCTCAGGTGGGGTGCTGTGTGTGTGCGAGTGTATGTGCTGTGTGTGTGTGCGTGTGTGCGTGCTGTGTGAGTGTGTGCATAGTGTGCTGTGTGCTGTGTGTGCATAGTGTGATGTGTGTGTGTATGCATAGTGTGCTGTGTGTGTGTGAGCATAGTGTGCTGTGTGTGTGCATAGTGTGCATAGTGTGCATAGTGTGCTGTGTGTGCATAGTGTGCTGTGTGTGTGCATAGTGTGCTGTGTGTGTGAATAGTGCTGTGTGTGTGAGTGCATAGTGCTGTGTGTGCATAGTGTGCTGTGTGTGTGCATAGTGTGCTGTGAGTGCATAGTGTGCTGTGTGTGTGCATAGTGTGCTGTGTGTGTGCATAGTGTGCTGTGTGTGTGTGTGGATAGTGCACACACACACAGCACATGCGTGGTGTGTGCTGTGTGTGCGAGTGTGTGCATAGTGTGCTGTGTGTGTGTGCATAGTGCACACGCACACACCACGCGTGTGCTGTGTGTGCATAGTGTGCATAGTGTGCTGTGTGTGTGCATAGTGCACACGCACACACCACGCATGTGCTGTGTGTGTGGATAGTGCACACACCATGCACATGCGTGGTGTGTGCTGTGTGTTTGTCGTGCGCACGTGTTGTGTGTCTGCACGTCTGATGAGCGTGCGCGTGCTTTGGGCATGCACGGATGTGGTGTGTGCAGTGTATGTGTGGGCATACTGTGGGGAAGTGTATGCATGTGTGTCTTTGTCTTGGGTACTCATGTGCTGTGTGCATTCATGCTGTGTGCTGCTTCCACTGCACACGCTGTATTTACGTGCTGTATTTACACGCTGAGTGTACGTGCCGAGTGTACGTGCCGAGTGTACGTGCTGAGTGTACGTGCTGAGAGTACGTGCTGTATTTACATGCTGAGTGTACGTGCTGTATTTACATGCTGAGTGTACGTGCCACGCCGTGGGTGTGCGCGCCGTAGGTGAGCAGCGCGATACAGAACCAGGATTTCACGCTGATCGACGACTACTGCTCGGGGCTGCGAGCGCTCCTCTACCTGGGCTCCGTGGACGAACTCCGCTCCTGGGAGGGCAGAGCCCCCCACGGCGCAGCACCAGCGCGGCAAGATCCTGCCCCGCCTACCGCAGCTCCTCGGCAAGGTGGGCTCGCCGGCTCGTTGAGGGTCCAGAGAGGGGGGGCAGCAGGGGTGTGACGTACGATCGAACTTACCGTTGAGCCGTGGTGTCACGTGACACTACAACCATGATGACAAACACCGCAGCAGCAATCGCTATTGGCTCTCGTTCAGGTTGGGACGCGCTGCGGTGGCTAAGAGATGTTAACTCCCTCGCCTGGTATGCAGGAAGTCACGGGTTTGATCCCGACCCGGACGCCTGCAGCTGTATATTTGGAGTTTGCGTGTTTCTCTCTTCCCATGGGCGCGTGGATTTCTCTCCGGGTCCTCCGGTTTTTCCCTCCACGTTTAGAATCAACATCACGCGTTTAGAGTATTTGGCTGCTATCAATTTCCATGATGATAGGCCACTTCGTTGAGCTATCATTTGTGGTAGCCAGGTCACTTCTGAAAAAGAGATGTTATAGCTCAGCGGGTCTCATCTGCTAAATAAAAGTTATTTAGAGTTATAGTTAGTTAATAGGTGGTAGCAGATTACAACGTCGCCTGATCGTGAGAGGTGGCAGCGTCCTTGGGAGAAGGCCTTCATCCAGCAGTGGGCTGACCGTGCTCGACGCTGTTGGTGATGCTGTTGGTATATCTGTAACCTGCTCATATAGCGTCCGCCGTCCTTGCAAACCTGGCTGCTCCGAGAAGAGAGAGAGATGCGAGAGAGAGATGCAGGGTCTTCCCTCCGCGAACGCCGCCCGGCTCACAGCGACGCGCTCCCCCCCCCCCCGCGCCGCCTTGTCCCCCCAGAGCCTCCCGCACTTCGGGCCCTTCCTGGAGGAGCGGCGCCGTCTGCTCGCCGAGGCGAAGCAGCGAGGCGGAGAGATGCGGCCCCCACCACGGAGCCCCGGCACGCACCCAGCAAAGCCACCCGCACGTCAAGGTGGCGAGAGATACGGGGACAAGGGGGGGACAGAGACACATGGACACTGGGCACAGCGTCACGGGGCCACTGAAGACAAGACACAGGGACACTGGGGCACAGTGTCATGGGGCCACTGAAAGACAGAGACACAGAGACACTGGGGCACAGCGTCACGGGGCCACTGAAAGACAGAGACACAGGGACACTGGGGCACAGTGTCATGGGGCCACTGAAAGACAGAGACACAGAGACACTGGGGCACAGCGTCACGGGGCCACTGAAAGACAGAGACACAGGACACGGGGCACAGCGTCACGGGGCCATGAAAGACAGAGACACTGGGGCACAGCGTCACGGGGCCACTGAAAGACAGACACAGGGACACTGGGCACAGCGTCATGGGGCCACTGAAAGACAGAGACACAGGACACTGGGGCACAGCGTACGGGGCCACTGAAAGACAGAGACACAGAGACACTGGGGCACAGCGTCACGGGGCCACTGAAAGACAGACACAGGGACACGGGGCACAGCGTCATGGGGCCACTGAAAGACAGAGACACAGCACTGGGGCACAGCGTCACGGGGCCACTGAAAGACAGACACAGGGACACTGGGCACAGCGTCATGGGGCCACTGAAAGACAGAGACACAGAGACACGGGGCACAGCGTCATGGGGCCACTGAAAGACAGACACAGAGACACTGGGGCACAGCGTCACGGGCCACTGAAAGACAGACACAGGACACTGGGGCACAGCGTCATGGGGCCACTGAAAGACAGAGACACAGAGACACTGGGGCACAGCGTCACGGGGCCACTGAAAGACAGACACAGGGACACTGGGGCACAGCGTCATGGGGCCACTGAAAGACAGACACAGGACACCGGGGCACAGCGTCACGGGGCCACTGAAAGACAGAGACACAGGACACTGGGGCACAGCGTCACGGGGCCACTGAAAGACAGACACAGGACACTGGGGCACAGCGTCACGGGGCCACTGAAAGACAGAGACACAGGGACATGGGGCACAGCGTCACGGGGCCACTGAAAGACAGACACAGGACACTGGGGCACAGCGTCAGGGGCCACTGAAAGACAGAGACACAGAGAGCTACTCGGGCGCAGCAACGTGGGCCACAGAACGAGACAGACTCAGGGATACCAGGACCACGGAGCCAGGGCCACGGGGCCCACAGAGACACAGGAACCAAGAGACCCAATGACCTTTGGCCATCACCCCAGGACGTGATTGGCCGGGCTCTGGCGCACATTGGCTCCTACGCGAGCTGGACAACTCGCAGCAGGTGGTGGCCGTGGTGGACCCCGAGCTCTGCATCAACTGCGGGAAGTGCTACCTCACGTGCAACGACTCGGGATACCAGGTGCGTGGCAGTGCGCGTGTGTCACGTGGTTTGTATTTTGACACTTGACGAGGCCTTAACGTGCACATAGCCTGGCACAAGCACCATGGTGACATCACCAGTTAGTGGCGAATGATGATTGTATGTAAAAAGTTGGCACAGGGGGGAGCGCACAGGTGGTGGGAGCGTGTCTGCCAGTCAACTCCATGGCAGCACCTGGGTCTGTCCGTGGCCTCCTGCCAAACGGGCGTTCGACACTTCTGCGTGGCCTTAAAAGTGCACATCGCCTGGGACTCGTGCCGTGCGAAGTCACCGCCACTCGGTGACGAATGGCGCTTGTTGTTGGCGTATGTAATCGCCTGTAAGCACACCCACGTGTGCGCATGGGTAGCGGTGGTGCAGCGGTTAGCGTGCCGCTCTACAAACTCCGGTTGATTCCCGCTCACGGTCACCGACACCGGTGACGATTAGCTGAACCGGTCCTGGGCTTCCCCTAGGTCTGGTCGGCCTCAAATGAGTACCTCGTGGTGGCGTGTGTAACCATCATCGCTGGGAGACAAAAGGCGGCCGGGCGTGGCGATGGGCCACCGCACGCCCTTGGGTGCTGCTACGCGCCAACAGCACCTGCCCCGACAGTCTGGTGAAGGCTATACGGGGGATCTTTGTGTGCGTGCGCGTGCAGGCGATAGAGTTTGGCGAGCACGACCACGTTCCGCTCGTGACCGATCGCTGCACGGGCTGCACGCTGTGTCTCAGCGTGTGCCCCATCCTCGACTGCATCACCATGGTGACCCGCCCCACGCCCTACGTCCCCAGCGCGGCGTGCCCGTCGTGGTGTGACAACACAACTACCACGTGCACCACAAGCACACACGCGGTCACCGCCACTACCAGTTGCATACCTCATCACCACCACAACTACCGCCGATGATATCACCACCACAAATGACGCAATAACACGATCCCCAGCACCGCTGCAAATGCCTGCGACGATCGCCGCTACACTCGAAGTTTTAGCCATGCTTTTAACTCTCTCGATGAAATGCGCAGTCGGGTATATTCTATGATTTAACCTTCAATAAAATGTATCTACACTTTTATAAATCTCTATACTGCGATGCGGCTGAATGATTTAGCGTGAGCCACGTGATGCGGGGGGTGGCGACACGTGGCTTTCTTGTTGAATAAATTGGCCACGGTGTGGCGGCAGTGCCCTTGGGTGTCACCCCACGGTACCACAGCAACCCGCAGAGAGGCACGGTACCCACGGCAACCCGCAGAGAGGCACGGTACCCATAGCAACCCACAGAGAATCTCGGTACCCACGGCAACCCGCAGAGAGGCACGGTACCCACAGCAACCCACAGAGAGGCACGGTACCCATAGCAACCCATAGAGAATCTCGGTACCCACAGCAACCCACAGAGAGGCACGGTACCCACGGCAACCCGCAGAGAAGCACGGTACCCACGGCAACCCACAGAGAAGCTCGGTACCCATGGCAACCCGCAGAGAGGCACGGTACCCACGGCAACCCACAGAGAATCTCGGTACCCACGGCAACCCACAGAGGCATAGTACCCACGGCAACCCGCAGAGGCACGGTACCCACGGCAACCCACAGAGAATCTCGGTACCCACGGCAACCCACAGAGAGGCACGGTACCCACGGCAACCCACAGAGAAGCTCGGTACCCACGGCAACCCACAGAGGCACGGTATCCACGGCAACCCACAGAGAATCTCGGTACCCACGGCAACCCACAGAGAGGCACGGTACCCACGGCAACCCACAGAGAATCTCGGTACCCACGGCAACCCACAGAGGCATAGTACCCACGGCAACCCGCAGAGAAGCTCGGTACCCACGGCAACCCGCAGAGGCACGGTACCCACGGCAACCCACAGAGAATCTCGGTACCCACGGCAACCCACAGAGAGGCACGGTACCCACGGCAACCCACAGAGAAGCTCGGTACCCACGGCAACCCACAGAGGCACGGTATCCACGGCAACCCACAGAGAATCTCGGTACCCACGGCAACCCACAGAGAGGCACGGTACCCATGGCAACCCACAGAGAAGCTCGGTACCACGGCAACCCGCAGAGAGGCACGGTACCCACGGCAACCCACAGAGAATCTCGGTACCCACGGCAACCCACAGAGAGGCACGGTACCCACGGCAATCCGCAGAGAAGCACGGTACCCACGGCAACCCACAGAGAATCTCGGTACCCACGGCAACTCACAGAGAGGCACGGTACCCACGGCAATCCACAGGAAGCACGGTACCCATGGCAACCCGCAGAGAAGCAGGATACCCACGGCAACACGTAGTGAGGGACGGTACCCATGGCAACATCTCTCCCCCCCCACAGGGGCTGATTAACTACTGTGGATTGTCTGTCTATGAAAAAAGCAGCAGCAGCGGTGGCGGCCCTTCCAATGAGGATAGCACCCAATAGCAAACGCATTAAACGAAGAGCCATGATTAAGGGTGGATTGAGTGGGTGGGAGGGGTGAGTGGGATGGATGCTTGTTTAGAAGCGAGTAGGTGAATAAGTGAATGGGTAAAGTTGTTGGACGAAGAGTTGACGATTCGCGGACGAGTGACTTTTAAGTGGACGAGTGAGCGGGTGGGCGAGGTGGGTCCCCGATCGAGCGATGGTGGGAATCCAGCCCGCTGGCGAGGGAAGCGTGGAATAGCGGCAGTAGAGATCGGCGGCACCGTCACAATGAGTCAATATGAAATCGTGGAATTTCCGCCCCTGACTCTGCGAATGGGAGATGGGAGCAAACACATCGATGCCCATCCGATTGGCAAAACCACTCTTCCCTTATTTAGGAAAACGCCAGCGCATGCCACAATATATGGGGGTGGGAGTCCAAAGTGTTTACGAATCGTTTCCTCACGATAAAAAAAATACATAAACACTGTTTGTAAGAGGAACGGTTTACACGTATAAAAAATTGTTTCCTCGAGAAGGATGTACATTTTTAAAATTGAGATTATTTTCAGGATTATTTTCAGGACACAGCCAAGTGCCGGGTTCCAGCGATACTCGGCTCTATATTTGGTGAGGATTCACTGCTCGTGATACGCTCGCCCACAGCGAGATCGTGGAGAGGGAGGCGGGAGGGGGGTGAGGCAAGGTGGGGGGGGGGGGGGGTCAGAGGGGAGTTAACAAATTCTCTTTCACTCGAGTCCAGTGGGGCCAAGTTAGATTTCCACTGCTCCCACCAACACAGACACGGCTTTGGGGCTCGTGGGATGGAGCAAAGGATGTTGCAATTTTTCTTCTTGGTTCTTTCGGTAAAGTCACGTAGAAGGGAAAAATAATAAAATAAAACATAATACAATTCTCACGACGTTTCGGCCACAACGCAAGCAGCCGTCCTCAGGTGTCTCCCCGACAGACCTGGTCTTCACCTAAGGACGGCTGCTTGCGTTGTGGCCGAATGTCGTGAGAATTATTTTATTATGTTTTATTTTTATTATTTTATACTTCCCTTCTACGTGACTTTACCGAAAGAACCAAGAAGATGAATCCCTGCAGTCACGAAAGCTTTAAATCGAAAAATGTTGCAATTTCCGTGTTTGGTGTCCTTCCCCTGCACCGCCGATTATCACGGTTGGCTACGTGCGGTGCGAAAGAAGTTCAACATACGGGTACACAGAACCATGCACGGGTACAAAGGGGGGCAGAGGCGGTTAGGAATGGAATTGGGGTGATGAATTTGGTTGGTGTTGTGGTTAGGGATGAGATGAAAAGAGGCGTTAGGGTTTGACGAGAAGCAGCGAACCGCACAACATGACCACCCACTCATTTATACATAATATTTATAGAGTACTGAGTCAGCCTTGGATAATCATAACAATACTCATGATGATTTACAGCCCTTAACCCACGCCCGCATCAAGGCCTCCGCATGCAGCGTAACCACACTGGTTAGTGTGGATGGGTGAAGGGAGAGGGGCCCAGGACCGGTTGTAATATTCACCGCCGCTGATATTAGCCTCGCGGTGGCTAGATGTTATCTCCCTCGCCTGGTATACAGGAGTCCTGGGCTCTATCCCGACCATGACGCCTGCTGCTGTATATGGAGACTTTGCATGTTCTCCCGTGGTCGCATTCACTTTTCTCCGGGTCCTCCGGTTTTTCTCGCCACATTTAGAATCAATGTGCGTTTACAGTGTTTGGCTATGCTATACATTCTACGTGATAAGCCACCACTTCGTTGAGCTATCATTTTTGATTGACAGGTCGCTGCTGAAAAGAGCTGTATAGCCCAGTGGGTCGTACCTGGTAAAATAATAGTTTATCGTATAGTCTTAGTGAACTCAGGTGGCAAGGTTCACAGCGCAGTGCACTAACCCACTGCACCTCTGCTGGCCTGTAAACAGCATGTGACTTTATTGACAAAGCATCAGAGGTCGCAAATGGTTTTGATTCCTTATCCGTACCCGGCCACACCAGGGTCGCAAACGGGTACCCGTACCCTACCCGATACCCGGGGGTACCCGATTGCGACCTCTGGGATGAAGCCATGTTGCAGGCGGGGTGGGTTTATTCTAGGAACTTGAATTGTGAGAAGAGACAAGATGTTGGGAAATGAGTGACAAACGGTTACTCACCAGTGACTCACGGCCTACCCGTACCGGCCGCACCAGGGTCACAAACGGTACCCGTACCCTGCGGGTACGGGTAGCCGGGTATCGGGTAGGGTACGGGTATCGGGTACCTGGTTGCGACCTCTGCAGAGCATGCCATTGGTGTGCCCGCGTCAGAGTACAATTCTCACATTTTCCGCCCGAGATTCTGTTAAAGTGTGGAGCGCCACACAGCAATAATCTGTAGCATTATTAGGTATCGGCCTAAATAAAAAAAATACAAAACGACCCGGATGTGCCCCAAGTCATATCAAGAAAGGCAACCATGTTTGGGCCGGCATAGTCCTTGGATGGGCGCGCACCACGCGGGCCGCTGGGCTCTGTGGTGGGAAGCGAAATTAACTGCTGTACCATACTTCTATGTTCCCACGCATATGCTCCCCGACTTCACCAAACCTGCACAGACCACTCGATGTCAGGCGAGAGCCATCGAGATACCAGAAGCCAGTCACACATATCTATGCAACTGCCTATCCACATCAACTCCTCTCTCTCAGCATTCAAATCCCTCCTCAAACCCTCTCCCCCACCTTCCAACCTCGGCCTTCCACCGCACCGATGTTTTCCTTTGTTAAGTTTTCCTCCATACCAACATTCATTTTTGGTGTCATGTCACGTGACGAAGAATCAATGTCGGGGGGATTGAGGCCTTCATCCAGCAGTGGATTGGCCACGGCTGGTGATGCCTGAGGTAGGACAAGATGATTGTTTATCGCAATCTCGCCCACTCAAGACTCGTCCAAGACCTCGTGAGATTAATAATAAGTTTATTTTATTTGTATATACACATTTCTTCCAAGTGATTCGTTTACCTTGCCTGTACTCTGAACTCCTATATCGTGGGTTTTCGTGTTATTTGTTGTTGTAACATTCTTAGGCCGGAAATCTGTGAACACATTCCTGCGGAGGGAGCTGGTAGGAACGTTGGGTTGCTCGGTCAATGGCCAGGGTCAACGGCGGCGTGGTGTATTCCGCAAATATTCCCGACTGTGAGGACGGGCACAAGCCGGCGTGAGTAGGTTAAACGTTGAGTTTTATAAGGGCACCACGGGGTGACCGGCCCCTCCCCACCCCCCCTCACCCAGCCCCCCACCCAGCCCCCCCNACCCACCCCCCACCCAGCCCTACCCCCCCACTCACCCAGCCCTGCCCCACCCTCCCCACCCAGCCCCTCCCCACCCTCTCCACCCAGCCCCTCTCCACCCAGCCCCACCCCTCCCATTTTTGGATGCACGACGGACGGACGGACGGACACAATAATCCCCTGTGGGCTGGTGGAACCAGGTGGGTTCCTACCAGTAAAAAAAAGAGCTGAATACACATCGGATTCAAACTGCAGTCTGAACAATATTGAGACGTTACAACAAACGCGACAAAGTCGAGACACGGGAACACAATTTAACCCACTCGACTAAATCACAAGAGACATTTAAAAAACCGCGGCGCTTTAACAATCGCGATTCGCGATCGTTGACGATGTAAACTGCACCAAAGTTTGAAAGCGCCTCAATCTGCCGCTCGCCACTCCGCAAGTCGAGCGCCGTGCAAGTCAACGGAGGCCTAAGCGGCGGCTGAGCGCTCGCCTCCGCCTCACCCGCCCGGGGGTACCATCGTCCCGGACTCTCCCCTCGCTCGACTCGCCGCGTCTCCCCCCCCCCCTCGCCTGCCGGGCCCCGGTGAACGGGGAGGCCGAACGGAGTCCGTCTCGTCCATCGGGCCGTGTACTGGAGATCTGGGGCTGCACGAGCAGCCACGGTGACATGACGTCATCGCGCTTCAACGGTGACATGACGTCAGCGCGCTTCAACGGTGATGTGACGTCAGCGCGCTTCAACGGTGACGTGACGTCAGCGCGCTTCAACGGTGACGTGACGTCAGCGCGCTTCAACGGTGACGTGACGTCATCGCGCGAGACCTCGTTACGCGTGCGGTCGCCGAAATTGTGATTTTCCCGTGTGACGCCATCGCGCCACCACCGCTGCGTAGTGACGTCGGCGATGTTAACCAATTGTGACGCCATAACAAAAAAATATTTAAATTTTGATTTAAAGCTTTCGTGACTGCAGGGATTCATATTAATGAAATAATACAAATATAAAACAATATTTGTTTTATATTTGTATTATTTTATTATTTCCCTTCTACGTCACTTTACGAAAGAACCAAGAATATGAAAAAATATATATTTAAATTAATGAATAGGCGACGTTTCGGGCAATGAGCCTTGTGCATCAAAGCGCGTTGACGAGTGTGTTGACTTTGTTGTTGTTGTTGTTGCGATATTCCAAAGACCCATTATCCATCCGCCGCTGTGTATAACATTCGTGGACAATTGTCTGTGTGTCTCCGTTCCTCTTGTTTTTATGTTTTGTCTTTCTTTGGAATTTTCACACTTAAATTCTAACTTAGCAATCTTTGAAATACGTAATCGACCAGGCTATGCGTTAATTGTGTGTTGACCGAATCTCTGTGTCGTTTTACAAAATATTTCGAAACTTTGCTAGGTTATTTAATTTAGTGTGTTCTGTCTCCCTCTAAGCCTGCTTACCTTACTCCCTCCCTTCGTACTCATTGACATGTAAAAAATTTTCCCTACCCCCTCCCTCTCTCTGCCTCCGCCCCCTCTGTCTATTTAAGGCCACCCCACAGAGACGATCACCCCTCTCTGTACCTGTGTTGCTCTCTCTCTATGTATCTTGGTGATATCTGTCTGCTTATATGTCTGTCTGTAGTTTTCTGGTTAGATTCTATGTCGCTATTTCATTATACCTGATGATGATTGCTTGTGTTGCAATCGAAACGTCGTATGCTATTATTTAATTTATTATTTTATCTTTATACGTGACTTTACCGAAAAAACCAAAGAATAATTCCTGCAGTCACGAAAGCTCCAAAATTAAGATTCGTGGACAAGATCGACGCAAAGAATGTTCGTGCAGTGTGAATAGGAGCGTTAGAGCTCGTCGGATTCCTCCAGTACAAATGAATATTCTGATTCTGTCGAGATTTCTCACGCGACGAGATTTTGTTTTTTAAAGCTCTAATTGCTGTTTACACGATACGGTGATAATTGTTTTTTTTACCCTTTAATCTGGCAACAAAACTGACACCTTTTTTACGAGGAGTCATGTTTGCATAGACCACAATACCTGCAGTCATAATGCAAACAAAAAACACACAACTCTGATAATGTATGCACTGTCCTTGAAGTTGATTGGTCCACACCGAGACAGCTTCCTTAGAGCCTGGAGGGACGTTATCCACCACGTGGTCTGTCAGCTGTTCGCGCGTGGGGGGACTATCCACCACGTGATCTGTCAGCTGTTCGCCCGTGGGGGGGACTATCCACCACGTGGTCTGTCAGCTGTTCGCGCGTGGGGGGGGGACTATCCACCACGTGGCCTGTCAGCTGTTCGCGCGTGGGGGGGGGCTATCCACCACGTGGCCTGTCAGCTGTTCGCGCGTGGGGGGGACTATCCACCACGTGGTCTGTCAGCTGTTCGCGCGTGGGGGGAGGACACGTTTTCGACCACGTGGTCTGTCAGCTGTTGGCCCGTGGGGGGACTATCCACCACGTGGTCTGTCAGCTGTTCGCCCGTGGGGGGACTATCCACCACGTGGTCTGTCAGCTGTTCGCGCGTGGTGGGGGCGTTATCCAAAGCACGATCCAGACTCAACATCTGCTTCGCATTGGGAGATCCGATGGCATTTGGCGAACTCCGAAAGGCCTGCCCAGAGGGAAAACGACAGGGGGCACTGTTTCCTCACCTCACTCACCACGGTCCATCACCTCACCACCACCACCACCCATGGTCTATCCACTGCTACCGCTCCTCACCAGAGTGCAAGCCCTCACTCCTCGCCACCACCATCATCATCATCATCCATGGTCTATCCACTGCTACTCTTTCCTTGCCAGAGTACAACCTGAGAATTGTTTTTTTACCCTTTAATCTGGCAACAAAACTGACACATTTTTTACGAGGAGTCATGTTTGCATAGACCACAATACCTGCAGTCATAATGCAAAAAAAACACAACTCTGATAATGTATGTGCACTGTCCTTGAAGTTGATTGGTCCACACCCGAGACAGCTTACCCTAGAGCCTCGTCTCACATTGTGGTCTATGCAAACATGACTCCTCGTAAAAAAGGTGTCAGTTTTGTTGCCAGATTAAAGGGTAAAAAACCAATTATCATATATTTTACTGGCAAATGAGGTACCAATGGTGTAAAGGGTCCAACCTCTCACCGGGGTCATGTCCCTCACCTCTCAACACCAGCGTTCAATTCCTCTCCCTCTCTTCATCGTAATGGTCACCATCAACAACCATGGTCTATCTACTGCTCCCTACCCACTCTGATGGGGGTACACTCTCCACAGGGCTTCATTCCAAATGCCCCCCAAGCCACCCCCTCCCTCGAAATTGCGAAATGATGATGAGGTGGTGATGGTGCCCATAAGGAAACCAACAACGCCGAACGCATTAGACACGCACGGAGAACACACGCACAGAGAGCACATACACGGGGGACGCAGAGTACACACACAGAGAACACACAGAACCCAGACACATAACACGCAGAGAGAACACACACACAGAGAACACACACCGAACACATACAACTAACACGCAGAGAGAGAACACACACACACAGAGAACACAGTACACGCAGAGAGAACACACACAGAACACAGACACATAACACGCAGAGAGAGAACACACACACACAGAGAGAACACACGCACAGAGAACACACGGGGGACACAGAGTACACACGCAGAGAACACACAGAACACAGACACATAACACGCTGAGATAGAACACACACAGAACACAGACACATAACACGCAGAGAGAACACACACACACACAGAGAACACACAGAACACATACACATAACACGCAGAGAGAGAACACACACACAGAGAACACAGAACACGCAGAGAACACACACATAACACAGACACATAACACGCAGAGAGAACACACACACACACAGAACACACAGAACACAGACACATAACACGCAGAGAGAGAACACACACACAGAGAACACAGAACACGCAGAGAACACACACAGAACACACACATAACACGCAGAGAGAACACACGCACAGAGAGCATACACGGGGACGCAGAGTACACACGCAGAGAATACACACAGAACACAGACACATAACACGCAGAGAGAGAACACACACACAGAGAACACAGAACACGCAGAGAGTACACACACAGAACACGTACTGAAAACACACACAGAACACACACACAGAACACACACACAGCACACACACACAGAACACACAGAACGCACACACATAACACGCAAAGAGAGAACACACACACAGAACACACACAGAGCACACACAGAGCACACACACACAGAACACAGACACTTAACATGCAGAGAGAGAACACACACACACAGATAACACGCAGAGCACACACACACAGACACATAACACGCAGAGAGAACACACACACAGAACACAGACACATAACACACACAGAGAACACATAGAACACACAGAACACATAACACGCAGAGAGAACACACAGTACACACACACAGAACACAGCATACACACAGAGAACACATGCGTACACGCAAGGCACACACACACTGAACGCACACACACACAGAATGCACACACACACAGACATTACGCTCACACACACACAGAACGCACACACACAGACAGAACACACACAGGCAGAACGCACACACACACACACACCACACACACACACCGCACGCACGCACACACACACANCGCACGCCCTGAGGTTTCGAGTCGGTCCCCCACAGAGCTCCGATTGTCCCACAGGGGTCTAAAGGGTCCCACAGAGGTCAGGTTCCCGATGGGAGACCCCCGGTGGTTTCGTTGTTGCACAAGGGCAGCACGGGATAAACACAAACACACACAAGAAGATACACACGCGGCGTGTACGACTTACTAAACACACACAAAGACAAACCTTGTCGTCCTAACAGGCTGCTGGGGCAAGTGCTGTTAGCGAGTAGCAGCACTGCCTATGAAGGATACAAAGACAAAGATCCCCCGTGTAGCCTCTAACAGACTGCTGGGGCAAGTGATGTTAGCGAGTAGCAGCAGCGCCTATGAAGGATAGAAAGACAAAGATCTCCCGTGTAGCCTCTAACAGACTGCTGGGGCAAGTGCTGTTAGCGAGTAGCGCCTATGAAGGCCGGCACGGTGGCACACGGCGCACGGCGTCGATGTTTACACACTGCACGATATACGCGTTTTAGGCTGAGTCGACCTAGGTGGCACGGGAACCGATTGAGATATTCGTCACTGATGTTGGCCGTGAGCGGAAAATCGAGCTTACGCACAAATATCCCAATATAGCCTGAACAGACTGTAGGAGCATTACATGCGCACACACACACACGTAGCCTTGCATAGAGACGTGAAGACTTACAAAGAGACCCACAGACTTAGGGCATTTTCCATGAGTCACAAGGACTCTGCACCGCAGCCTCATTCGACTTTGGACTCGGGTTACCACCCCAGCCCCCCGTACCCCACGGCCCCACACACCCAGCCCCCACACACCCAGCCTCCACACACCCCCAGCCCCCACACACCCCCAACCTCCCACACTCCCCAGCACCCCACACACCCCAGCCCCCACACACCCCCAGCCACCAGACCCACACACCCCAACCCCCACACACCCCACCCCTCCCCCCAGCCTCCCACACACCCCAGCCCCCACACACCCAGCCCCCCACACCCCAGCCCCCACACACCCCAGCCCCCACACACCCCAACCCCACCACCACATCGCCCAGAACCCCGTTACCAAATTTCGACTCGACTTGCTTCCATGTGGATCTGAGCCCGAATTCTCGAATTCCCTGGGCACAATCTCACTCGGTGGTAGTCACATTATGGACCGTCTCCTGCATTCCCAACATTATGATTTCAGGTCAAGCGGAAGTAAATTGATAAACAATGTCAGACGGAGGGATTTATGTTTGGTTGCGAAGCTGTGGGAAATTAAACCCCCCCCCGCCGTAATTTAACATTTGGTCGTTTTGTGTAATATATATTTGTGTTTTACGTTTAATTCCGTCAGCAAACCGGACTGGACCTGACCTTTATCCCGTCCGAGTATTTCTGGGAAAAAGCCCCGCGTGTGGAAATCGTTCTGGGAAATAGAGGGTCCCACCAAAATATATCCCCGCCATTAAAACCACTAAAACAATCTGGAAATGCCACATTTGGTTTATTTTTTGTTGTTTAAATATTTAAAAAACCAACCCGACTCGAGATGCCCTGCAGTCTTTGAGTCGACCGTCCGTGGTCAATACTTGGGTGACAGACTAGCTCACGCACTCCATAGAGATGGTCTTAAAAGTAAATCCGCGCCTGTAGCCGGAGACCCCATTCGCTCCGTACGAAGATCCGTGGACTCGTTCGAACTGCGCTTGCCATTAAACCGGATTGTGAGGTTCGGCAGCAATTGGCAAATGACTCACACAGAGGCTCCTGGAAACGTACGGACACCCCAGACACACAACACACACACAGACACACAGACACACACACACAGACACACACACACAGACACACACACACAGACACACACACACACACACAGACACACACACACAGACACACACACCCCAGACACACACACAACACACACAGACACACACACAGACACACACACACAGNCACACACACACNGACACACACACCCCACACACACACACACAAACACACACAGACACACACAGACACACACACACAGACATACACACCCCAGACACACACACAAACACACACAGACACACACACAGACACACACACACAGACACACACACACNGACACACACCCCCAGACACACAAACACACACAGACACACACCCCAGACACACAAACACACACAGACACACACAGACACAAACACACACAGACACACACAAACACACACAGACACACAANCACACACACACAGACACACACACACACACAAACACACACCCCAGACACACAGACACACAAACACACACACAGACACACAAACACACACACAGACACAGAACAAACACACACCCCCCAGACACACAAACACACACAGACACACAAACACACACACNAACACACACAAACACACACAGACACACAGACACACACAAACACACACGCCACGTGGACGATGTATCCATGTGTTNCTCGTTTATTTCACAGTTGATGTAGCCCACGTGCTGCCATTGAACAGCACAAGGGAGGAGGGCACATTCGTGTTACGCGCGGACACACCCACGACAAAGATCCCCATAAAGCCTTTGCAGGCGGATGGGGCAAGTGCTGTTAGCGAGTAGCAGCACCGACGAAGCGCGGCGCACGAGGGGGTGGGTGGCCAGCACCACAACAAAGACAAAGCTCCCCGTATAGCCTTAACGGACTGTTGGGGCAAGGGCTGTTAGCGGGCACCTATGAAGGCCGGCACCACGCCCCGTTGACTTTGTCTCCCCAGTGGCGATGTTTACTACACACCGCACCAGGTACTCATTTTACGCAGAGTAGACCTATGGGAGACCCAGGACCGGTTCAGATAATCGTCACCGGTGTTGGCGTCCGTGAGCGGGATTCGAACTCGGGTCGCCGGGTTCGTAGAACCGCGTAGCGCTAACCGCTGCGCCACCGCTCCCGCCCCTCCCCCCGTACACATATGCACAGACACGCAGCACCACAGACACACACACACGTGCGCAAGTTACACATCGGCACCCTGAAAACACAACTCCCACCGTCATCGCCTTCATATATCTCCAGGTCTCCAGCAAGCTCTGCGGAACGACGCGGTGACCAGCTCATGGCACACAACAACAACACGCCAACAACAACCCAACAACAACACAACACAACAAAACTGCCGTCGCGAAAGTGGCAACAAGGAAGGAAGGGGACACCACCGTCACGAGTTACGATCAAACATCGTCACAAAACACAACAACAACACAACAACAACAACAATACAACAACAAACAAATAAAACACGACAGAGTTATGAACGACGCACAGGACGCACGCGCACACAGAAAAAAAACCTCGCTCGTCGTGGCAGGAACCGTCAACAGTTCCCGGGGACTGCAACTTGTTGCAGGGAGCTGGCAACTTGTTGCAGGGGACTGGCAACTTTTTGCAGGGAGCTGGCAACTTGTTGCAGGGAGCTGGCAACTTGTTACAGGGGACTGGCAACTTGTTGCAGGCAGCTGGCAACTTGTTGCAGGGGAATGACAACTTGTTGCAGGGAGCTGGCAACTTGTTACAGGGGACTGGCAACTTGTTGCAGGGAGCTGGCAACTTGTTGCAGGGAGCTGGCAACTTGTTGCAGGGAGCTGGCAACTTGTTGCAGGGAGCTGGCAACTTGTTACAGGGGCCTGGCAACTTGTTGCAGGGAGCTGGCAACTTGTTGCAGGGGACTGACAACTTGTTGCAGGGAGCTGGCAACTTGTTGCAGGGACTGACAACTTGTTACAGGGGACTGGCAACTTGTTGCAGGGAGCTAGCAACTTGTTACAGGTGACTGGCAACTTGTTGCAGGGAGCTGGCAACTTGTTGCAGGGGACTGGCAACTGTTGTTGCAAGGAACTGTTGTTCTGAGCGACGCGACCTCCGGGCAGCGTTGTGACCACACCGCCCACCCTCACACACGGGAGCGCTGCGACAACTCTTCGACTCGTCTCACCAGCACAGTCACCACCACCACCAGCACAGTCACCACCACACCAGCACAGTCACCACCAACACAGTCACCATCACCACCAGCACAGTCACCACCACCAGCACCAACACAGTCACCACCACCACCAGCACAGTCACCACCAACACAGTCACCATCACCACCAGCACAGTCACCACCACACCAGCACCAGCACAGTCACCACCACCACCAGCACAGTCACCACCACCACCAGCACAGTCACCACCAACACAGTCACCATCACCACCAGCACAGTCACCACCACCAGCACCAACACAGTCACCACCACCACCAGCACAGTCACCACACCACCAGCACAGTCACCACCAGCACAGTCACCACCAGCACCAGCACAGTCACCACACCACCAGCACCAACACAGTCACCACCACCACCAGCACAGTCACCACCACCACCAGCACAGTCACCACCACCACCAGCACCAGCACCAGTCACCACCACACCAGCACAGTCACCACCAGCACAGTCACCAGCACCACCACCCCGCAGGTCTCCCTTGCTCAGAGTCTGGGCAGGGGACCCAGGGTCTGTGTCCGTCACAGTCGCCCCGCTGCTGCCAACACGGCGAGTCGTCGCCTACCACGCCGGTGGTCACACCAGGGACGAGCATTCGTGACAACGCGCTCCTGCTGCTGCTGCTACTGCTGCTCCTGCTGCTGCTGCTTCTTACATCAAGGAACACTTTGTGCACAACGCGGAAACGCGCGCCGTTATAATGCGGAACGCGCGCCGTTATAACGCGAAATTCACACCGTTATAACGCGAAATTCACACCGTTATAACGAGAAATTCACACCGTTATAACGCGAAATTCACACCGTTATAACGCGAAATTCACACCGTTATAACGCGAAATTCACACCGTTATAACGAGAAATTCACACCGTTATAACGCGAAATTCACACCGTTATAACGCGAAACGCACACCGTTATAACGCGAAATTCACACCGTTATAACGCGAAACGCACACCGTTATAACGCGGAATGAGTGTCGTTATAACGCCGTTACGTTATCATTATTACGTTATCGTTATTACGTGATCACGTAATTTGTTATCATGTATTCGTTATTACGTTATCATTGTTACATTATCCTTATTACGTCATTGTGTATCGCTAAACGCGCCGTTCGATTTGGGCGGCACTGCTCAGACGGGCACCGACTCCGATCCATAATCAGGGTTTATTTTGTGGGTCAGATCGCGCGAGTTTAAATGTGTCGTTGAACCCGCCACAGCCAACCGGTACGGGTTTGTGGCCAATTAGTTACGAGCACTTCAGCACTTGCCGCTTGGTTTTGTGCGTTGGAGAGCAAATCCACGACGTTTGTCATTTGAGTCCCACGGCGTTTGGCTGCCGATTGCATCCAGCATCATCATCATCGTCGGGCGACTGTGGTCGAATCGTACTTACGCGATCAACCCAAACGCCTCTAGTATGATTCATATTGGTCGCGAAAGCCTCCCAGGTGTCAAACGACTACTACGACTACTACTACCAGCAACAGCAGTAGCGCGTTGATCAAGGACTTGCCGTACAACGCACGGCAAAACCAACCGCCGACACACAGGATTTCATATCCACACATCGCCCCATGCTCACTTCGCAACGGCAGCAGCAACAACGACAACACAACAACAACAACACCAACAACACAACAACATAGCGAAGGCTTTTCGGGGTTAGATCGTGTAAGTGTAAATGTGTCGTTAAACCCGCCACCACCCGACACAGCCAACCATGGGTAAAATCGCCTGTTGGTGCTCGATGTAATAACCGGCAAAACGTCATGGTGCCCAAATTGTGAAAAACAAGAATAGGATTGAACCCTTTCTGGCTAGAAAGTAGGAGGTGTTAAGATGTTCAAACACCAATAGATAATACAGTGATCCCTCGTTTATCGCGGTTAATGGGACCGGAACCTCTCGCGATAGATGAAAATCCGCGAAGTAGGATTGGCCCCTAGGAATTTCTGTATATGTGTGTGTGGGTACCAGAATGTTTAAAATATGTATATTTATACTTTATATATATATTTTACTTAAATCTATTTAATTATAAAACCTTAACATTATACATTCACTCTCTCTCTCAAGATACTACTGTATCTTGAGACTTGACTCCAGTAATGACGACGACAATGACGACGATGACAGACCTGTGCAGTTCGATGAATGTGATGATGAATGATGATGATGATGGTGTTACTGCACAGGTATAATGAGGCCTTTAAATCAGTTCGAAAAATCCGCGATGCACTGAGGCCGCGAAACTTGAACCGCGAAGTGGCGAGGGATTACTGTAAACCTTTTGCGAGGAATCGAGTCGACAGTAACTACAAGCAGTAGTTGCGGTGAACATGCAAACACACACGCTCTGATAACACTGGTCAACAAAAAAAAAAAATTCTGGCCTGGACTTTTGCAGCTGTTCTAGACTAAATTTCAGGGTGCTGATTCCAAATCTGATCTCAGATTTGCTCTATCACATGTCATTTCTATGCTATCGGCATACCCCATTTTCATTGATTTTACCCGAAATTAACTCTGTCACTTATGATTGCAAGTTATTGCGAGTCAGTGACTGCTTTAGTGTTAAAATATGGTGCTGTAGGATAGTGTGTTTATAATATCATTTTATGCACATATCCACATTTATTTAATATTTTTCTTCTGCAGTTTTTATTGAAAATGCAATATTTGACATCTCAAAAAGCTGATGTGATAGACAAAAACTGATGCCAGATTTGGAATCAGCACCCCAAAATTACCTTAAAACCGTTGGAATACCTTATGCCAGAAAAATGTGTTGACCAGTGTAATAAACGGCATTCTCTTTGCAACTGATTGGCCTACACCAGAGGCAGCCGCCTGCTTTAGGGCCTAGCCTCACCACCGGTGTCAGACCAGAGAACGCGAAAGGCGAACAGCGCAAAGGCAATGCCACACGTATCAGAGCATTTGGAGCTCGGGGTGAGCAGCTATTTTGTGTTTGAACATCTTCACACCACCTGTTTTATTGCCAGAAAGGATCAAACCTATTCGTATTTCATACTCTGATACTGGCAAAAAGGTCACATGGGATTCAAATGATAATGTTGTGGCTTTAACTCTACAACACACCAGTATTGCTGAACTAGCAATGAATTGGCCACGTTTTTTCTACGCGACAAACCTTACTGGTTGGCTGTGTCGGGTGGTGGCGGGTTTAACGACACGTTTATGCTTGCGGGGATCTAAACCAAAACACCTCTATTGTGAATAATTTGGTCGCGAAAGCCCTACTACGTGTCAACACAACAACAACAACAACAACAACGGTAACAACAACAATGGCAAGGGGCCGAAATGGCTGAGCGGTAATGTCGCCGCGGTGCTTGTGCCAGGCCAGGTTGTACATGGGGCGCTGTAACCACGAGAACTGAAAATAAGCAGACGGGGTGTGGGGTAGAGGTAGAACCAGTGGCTGGCTGGGTGATTGGGTTAAGAATATGGTCTGTGAAAGAGATGGTCCTACAGTAGTTGATTGGGTTAGAGCCATTATGAGTGCCTGGGTGGTTAAAGTTACGGGGAGACCTAGTACCAGCGTCTCGTTAGCTAGTTGGTTAGGATTATGGCTCGCACTAAGTACTCACGTCTGGTTGGTTAGGGTCAGGGTTATTGTTTGATTGACCATCACGTGCTTCAGCCAACCAACCACCCTCCCCACCCGCACCTCCTCCCTTAGTCCCGTACGGCCCTCTCAGGCCTTCTCAAGGCCTCTCAGGCCCCTCTCAGGTCCTCTCTCGGCCTTCTCAGGCCCTCTCAGGCCTCTCAGGGCCTCTCAGATCCTATCAGGCTCTCCCAGGCCTTCTCAGGCCTTCTCAGGCTCTCTCAGGCCTTCTCAGGCTCTCTCAGGCCTCTCAGGCCTTCTCAGGCTCTCTCAGGCCTTCTCAGGCTCTCTCGGGCCTCTCAGGCCTTCTCAGGCTCTCTCAGGCCTTCTCAGGCTCTCTCAGGCCCTCTCAGGCTTCTCAGGCTCTCTCAGGCCTTCTTCGGGCCTTCTCGGGCCTTCTCAGGCCTTCTCAGGCTCTCTCAGGCTCTCTCTCAGGCCCTCTCAGCGCCGTGCTCCATCTCCTGGGCGCCTCCACTCCACGTCCAACGACGACAACAGTTCCTCTCCCGGAGGCTGTGACCTCTTCGCCGTGACCTTTTTCACCTTGACCTTGCCACACAGTGGCACTTTCTCACCGTGACCTCTTTACCGTGACCTCACCGTGACCTCCCACCGCGACCTTCCTCACTGTCGCCTCTCCACCATCGTCCCGTCTCCCTCCTTTACCGCGACCCCGGCCGACGGCTTCCTCGTCCCTGCAGGTGCCCGGCGTTGCGCCCGGTGTCCCCTGGACCGGCGACCCTGCCTGGGGTGGGCCCCAGTTCCTCCTGTTTGGGGCCCCCATCCCACGGGCCCCAGGAGATCCTGGCTGAGGAGGCTCAATGGTTCCTTCCTCCTTCTTCTCCCCTCCACCACCTCCTCCTCCTTCTCCTCCTCGTCCACTTCCAGCAGCTCAGGGTTGACGACCATCGCCGTGGTGGCGCGATGCCTTGGCCCGGGGCCTCCATAGCCCCACAGACTCTCTGAGGGGGGGCAGCCGGCCCCCGCGGGGGGCTGCGTGGGCTCCGGGTGGAGGACCTGTGGGCGGGCTCCGTCGAGAGGCTGCGGCGCAGGCTGGAGAGCAGCGAGCCCATCTTGTGGGGCGACGGCAGGCGGCGGCCCAGGAGGCCGCACAGGGCCGGAGGACGGCTCGCCGGAGCAGGATGTACACCCACGGGTCGAGCACCTGCGGTGGAGTACACGGTGTTGACTACCTCGCCTGGCGCACGAGGTCGCGGGTTCGATCCGACGCTGACCATGCCTGGGTATTTGGAGTTTGCGTGCTTCTCTCCCCAAGGTCGCGTGGATTTTTCTCTTGGTCCTCCGGGTTTCTCCCTCCACATTTAGATACACGCGTGTATATACCAGGCAAGGTAGCTGCGGTACACTTCAACGTGATAAACCACTTTGTCGGGCTGTCATTTGTGGCCAGCGCCTTCCTAGATAGCGGCACGGCTGCTGATCACCGGGCCAGAAGGCCCGAAGGCCCTGCCAGAGGCCCAAAGGCCCAGAACGTCGCGCGCCAGCAACGGACAGCACCGCCAACACTTTGTGATGACGGCTCAGTTGCGTTTAATTTTTTGCGCTGATTTACATTTGTCGCCGTTGCCGTAACTTTATTTTAAACAAATTACTTGGTGGTGAAGGTGAGCACCTGGTAGAGTGTTGGTGAGCGGTGGCGAGCGGTGGTTGTGGTGAGTGGTGAGCTCCTGTTCCGAGTGGTGCTGAGTGGTGGTTAGCGGTGGTGATGATCAGCCAATAGTTGAGTGGTGGTGAGTGGTGGTGGTGAGAATGAGCGCCTGTGCTGAGTGGTGGTGAGCGGTGGTGGTGAGCACCTGCTTGAGAGGTAGTGAGTGGTGGTGGCGGTGGTGACAATAAGCCCCTGTGCTGAGTGGTGGTGAGTGGTGGTGAGTGGTGGTGAGTGGTGGTGGTGAGCCCCTGTGCTGAGTGGTGGTGAGTGGTGGTGAGCGGTGGTGGTGAGCACCTGCTTGAGTGGTAGTGAGTGGTGGTGAGCGGTGGTGACAATAAGCCCTGTGCTGAGTGGTGATGAGTGGTGGTGAGTGGTGGTGAGTGGTGGTGGTGAGCCCCTGTGCTGAGTGGTGGTGAGTGGTGGTGAGGGTGGTGGTGAGCCCCTGTGCTGAGTGGTGGTAAGTGGTGGTGAGCGGTGGTGGTGAGCACCTGTGCTGAGTGGTGGTGAGTGGTGGTGAGTGGTGGTGAGTGGTGGTGAGCGGTGGTGGTGAGCCCTATGCTGAGTGGTGGTGAGCCCCTGTGCTGAGTGGTGGTGAGTGGTGGTGAGCGGTGGTGGTAAGCCCCTGTGCTGAGTGGTGGTGAGTGGTGGTGAGTGGTGGTGGTGAGCACCTGTGCTGAGTGGTGGTGAGTGGTGGTGAGTGGTGGTGAGCGGTGATGGTGAGAGGTGGTGGTGAGCACCTGGTTGCTGCAGGCGAATCTGAGCAGCAGAAGGAACCGCTCCTTGTCGGCGCTTCGAGGAACACGCAGTCCGGTGCCGGCTCCGGCTCCCAGAAGTAGCGCCATGCCATCATGGCGACAGTCACCTGCACACGGGGTCACGGCCAGGGGTCACGGCCAGGGTCATGGCCAGGGGTCAGGCCAGGGGTCACGGCCAGGGGTCTCGGGTCACGGCCAGGGTCACGGCCAGGGCTCACGGCCAGGGTCAAGTGTCACTAAACTAAAACTATTTTAAATGTTACCAGGTAAGCCCCACTAAACTGTGTGGCTCTTCTTTAGAAGCCAGCTGGCTATCACGAATGATAGCTCAAGCACTGGGCTCATTTCCATCGCGTGGAAATTGATAGCAGCAGCAATGATTGTTTTGTTTTTGCTGAAGTGGGAGAGAGAGATGCCGTGGTAGAGGTTATATAGGTAAGAGAGGGGGGAGGGCAGGGAGGGGGNAGGGGGGCGTTGCGTGGATGCTAGGAGAGGGACGTGAAGCTGGACGGGGGGGGGGGAAGTGGTCAGGGCTGGAAGTGGGAGGCTGAGAGAGCAGGGGATGCGCGGGGGAAGGAGGGTGCAACAACAACAACAACGCCACTGCAGCAACAATGCCAATGAAGCCAACCATGCAATGCAGCAGCAGCAGTGCCAAACGCTGCGGATGCAATTAACTTCTTAATAGCAGCAGCCAAATACTCTGAACGCATGACACTGATTCTCGGGAAAACTGGCGGACCCGGAGAAAATGCACGCGACCAAGGCCGGGGTCACGCCCGAGGTCACGGGTCATGGGTCACGGCCAGGGTCACAGGGTGGTGGTGGTGGTGCACGCCTGTGATCAGCCAGTGCTGTAGAGGCGCGCCTGGAAAAGGCGGTAGAGCAACTGTGGACAAATCTCCATCTGTTAAAACCTGTGGGTGAGTGTGATGGTGAGCGTTTAGGTGAGTGTTGTGGTGAGTGTCGTGGTGAGTGGGTGAGCGTTTAAGTGAGTGTCGTGGTGGATGTTGTGGTGAGTGTCGTGGTGAGTGTCATGGTGAGTGTCATGGTGAGTATTGTGGTGAGCATTTAGGTGAGTGTTGTGGTGAGTGTCTTGGTGATTTGGTTGAGCGTTTAGGTGAGTGTCGTGGTGAGTGTCGTGGCGAGTGGGCGAGCGTTTAGGTGAGTATTGTGGTGAGTGTCATGGCGAGTGGCGAGCGTTTAGGCGAGTGTCGTGGTGGATGTTGTGGTGAGTGTCGTGGTGGATGTTGTGGTGAGTGTCGTGGTGAGTGTCATGGTGAGTGTCGTGGTGAGTGTCGTGGTGATTGTCGTGGTGAGTGTCGTGGTGAGTGTCGTGGTGATTGTCGTGGTGAGTGTCGTGGTGAGCGTGGCTGCGCGAGCACGCACCAGGAAGGGGCTCCAGCACACGGTGGCGACGAGCATGATGGCCACCAGCTGCACCGCCATCTCCACGTCGTGCGGCCTCCGCGCCGACGTGACGGACGTGCGCCGCTCCCGCACCACAGCCTCCGGCGGCCCTGGCCAGGTTCACCACGGTGACCGTGTTGCACACGAGGGAGGCGGCCAGGCAGGCCAGGCCCACGGCCGAGAAGAGCAGCGCGGACACCAGCGCCGGCCACCGCTGCCCCGGCCCGTCCGCCCGCCGGCCTGTCCGCGCATGTCCACGAAGCACCACGAGCCGGGGAAGTGGCGCACGTAGGCCCGGCGCCGAGGGCGGGCAGCGCCGCCAGCGCCAGCACGGCGGCCCACGCGGCCAGCACGGCCCGGCGGGCCCGCGCGCCGTCACGCGGGCGGCGAAGCGCAGCGGCAGGGAGACGCCCACGCAGCGCTCGGCCGCCATCGCCGTGCCCAGGGCGAGCGGCGCCAGGCCGAAGAACACCATACACGTGCCGAAGAAGCGGCACAGCGAGCCGGCGCCGTCGTCGATCTCCTCCAGCGGAGGCCCGCGCCGTAGGCCCGCGCCGCCAGCGCGCCGGTGATGACCTGCCCGCTCATGTCGGTGAACACCAGCCCGCCGGCGAACACCAGGAAGGAGGCGCGCGAGCGCGAGCGGAAGCGCCGTAGAGGCGCCCCACCACGAGCAGCGCCGCCAGGTTGCTGCCGGTGCCGAGCAGCATGAAGGCGAGCGACGTGCCCAGCGAGCGGCCCGGCTCCAGCGGCCCCGCCGGGCCGCACGCCGCCGCCGCCGCCGAGGTGGCGTTGGGGCCGCCGGGCGGCTCTAGCGGCGGCGGCGACAGGGAGACGGCAAGGCCGCCGGCGAGTCGCCCATCCTCGACCCTCCTGCTCCTCCTCGCTACTCTCAAGTCCTCCTCCTCCTCGTCGTCGTCGTCGCGGTGTAGACGTCGCCTCCTCTTCTCATTCTCCTCCTCCTTGCACCGCGTGCCCTCGTGTGTCGCTCTCCCTCCTACAGCCACCACCTCCTCCTCCTCCTCTTCCTCGTCCCTTCACGTCCTCCTACCGACTCGGGGTCCCGACAAAGCCGAACCTGGACAGAAAGGTGGTGGGGTGGGGGGGTATCACTGGTCAGGAGGGGTGGGGGTGGGGGTGGTGGGAGATGCACGTGGCCCCCGCATCCGGCGACGCCGTCCCCCCGTGCCGAGCCCGTCTCTCCCGCGTGCCGGCACGGAGATCCACGCGCCCGCGAGCCCCTTGCACGTTGGGCCCCTCCGAGTCGATATTCTAACCGCAGCCCTCGCAGGGCGTAAATCCTGCGGCCCGAACCCTCAACGCATTCCTAAACCCCGAAGCGCACAGCCCTTAACTCCCTCTGGCGCAGACGTAAATCCGGCCTTTTCATTCCATCATGACGTTGTGATATTTTACCCAGGAGACGCGTCACCGAGTCTCGATGACTCTCAGGGCGGTTCCCAGCTGGGAGGCCCAGAGATGGCCCCAGCGTGGGACCGGTGGCCTCACGACGGCAACGATCACGACGGACACGGTGACCTCACTACCGACACGGTGACCTCGCTATGGACACGGTGACCTCGCTATGGATACGGTGACCTCACTACCGACACGGTGAC
Organism: Lethenteron camtschaticum; assembly: GCA_018977245.1. Taxonomy (NCBI): domain Eukaryota; kingdom Metazoa; phylum Chordata; class Hyperoartia; order Petromyzontiformes; family Petromyzontidae; genus Lethenteron; species Lethenteron camtschaticum. The sequence continues at coordinate 12,152,546 of MU249573.1, read as the reverse complement.
CTCGCTATGAATACGGTGACCTCGCTATGGATACGGTGACCTCACTACCGACACGGTGACCTCGCTATGAATACGGTGACCTCACTATCGACACGGTGACCTCGCTATGGATACGGTGACCTCACGACTGACACCGTGACCTCGCTATGGACACTGTGACATCACGACTGACACCGTGACTTCACTAAGGACACTGTGACATCACTACGGACACTGTGACTCACTACAGACACTGTGACTCACTACGGACACTGTGACCTCACTACGGACACTGTGACCTCACTACGGACACTGTGACCTCACTACGGACACTGTGACCTCACTACGGACACCGCGACCGTGCAATGTGTTCGTCCGCTGTCATAGACAGAGGAAGAGAGGACGACTCAGAGAGAGGACGACTCAGAGAGAGAGGACGACTCAGAGAGAGAGAGGACTCACAGAGAGAGGACGACTCAGAGAAAGAGAGAGGGGGGGGGGACTCAGAGAAAGACAGAGAGGACGACTCACAGAGAGAGAGCAGCAGCGCCTCCAACTCCTCTGAGTGAGCAGCAATTACCAGATTATCGGCATACATAACATGGTTGACCAATAGGGAGCCATCCCTTGACCGCACCCGGCATCGATCAGCCTCCCATTGTATCTGTACCAAATGGGAATTCCTCCGGTACAGCTATTGAAGGCTTCACGAACTACGTGGTCGAAATAGATGTTAAGTAATGTGGGAGCCAGAGGACATCCCTGTCGCACCCCAAGGTGAACAGGGAATGGCTCCCGGCCACGTAGTTTTACCCGGGCCCGCTCACCATTATGAAGGTCCCTAATGATCGTGAGCAGAGGGTCAGGGACTCCGAAAGCACGAAGAACACTACGGCACACACACGGACACAGACCCCCACACACACTAAATGCACAACTGTCTAGCAACTGCGCCTGTGAAGGAAGAGCTGCGTGAAAACGTGCGAAGGTATCCATCCGGTGCAAACGTCCTTGACACGATTCGCCTGGGAGAGTAAGTTCCCTGATGTGAGCATTCATCCGCTCGCAACTTTGCCTGCGTAGGTTGGGCCCCTCGCGTTCTGGGTGGCGGTGGGGGGGAGATTCCCGTGATGAGTTGCAGGGTTATGAAGCTCTGGGTGTGACCCCGACTGCTATGAAGGGAGCTCGCGATACAAGGAAAAACGATGACACAGCGCGTATGTGTCCATGTCCATCCGCGCATCCAGCGAACATTGACCACAAAGTGGTGAAGAGTTTCACTTCTCGTCGAGTCACGGACACCCTTACCCACCTAGCCACTCATTAATCCACCCACTCACCCACCCATCCACCTAACCACCCACTTAACCACTCACCCACTTCACTCACTCATGAATCCACCAGCCACCAACCCATACACTCGCCCGCCCACCCACTCATCCACCTACCCAACATTCTGTGACCGACCCACCCACTCATCCACATGTCCACCCACTCATCCAATTACCCACCCACTCTACCACTGACCCACCCACACTCACGGCACCCACTAATTTCACCCACCCACCTATCCATCCACTCACGAATCAAACCCACTGACTCACAAACTCACTCCCCACCCAGTCTCCTCTCTCGGCGTGTGGTGTGGTTTTGTGTGGTGTGGATGGTGATATTTGGCTTGGACGCAGCCTAAATGGTAAAATAACAGACAGCGTCTACCGAAATGGGAACGTACACTGATGCATATCTGAAGGCAGATTCGCATCATCACCCAGCACAGAAATCCTCTCTCATCAAGACGCTCATACATCGGGCAAAAACAGTGTCAGATGGTGAAAGTCTAAGGAGAGATTAAACATGTTAAAGAAGCGTTACGATTGGATGGCTACAATAATGCTCAAATTAACAGAGTTTCAATGCCAAACCAAGATCGAACAGCAATACTGCTGAAAGCGATCAGATTATGAAACAATAAAATACCAAATATCGCGGTAACTAACAAATTAGTTCGAGTTTTGCAAAAGCAAAACATTCAAGTAAGATTTGGTACGGGACACAACATTTTTAAACTAGTATCTTGTACTAAAGGTGAATTGCCTAAGTTGTCAACAGAAGGTGTGTATCGGATTAAATTGCGTATGTGGCAGATGCTATATTGGACAGACGGGATGTAACATTAATAGCGTAAGATTAAAAGAACACCAAAAAAATATGAAATACTCTCAAACACAACTGTCGGCAATTGCAGAAAATGGTCGCCAACAAGGACACTCAATTGATTTTGACAACGTTGAAGTGTTGTGTAAAACGAATTATTACTGGCCAAGACTAATTAGAGACTCCATTGAAATTGAGAGAATAAAACATAACGTTAACCCCTCTATTCTTAGGTTTTTCGGTAAAGTCACGTCGGTAAAAATTTAAATTTATAAAAGTAAAATAAAAATCACGTTTCGGAGGCAACACAAGCTTCCGTCTTCAGGTGGAACCGTCACAGCACGCTTGCTGTATCAAGTAAGATAAATTCCAAGAAAACAGTCCTTGTATATATATTTTATTTTACTTTTATTAATTGTAATTTTTTACCTACGTGACTTTACCGAAAAAAACTAAGAATATGAATCCTTGCAGTCACGAAAGCTTCAAATCTAGATATAACCCTCTGACAACTCCATGCTAAGTGCGGCCTGGAAGCGTATTATGAAATAATACATATTACAATATAATCCTCATAGAGGAAACATACTAGTTACTAACCTATTATATGAATACAATAGCCCCCGTCCTCTGATATCTGCATCTGATTGGGTTCAGGTGATGACGTCATCCTGCTGCTCTATTTAAGACCTGGAGCAGGTGAATGGCTTTACTATTCTGCAAATCGCCCGATGATTTTGGATGTAATTTACCAGCGAAACGTCGTACTCCTCAATTGTAAATGCTGTGGGCTGCAGTAGTAACGTTTGGCGTTTTGTTTGCGTGTCGGGTGGTGGAGGTTTCGGCACATTTATGCTCACGCGATCTAACCCAAAAACCTTTATTATGAATAATATTGGTCGCGAAAGGCCTACGTGTTAAACTGGTTGGTGACTGCGTTGGTGACGGTGTTTGCTGGAGATGGGGCGGTGATCTTTTCTTTCGTATAGCCGCTGATGTAGATGCAACGACGACAATTTCACATTCACGTGGTCAAAAAGACAGATGACCACGTCTGGCAGCGGAGTGTACCGCTGTGATGCCTCCCTTCGTCTTTGTGGATGGGCATTGGGTCGTTCATACGTTGTATGGTCTGGTCGTGATGTGGATGTTGCCGTGGCGATGGAGGTGTGGCGTTGATAAGGGTATGATGGTGGTGGTGATGGTGATATGGGTGTGGTGGTGATGTGGTGGTTGTGATCGGGTTGTGGCGGTGGTGATGATGTGGGTGTGGTTTAAGTGCTGGAGGTGAGGTGGTGATGGTGTGATGTGGCTGTGGTGTCTGATGCGGTGTGGTGGTGATGCGGGTGTGGTGGTAGTGGTGTGGTGGTGTTGGTGGTGATGGGCCTGTGTTTGCGATCAGTTTTGTAAACATTGACCCCTGACCCCACACACAACACTTGCCAGACCTGATTTGTTTAGAGATAAAAATAAAAATTATTCCGCTTCACCTGTGTCAGCGCAATGCCACAACAAAGACAAAGATCCCCGTGTAGCCTTAACAGACTGTAGAGACAAGTGATTTAGCGAGTAGCACCTATGAAGGCCGGAACGGCACACAACGTGGGTGGGTGGCCAGCACACGCCCGGCCGCCTTTGTCTCCCAGTGGCGATGTTGACTACACACCGCACTCGGTACTCATTTGAGGCTGAGTCGACCTCAGGGGAGCCCCAGGACCGGTTCAGATAATCGTCGCCGGTGGTATTGGTGGCCGTGAGCGGGGAATCGAACTCGGTTCGCCGGTGTTCGCGCACAAAGACAAAGATCCCCCGTATAGCCTGGGCAGTCTGTTGGGGCAAGTGCTGATAGCGAGCTGCTAGCAACCCTGTGAAGGCAGACAACGGCACGCTAATTGCTGCGCCACCGCTCCCCAGGCAGGCAGGCAGGCAAGGCCGCGTGGGGAGTGATTTCAGCGCAGCACTTTCTCGATTACAGGAGGCCACGCGAAGTGGAGATTATTGCCCCGGTAATTATCGGCCGAATTATCAATATTTATGCGCGGTGAGATGTAATTTGCGCTATGAAATGGTTTCGTTGGAGGGAGTTTATTTGGGGGTGCCGTGGTGGCGGGATGTTAACTCCTCGCCTGGTGTGCAGGAGTCGCGGTGTCTGAACCCGACCCTTGACGCCTGCTGCTCGACATTTAGAGGCGTTTGCGCGTCTCTCTCTGCCTCTCTCTCTCCTCCTCCTCCCCTCTCTATCCACCTCCTCTCTCCCCTCCCTCTCTCCCCTCCCTCTCTCCCCCCTCTCTCTCTCTCCCCGTGGTCGCGTGGATTTTTCTCCGGGTCCTCCGAATTGCTCCCCCAACCACGTTTAGAATCAAGCGTCTCGAGTGATTTGCCTGCTGCTATATACATCCACGTGGCGACGACGATGATGGATGATGATGGATGATAAGGCTGTAGCCATGGAGTCAAGTTTGGGGGGACCAAATTTTCCTGGGGCCCCCCCCCAGAAAAAAAATTAAAATTGAAAACTAATTTCCTGCCTAAAGTAAAAAAAACACTAACACATAGGATGGACTTTTTATTAATTTTTTACAATAATGTCTAATAGTGTATTGTATTACATTGTCTGTTTTTTCTTTTTTACCTTTTCTTGTTTTATTGTATGTAATGGCAGATATTAGGGATTAATACAGTACAACCATAACCACAATCACATAAACAGAAATCTATTTTGTAGCAATATATTGGGGTGCGGACATTTTGAGCATATTTGAATATTGGAGGAAGGGGATGTCACGTAGGTAGAAAAATTAAACAAATTTAAATTCATATATCACGACGTTTCGATCGAAAAAATAATCAGCAGTTCCACTGCTGGATTATTTTCTCACCGAGGACGACCGCTTGTGTTACGATCGAAACGTCGTGATAAATAACTTTTTTATTTTGTTTTATTTTTCTACCTACGTGACTTTACGAAAGAACCAAAGAATATGGATCCCTGCAGTCACGAAAGCTTCAAATGAACGTCGTTCAACTTCTTGGTTCTTTCGGTAAAGTCACGTAGAAGGGAAATAATAAAATAAAAANTAAAATATTTTTATATTATTTTATTATTTCCCTTCTACGTGACTTTACCGAAAGAACCAAGAAGATGAATCCCTGCAGTCACGAAAGCTTTAAATCGAAATGTAACGTCGCAAGTCGGTGCCATTCGCACGTGCTCCTGCAAGGCGGTTGTTTGTCGGGCGCCGATTCCAATTCGGTTGTCTCCGATCTGATTTCTTGCGCGGTGGAGCGCGCCTGAGTTGTGAGTGACGGGCTCGGTCTCGCATCTCGACGCGTCGTTGTCTCTCGAAGGAGTTTGTCTGCTGGAGTGCCACGCTGCTCCGGGTTGAGGCGACGACGGCGGTTTCGCTTCTCTCGACTCCGATGTGTGTCGTGGTCAAATGTTGTCATCAACATTTCGTCCACTTCCCGCTGCCCATTCGATTCCACATTTTACCCACGCAATCACATCCGGCGGCAATGCATGCCTGCATCAAAATCGGCATCGATTATCAATCGATTGGCTCTTTTAAAGCAATGAACGGCTGATTAATTAAATATTTATTTGGCGAGGTTAAAAAAAACGCCGCCGTCCCTAAAACTGTGGGTTCGCCTCGCCAAGAAGCAGGCGCCGCGCGTGTCTCTCGCGATCAAGACGCCGTCCCACTCCCCCTTGTCCCACCGACTTATTTACTTTTGAGTGCACTTTAAAATCAACCCGTTGTTTTATATATAAAACAAAACTTAAAAAAACGAGTTTATTTGTTGATGCGCTCGCACGCACGAAGACAAACACCAAAGATGCCCGGGGTGGCCTTGGCCGGTGCGAGTGCTGTTAGCGAGCACCTATTAAGGCCGGCGATGTTGTAGCCGACGGCGCGCCCGGCCGCCTTTGTCTCCCAGGGCAGATGCTTACACACATCTCGAGGTCACTCAAAGATGAAGACCACCCCCCCCCCCCCGTATGGCCTCAACGGACTGATGGGGCAAGTGCTGTTAGCGAGCACCTATGAAGGCTGCCGGCACTGTGACACACGAGGGGTGGGTGGCCAGCACCACGCCCGGCCGCCTTTGTCTCCCAGTGGCGATGTTTCAAACACACCCCACCGGGTACTCATTTGAGGCTGAGTCGACTTGACACACTCACACAAAGATAAAGTTTCCCCGTATAGGCTACACAGGCTGTTGGGGGAAGTGATGTTAGCGAGCTCCTATTAAGGCTGGAACCGCGAGCGAGGTGGGGGGAGGTGGGGGGGGTGTGTGGCCAGCACCACGCCCGGCCGCCTTTGTCTCCCAGGGCCAGTCTATCGATCTATGCGACTCGTAAACTCGGTCGGCTCTACACACACAGACAAAGATCCCCCGTGTAGCCTTAACAGACTGTTGGGGCAAGTGCTGTTAGTGAGTAAGCACCTACGAAGGCCGGAAACGGGACACGAGTGGGGTGTGAGTGGCCAGCACCCGGCCGCCTTTGTCTCCCCGGTGCTCATGTTTACACACTCACACACACGCTCACACACGCGCGCACTCATTATCCCACGCAGTCCTTATCGTGATCAGACGTCGCTATGAGCTCACAGATTGTTAACAGCATCGAGCTCATGTGGCTAATGAGACCCATTAGCACCACTACCATCACCCCCTCCCCACCCCATCACCACCACCAGCACCACCTCCTCCTCCCCGCAGCATCTCCACTCATCACGACATCGCCATCACCACAACATCACCATCATCACCACCATCACTACAACACCACACAACATCACCACAACACCACCACCATCATCACTACAACACCACCACCATCATCACTACAACACCACCATCATCACTACAACACACATCATCACCACAACACCACTATCATCACACACACTATCTTCTTCGTTCTTTCGGTAAAGTCACGTAGAAGGGAAATAATAAAATAATAAAAATAAACATAATAAAATATAATATTTTTATTATGTTTTATTTAAAAATAAAGCATAATAAAATATTATATTATTTTATTATGTTTATTTTTATTATTTATTACTTCCCTTCTACGTGACTTTACCGAAAGAACCAAGAGGATGAATTCCTGCAGTCACGAATCATCTCGTCTAGTGATGGTGGTGATGATGAATCATCTCGTCTAGTGATGATGGTGATGATGAATCATCTCGTCTAGTGATGGTGGTGATGATGGATCATCTCGTCTAGTGATCATGGTGATGATGGATCATCTCGTCTAGTGATGGTGATGATGGATCATCTCGTCTAGTGATGATGGTGGTGATGGATCATCTCGTCTAGTGATGATGGATCATCTCGTCTCGTGATGGTGGTGGTGATGGATCATCTCGTCTAGTGATGATGGTGATGATGGATCATCTCGTCAAGTGATGATGGTGATGATGGATCATCTCGTCTAGTGATTGTGGTGATGATGGATCATCTCGTCTAGTGATGGTGGTGATGATGGATCATCTCGTCTAGTGATGATGGTGGTGATGGATCATCTCGTCTAGTGATGATGGTGATGATGGATCATCTCGTCAAGTGATGATGGTGATGATGGATTATCTCGTCTAGTGATGATGGTGGTGATGGATCATCTCGTCTAGTGATGGTGATGATGGATCACCTCGTCTAGTGATGATGGTGATGATGGGTCATCTCGTCTCGTGATGATGGTGATGATGGATCATCTCGTCTCGTGATGATGGTGATGATGGATCACTCGTCTAGTGATGATGGTGATGGATCATCTCGTCTAGTGATGATGGTGGTGATGGATCATCTCGTCTAGTGATGATGGTGATGATGGATCATCTCGTCTAGTGATGATGGTGATGATGGATCATTTCGTCTAGTGATGATGGTGGTGATGGATCACCTCGTTTAGTGATGATGGTGATGGATCATCTCGTCTAGTGATGATGGTGGTGATGGATCATCTCGTCTAGTGATGATGGTGATGATGGATCATCTCGTCTAGTGATGATGGTGGCGATGGATCATCTCGTCTAGTGATGATGGTGATGATGGATCATCTCGTCTAGTGATGGTGGTGGTGATGGATCATCTCGTCTAGTGATGATGGTGATGATGGATCATCTCGTCTAGTGATGGTGGTGATGATGGATCATCTCGTCTAGTGATGATGGTGGTAATGGATCATCTCGTCTAGTGATGATGGTGGTGATGGATCATCTCGTCTAGTGATGGTGGTGATGATGGATCATCTCGTCTAGTGATGATGGTGGTAATGGATCATCTCGTCTAGTGATGATGGTGGTGATGGATCATCTCGTCTAGTGATGGTGATGATGGATCATCTCGTCTAGTGATGATGGTGATGATGGATCACCTCGTCTAGTGATGATGGTGATGATGGATCATCTCGTCTAGTGATGATGGTGGTGATGGATCATCTCGTCTAGTGATGATGGTGATGATGGATCACTCGTCTAGTGATGATGGTGATGATGGATCACCTCGTCTAGTGATGATGGTGATGATGGATCATCTCGTCTAGTGATGATGGTGATGATGGATCATCTCGTCTAGTGATGGTGGTGATGGATCATCTCGTCTAGTGATGATGGTGATGATGGATCATCTCGTCTAGTGATGATGATGATGGATAATCTCGTCTAGTGATGGTGGTGATGGATCATCTCGTCTAGTGATGGTGGTGATGGATCATCTCGTCTAGTGATGGTGGTGATGGATCATCTCGTCAAGTGATGATGGTGGTGATGGATCATCTCGTCTCGTGATGATGGTGGTGATGGATCATCTCGTCTAGTGATGATGGTGATGGATCATCTCGTCTAGTGATGATGGTGATGGATCATCTCGTCTAGTGATGATGGTGAGTTTTATTATCTCCTCGCTTGACATAATTCACTACTCACCACGCGCGCGACACTCACCTCTCAACTCACCACTCACTCTCACCACTCACTCACCACTCANTCACTCACCTCTCAACTCACCACTCACTCACTACTAACTCACTACTCACTCACTCACCACTCACTCATCTCTCAACTCACCTCACTCACCAGACACTCACCATTCACCACTCACTCACTCACCACCCACTCACCAGACATCACCACCTACGAGCTGGACTCACCATTCACTCACTCACCACTCACTCACTCACTCACCTCTCAACTCACCTCTCAACTCACCCTCACTCCCCACCACTCACCAGACACCCCCACTAGCTGACTCACCACTCACTCACCACTCACTCACCCACTCACTCACTCACCACCACTCACCCCCACTAGCTGGACTCACCACTCACTCACCACTCACTCGCCCACTCACCNACTCACTCACTCACCACTCACTCAACTTACACACTCACTCACNCCCCANCACCACTCACCACTCACTCACTCACCCACTCACTCACCCACTCACCACCACCCACTAGCTGGACTCACCACTCACTCACTCACCGGACACTCAAGCGCTCACTCACCCGATGTTGATAGCGAGCCGTGCACCCAGCTCCTCCTGCCCGTGTACGGCCTCGTGTCAGACCTCAGCGGATGAGTGACTCGGGTGAGGGACTCGGGTGAGTGACTCGGGTGAGTGACTCTGGTGAGGAACTCGGTGAGGAACTCAAGTGAGGGGCCGCGTGGTCCCTGGACCCCGCTTCGCAGCCGCGGCGTGCGAATGGAGGAACCCCAAAAACACTCCAGAGCCACACACCGGGGTGACCCAACCCACATCCCCGCCCCCNTCACCCCTCCACTCACTCACCCGCCCTCACCCTCCACCCTCCCCCTCACCCCTCCACTCACCCTCCACCCTCCCCCTCACCCCTCCACTCACCCGCCCCTCACCCTCCACCTCCCCCCTCACCCCTCCACTCACCCTCCACTCACCGCCCCTCACCCTCCACCCTCCCCCTCATCCCTCCACTCACCCGCCCTCACCCTCCACCCTCCCCTCATCCCCTCCACTCACCCGCCACTCACCCTCCACCCCCGCTGCCCGCCCTCCGCCCTCCCTCTCCTTCCTCAATTCCTTCTCGCACCTCACCCCTTCGATCATCCCGCATTCACCGCCTCACCATCAACCCCTCACCATCAACCCTCACCTCACCACCTCCCCTCACCAGCACTATCACGCTCCCTCACCTCACCTCCCTCTCCTCACCATCAACCCACCATCAACCCTCACCTCACCACCCTCTCCTCTCCTCACCATCAACCCCTCACCTCACCACTTTCCTCTCCTCACCATCATCCCTTCACCTCACCAACTTCCCTCACCTCAACCCACCTCCTCTCACCAACACTATCACGCTCCCTCACCACCCTCTCTCACCTCACCACCTTCGCTCACCTCATCAACTTCCTCACCTCACTACTCCTTCCCATCCCTCACCTCACCATGTTGCCTAACCTCACTCTCACCACACTTCTCTTACCATCCCCCCCCACCATCCTCCCCCCCCGTTCATTGACCATTTCCTTACCCCCCCTACCGCTCCCCCNTACCCCTCACCCCCCGTAACCCCTCACCCCCTACCCCTCACACCCCCCCTACCCCTCACCCCCNTACCCCTCACCCCCCNTACCCTCACCCCCTACCCTCACCCCCCCTACCCCTCACCCCCNTACCCCTCACCCCCCNTACCCCTCACCCCCCCCTACCCCTCACCCCTACCCCTCACCCCCACCCTCACCCCCTACCCCCCCCCTACCCCCCCCCCTACCCCCCACCCCCCCCACCCCCCTACCCCTCACCCCCCTACCCACCCCCCNTACCCTCACCCCCCTACCCCCACCCCCCCTACCCCCNACCCCCCCTNACCCCCCCCCCCCACCCCCCCNACCCCCCCACCCCCCCCTACCCCCCCACCCCCTACCCCCCCTTACCCCTCACCACGGCTAAGTGATCGCTCGGCATGGCCATAATGAGCCTGCGGAACTGCCGATACGGGTCACGTGGTGTAATCGAGTCCCACGCGGAGCAGCAGCGGCAGCGGCGGTTGTCGGCGGTGATGCGGCCGCCGCTACTCACGCGCGGTGACCCCTGCGACGCAGCTGTGCGCGGTAGCCGTATCGCTCCGCGCCCGGGGAGTGACTCGGTTCACGGGTCACGCAGAGAAACTCTCACCTGGAGTGTTGTGGTGGGGGGTTAATGTGTGAGCGGAACAATTATTATTATTATTTTACAAAAACATTCACGAGCTACGAGTTTAAAAAAANTATTTAATGGGAACTAGTTCCTTCGAGAACATTTGTTTTCGTTTGAAGTGATAGTCTCAGCACGGTCCACTGACGACTCAAACAGAGACTCACACAGAGACCAGAGACTCACACAGAGACTCATGGACTCACACAGAGACCCATAAACTCACAGGACACACACAGATATCCATAGACTCACACAGAGACCCATAGACTCACAGGACACACACAGAGACCCATAAACTCACACAGAGACCCATAGACTCACACAGAGACCCATAGACCACCATAGACTCACACAGAGACCCAAAGACTCACAGGACACACACAGAAATCCATAGACTCACACAGAGACCCATAGACCCACCATAGACTCACACAGAGACCCATAGACTCACACAGAGACCCATAGACTCACATGACTCACACACAGACCCATAGACTCACACAGAGACCCATAGACCATGGACTCACACAGAGACCATAGACTCACACAGAGACCTATAGACTCACACAGAGACCATAGACTCACACAGAGACCATAGACTCGGGTATCGACCCAAAGACACATAGACTCACAGAGAGGACAAATACGCACATCGAGTGAGAGGGTTGGTGAGTAAATAATTGAGTGGGTTCGTGGATGATGTTTGAGTGGGTGAGTGAGTGAACGAGTGGGTTCGTGGATGATGTCTGAGTGGGTGAGTGGTGAACGAGTGGGTGAGTGGGTGAACGNGTGGGTGAGTGAGTGAACGAGTGGGTGAGTGAGTAAACGAGTGGGTGAGTGGGATGGGTGAATGAGTGGTGAGTGGGTGAACGAGTGGGTGAGTGGGTGAGTGGGTGAACGAGTGGGTGAGTGAGTGAACGAGTGGGTGAGTGAGTCAACGAGTGGGTGAGTGAGTCAACGAGTGGGTGAGTGAGTCAACGAGTGGGTGAGTGAGTCAACGAGTGGGTGAGTGAGTCAACGAGTGGGTGAGTGAGTCAACGAGTGGGTGAGTGAGTCAACGAGTGGGTGAGTGAGTCAACGAGTGGTGAGTGAGTCAACGAGTGGGTGAGTGGGTCAGTGAGATGGTGGATGAGTGAATGAGTGAGATGGTGGGTGGGTGGGTGGGTGAGTGGGTGAGTGAGTGAGTTAGTGAGTGAGTGAGTTATTGAGTGAGTTAGTGAGTGAGTTAGTGTAATGATGAGTTAGTTAATTAGTGAGCTAGTGAGTGAGTGAATTAGTGAGTGAGTTACTAAGTTAGTTAGTGAGTGAGTTGTTCAGGGTGAGAACTCCGGGGCCAAAGGATATCATCTCATTCGCGCGAGAGACCCTGCGTCACTGATCCAAAACAACACCACAGCTGTGACATCACGCGAGAAATACAAAATAATATCCTCAGGAATATCAATCAGTGTTTAATAATAAACTGCCCGGAGCGTAAGCCGGCTCGGGCAGATTCTTTTCAGACCGCCACGTTGGCTCTGAAATGTTAACTACCTCGCCTGGTCTACAGGAGGTGGAGGATGCGATCCCGAGCGTGACGCCATTGTATTCATGTGTACACACACAAGCATATAGGAGACACGTGGGCAGTGTTAGTCTATGGGCAGTGTTAGCCTATGGGCAATGTTAGTCTATGGGCAGTGTTAGTCTATGGGCAATGTTAGTCTATGGGTAATGTTAGTCTATGGGTGATGATAGTCTATGGGTAATGTTAGTCTATGGGCAATGTTAGTCTATGGGCAATGTTAGTCTATGGGCAATGTTAGTCTATGGGTAATGTTAGCCTATGGGCAATGTTAGTCTATGGCAATGTTAGTCTATGGGCAATGTTAGTCTGTGGTATGTTAGTCTATGGGTACTGTTAGTCTATGGGAATGTTAGTCTATGGGTACTGTTAGTCTATGGGTAATGTTAGTCTATGGGCAATGTTAGTCTATGGGCAATGTTACTCTATGGGCAGTGTTAGTCTATGGCAATGTGAGTCTATGGGATGTGAGTCTATGGCAATGTTAGTCTATGGGCATGTTAGTCTATGGGCAATGTTAGTCTATGGGCAATGTTAGTCTATGAGTTAGTCTATGGGCAATGTGAGTCTACGGCAATGTTAGTCTATGGGCAGTGTTAGTCTATGGAATGTTAGTCTATGGGCAATGTTAGTCTATGGTTAGTCTATGGGTAATGTTAGTCTATGGGTTAGTCTATGGGCAATGTTAGTCTATGGGTTAGTCTATGGGTAGTCTATGGGCAATGTTAGTCTATGGGTTAGTCTATGGGCAATGTTAGTCTATGGTTAGTCTATGGTGCAATGTTAGTCTATGGGTTAGTCTATGGGTAATGTAGTCTATGGGTTAGTCTATGGTGCAATGTTAGTCTATGGGTTAGTCTATGGCAATGTTAGTCTATGGGTTAGTCTATGGGTAATGTTAGTCTATGGGTTAGTCTATGGGCAATGTTAGTCTATGGGTTAGTCTATGGGCAGTGTTAGTCTATGGGTTAGTCTATGGTGCAATGTTAGTCTATGAGTGTTAGTCTATGGGCAATGTTAGTCTATGGGTTAGTCTATGGCAATGTTAGTCCATGGGTTAGTCTATGGGTAATGTTAGTATGCATGTATCTATGGCAATGTTAGTCTATGGGTAGTGTTAGTCTATGGTGCAGTGTTAGTCTATGGCAATGTTAGTCTATGGGTTAGTCTATGGTGCAATGTTAGTCTATGGGTTAGTCTATGGGCAATGTTAGTCTATGGGCAATGTTAGTCATGGGCAGTGGTTAGTCTATGGGCAATGTTAGTCTATGGGTTAGTCTATGGCAATGTTAGTCTATGGGCAATGTTAGTCTATGGGTAATGTTAGTCTATGGGCAGTGTTAGTCTATGGGCAATGTTAGTCTATGGGTAGCGTTAGTCTATGGTGCAGTGTTAGTCTATGGGCAATGTTAGTCTATGGGCAATGTTAGTCTATGGGCAATGTTAGTCTATGGTAGTGTTAGTCTATGGGTAGTGTTAGTCTATGGGTAGTGTTAGTCTATGGGTAGTGTTAGTCTATGGTGTAGTGTTAGTCTATGGGCAATGTTAGTCTATGGGCAATGTTAGTCTATGGGCAGTGTTAGTCTATGGGCAATGTTAGTCTATGGTAGTGTTAGTCTATGGGCATGTTAGTCTATGGGAATGTTAGTCTATGGGCAATGTTAGTCTATGGGCAATGTTAGTCTATGGGTAGTGTTAGTCTATGGTAGTGTTAGTCTATGGGTAGTGTTAGTCTATGGGTAGTGTTAGTCTATGGGCAGTGTTAGTCTATGGGCAATGTTAGTCTATGGGCAATGTTAGTCTATGGGCAGTGTTAGTCTATGGTAGTGTTAGTCTATGGGTAGTGTTAGTCTATGGGCAATGTTAGTCTATGGGTAGTGTTAGTCTATGGGCAGTGTTAGTCTATGGGAAATGTTAGTCTATGGGCAATGTTAGTCTATGGGCAATGTTAGTCTATGGTAGTGTTAGTTATGGGTAGTGTTAGTCTATGGGTAGTGTTAGTCTATGGGTAGTGTTAGTCTATGGGCAGTGTTAGTCTATGGGCAATGTTAGTCTATGGGCAATGTTAGTCTATGGGCAGTGTTAGTCTATGGGTAGTGTTAGTCTATGGTAGTGTTAGTCTATGGGTAGTGTATATGTACCGTACATAGCTAACCTCGCTAGTTGGGGGTGCGGGGGAGGGACACCACACGTGATGATGATGGTGATGAAAATGATTTAATGAGGCTGCTGATGAATTGGTGACCCGGGTTCAATTCCCGCTCACGGCCACCACCAGTGACGATTATCTGAACCGGTCCCGGGCCTCCCCTAGGTAGACTCAGCCTCAACATGAGTCCTGGTGGTGCGATGCGTAAATATCGCCACTGGGGAGACAAAGGCCGCCGGGCAGGCGTGATGCTGTACACTACACACCTCCTCGTTTGCCACGGTCCGGGCTTCATAGGCGCTGCTGCTGCTACTCGCTACGAACAGCACTCGCCCCGACAGTCTGTTGTTAGAGGCTGCACGGGGTTCAGGGGTTGTGTGGATGTTCGTCTTTTGATGGTGGTGGGAGGTAGCAGCTCGGTTGTTTAATCGAAGAGAAGGTTAAGGTTGGGGTGAGTGATTGGGTTAAGGTTGGGGTGAGGGATTGGGTTAAGGTTGGGGTGAGTGATTGGGTTAGGGGTGAGGTATAGGGTTAGGGCTTGGGTGAGTGATTGGGTTAGGGGTGAGTGATTGGGTTAGGCTGAGGGATAGGGTTAGGGTGAGTGATTGGTTTAGGGGTGAGTGATTGGGTTAAGGTTTGGGTGAGGTATCGGGTTAGGGGTGGGGGATTTGTGTAGGGTTCGGGGTGTTTGGTGGTAAGGGGCCTAGTGGCTGGATGAGGGCTCAGAGCTCCATCGGCGAGAATGCCAAAACGCACGATCCCATTGCCGACAAAACGCGCGCTCGCCCTACAGATTCGTCTCAATCACGTCAGCCTCGCGTGAACGCCGCACAGATCGATCGTATCGATCGAACACAGCGACGAGGGTGGTGGGGGCTGGTGTGTTGTGTGTGTGTGTGTTGACACAGTAGGGGGTACAGGTGGTGCATCAGCCAGTCGTCTCAGTCAGTCGACCCGTGGCACCTGCTGGGTCTGCCACGTGACCTCCTGCCAGCGGGCGTTCGACACTTCACGTGATAGCCTCAACGTGCACATAGCCTGGCACAAGCGTCGTGGTGACGTCACCGCCACTTAGTGGCGAATGACGGTTGTTGTTGTTGTGTGTTTGTGCGTGTGTAGGCGGGGGGGGTGTAGGGGGTGGACACGAGTGGTGTTTACACGCCCGGTAAACAAATTTCGCGCGACCTATCGAGTTACACAAAACACGAAGTGTCGCCCGTGTCGCCTCTGGGCACACCGCCGGGGCCGCGAGCGCTGGTCGCGAGTGCCACTTGCACACGCGAGAAGCTGTTGTTGCGGTGGACACCACGCGCGGCCGCCTTTGTCTCCCTTGATGTTGATCGCCGCGTGTGTGAGGCTGAGTCGACCTAAGGGGAGGCCCCAAGACAGGTGCCGATAATCGCCACTGATGTTGGCCGTGAGCGGGAACGAACTCGTAGCGCGGCGTAGCGCTAACCGCTACACCACCGCTCCCACGTCCACACACAGGTACACCACACATACGCATCACACACGCGCACACGTCTACACACAGGTACACACAGGTACACACACACATACGCCACACACACACGCGCACACGTCTACACACAGGTACACACACATACGCAGCACACGCACACACGTCCACACACAGGTACACACACATACGCAGCACACACACACACACGTCCACACACAGGTACACACAGGTACACACACATACGCAGCACACACACACACGTCCACACACAGGTACACACAGGTACACACACTACCAGCACCACCACCACGTCCACACACAGGTACACACAGGTACACCACATACGCAGCACACAACAACAACCGCCATTCGCTACTAAGTGGCGGTGACGTCATCACGACGCTTGTGCCAGGCTATGTGCACCTTAGGCCACGTGAAGAGTCGAACGCCCGCTGGCAGGAGGTCACGGGGCAGACCCAGATGCCACGGGTCGACTGACTGAGATGACTGGCTGATGCACCACCTGTGCCCTTACTGTGCCACTTGCTGTGCTATAGCCACCCGACGCTCCGCTCGTTGTTGTGAGCGTCGCTCCTCCGCACTCCGTTGTTGTTGGAGGGCGACTGCCTCCAACTGCCCAGTAGCGTCCTTCACGAGCCTCCTCCACAGAGGCCGATCTTGACACCGCTGGTACCAGTCATCGTCACTCCATCTCTTCTCTAGCCCGTGCCGCACCCGTTTTGCCCCTCGATCCGGCCGAACAAAAGCTGTTTGGGCAACATGACCCAGCCAACGCAGCCTTGCCTGCAGGAGGAGCTCACCGATGGGACTTTGTCCAGATCTTTCAAGTTGTGAGCTCCTCACGCAATCCAGCCTGGTTAAACCCAGGATGGATCGTGGCAGGCCAGCCTAATGTTTCTAACCGGCGAAGATGTTCCATTAGGGGGGTCCACGTTTCGCAAGCGCAGAGAAGGGAGGGAATGACCGTGGCCGAGAAGACCCGAAGCTTCGTGTCGAGCGAGAGACCAGGTAGCTTCCACACAGCGTTAAGCAAACGATGAAAAGATAATGCCCCTCGACTGATTCGGAGTGAGACCTCTGCTGTTAAACCGGAGCCGGTCATGAGCACAATGCCCAGGTATGAGAAACTCTCCACTCTCTCCACTACTGCCCTATCACCAATTTGGAGTTGTCGGGGTGGAGTGTCCGATGGTACAAAATATCCAGGCAGGTGCTTAGTTTTGGTGGGGCAAGCTCCAGGTTCAGCAGCAGCGCCTCCAAATCCTCCTATGAGTGAGCAGCAATTACCAGATCATCGGCATAGATCATCGGCATACGCAGCACACACACACAGGTATAACACACACATACGCACACACACACAGGTACACACACGTCACACACACGTCCACACACGTACACACACACACACACGTCCACACACAGGTACACACACATATACGCACCACACACAGGTACACACACATACACACATACACACACGTCCACACACGTCCACACACAGACACACACACATACACACATACACACACGTCCACACACGTCCAAACACAGGTACACACACACACACGTCCACACATACACACACACGTACACACACAGGTACACACACAGGTACACACACACAGGTACACACACAGGTACACACGTCCACACACAGGTACACACGTCCACACACAGGTACACACACAGGTACACACACACACGTCCACACACAGGTACACACACAGGTACACACACACACACGTCCACACACAGGTACACACAGGTACACACACACGTCCACACACAGGTACACACACAGGTACACACACACACACGTCCACACACAGGTACACACACACACACATACACACACACGTCCACACACAGGTACACACACACACGTCCACACATACACACACACGTCCACACACAGGTACACACACAGGTACACACACACACACATACACACACACGTCCACACACAGGTACACACACACACACGTCACACATACACACACACGTCCACACACAGGTACACACACACACACGTCCACACACAGGTACACACACAGGTACACACATCCACACACAGGTACACACACAGGTACACACATACGCAGCACACACACACGTCCACACACAAGTACACACACAGGTACACACATACGCAGCACACACACACGTCCACACACAGGTACACACACAGGTACACACATACGCAGCACACACACACGTACACACACAGGTACACACAAACACACGTCCACACACAGGTACACACACAGGTACACACACAGGTACACACACACGTCCACACACAGGTACACACACAGGTACACACACAGGTACACACACAGGTACACACGTACACACAAACACACGTCCACACACAGGTACACACACAGGTACACACAAACACACGTCCACACACAGGTACACACACAGGTACACACACAGGTACACACACAGGTACACACACGGGTACACACAAACACACGTCCACACACAGGTACACACACAGGTACACACACACGTCCACACACAGGTACACACACAGGTACACACAAACACACGTCCACACACAGGTACACACACGGGTACACACACAGGTACACACACACAAACACACGTCCACACACAGGTCCACACACAGGTACACACACAGGTACACACACAGGTACACACACAGGTACACACACAGGTACACACAAACACACGTCCACACACAGGTACACACACACACAGGTACACACACACGTCCACACACAGGTACACACACAGGTACACACACGGGGACACACACGGGGACACACACGCGACCCGCACGTGGTCGGGTTGACCACTGCGCTGTCGCGTTCCACAGCACAGCGACTAGCCACGCGCACGCGTCGACAAGCGCACGTTAACACCCACAAAGACAAAGATCGCCCGTATAGCTCTAACAGGCCGTTGGGGCAAGTGCTGTTAGCGAGTAGCAGCAGCGCCTATGGTTGGCAACACCACGCTCGACCGACTTACATCGCCAGTGGCGATGATTTTACACACCGCACCAGGTAGTCGTTTGAGGCTGAGTCGACCTAGGGGAGGTCCAGGACCGGTTCAGATAATCGACACTGATATTGGCCGTGAGCGGGAATCGAACCCGGGTCGCCGGGTTCGTAGCGCAGTGTAGCGCTAACCGCTACACCACCGCTCCCCACTCACACAGACACATTCACACAAACACACTCACACAGACACACACAGACAAACACACTCACACAGACACACTCACATAGCCACACATATACACACACAGCCACACACACATACACACTCACACACACACAGACACACTCTCACACACACAGACACACTCACACACACTACACACACACAGACACACTGACACACACATACATACACACAGACTCACACACACTCACTCACACAAACTCCATCCAACTCCCAAACTCACACGCGCGCCCACAACCACGAACTGGGCCTGGGGGTCTCATGGGACCCTCCCCCTCCCTCCATCCCTCCCCTCCTCCCTCAACTCCCTTCCCTCACCTCCCTCCTCTCCTCCCTTCCTCCTCCTTCCTTCCCTCCCTCAACTCCTCCCCTCCCCTCAACTCCCTCACCTCCCTCCCTTCCTCCTCAACTCCCTCCCCTCCCTCAACTCCTCCCCTCCCTCCCTCCCTCCCTCCCCTCACCTCCCTCAACTCCCTCCCCTTCCTCCCCTCCCTCCCTCACCTCCCTCCCCTTCCTCCCTCAACTCCCTCCCTCCCTCCCTCCCTCCCCTCACCTCCTCCCTTCCTCCCTCAACTCCCTCCCTTCCTCCCTCAACTCCCTCCCTTCCTCCTCAACTCCCTCCCTCCCTCCTCAACTCCCTCCCCTCCCTCCCCTCCCTCCCTCCCTCACCTCCATCCCCTCCCTCCCTCACCTCCCTCCTTCCTCCCTCACCTCCCTCCCTTCCTCCCTCAACTCCTCCCCTCCCTCAACTCCCCCCTCCCTCCCCTCCCTCCCCTCCCTCACCTCCCTCCCTTCCTCCCTCACCTCCCTCCCTTCCTCCCTCAACTCCCTCCCNTCAACTCCCTCCCTCCCTCCCTCCCTCCCTCCCTCCCTCCCNTCACCTCCATCCCTCCCTCCCACGCCCCCCAACTCACACACTGCCCTGGGCTGTGTTTGTGTCCACACACGTGAGGGGTGCGGTACAGCGGCATAGCGCGCAATGTATGTCGCACGCGTTCTGTAGCACACGCGTGTGCTGTAGAACGCGTGTGATGTACACATGCGTGTGCTGTAGCACATGCGTGTGCTGTGGAACGCGTGTGATGTAGCACATGCGTGTGCTGTAGCACATGCGTGTGCTGTAGAACGCGTGTGATGTAGCACATGCGTGTGCTGTAGCACACGCGTGTGCTGTAGAACGCGTGTGATGTAGCACATGCGTGTGCTGTAGCACATGCGTGTGCTGTAGAACGCGTGTGATGTAGCACATGCGTGTGCTATAGAACATGCGTGTGCTGTAGCACATGCGTGTGCTGTAGCACATGCGTGTGCTGTAGAACGCGTGTGATGTAGCACATGCGTGTGCTATAGAACATGCGTGTGCTATAGAACACGCGTGTGCTATAGAACACGCGTGTGCTATAGAACATGCGTGTGCTGTAGCACACGCATGTTCTATAGCACACGCGTGTGCTGTAGCACACGCGTGTGCTGTAGAACGCGTGTGCTATAGAACATGCGTGTGCTATAGAACATGCGTGTGCTATAGAACACGCGTGGGCTATAGAACACGCGTGTGCTATAGAACACGCGTGTGCTGTAGCACACGCGTGTGCTGTAGCACACGCGTGTGCTATAGAACACGCGTGTGCTATAGAACATGCGTGTGCTGTAGCAAACGCATGTTCTATAGACACGCGTGTGCTGTAGCACATGCGTGTGCTGTAGCACACGCGTGTGCTATAGAACACGCGTGTGCTATAGAACATGCGTGTGCTGTAGCACACGCATGTTCTATAGCACACGCGTGTGCTGTAGCACATGCGTGTGCTGTAGCACATGCGTGTGCTGTAGAACGCGTGTGCTATAGAACATGCGTGTGCTATAGAACATGCGTGTGCTATAGAACACGCGTGGGCTATAGAACACGCGTGTGCTATAGAACACGCGTGTGCTGTAGCACACGCGTGTGCTGTAGCACACGCGTGTGCTATAGAACACGCGTGTGCTACAGCACACGCGTGTGCTGTAGCACACGCGTGTGCTGTAGCACCACACGTAGCCAACTCGCGCTCATTGGAGGTTGCGTGGTGAGGTTCCCACATCCTCCAACACCAGCGGTCCTCATGCCACTAGATAGACTCAGCCTCAAATGAGTACTCCGCCTGATGCGGTTGTGTGCAAACATCGCCACGAGGGAGACAAAGGCGGCCGGGCGGGCGTGGTGCCAGAGAAGGGAGGGAATGACCGTGGCCGAGAAGACCCGTGCCGGTAGCCTCCATGGGCTGCTGCTCCTCGTTACGGGGGGGGGGGGATGATGAGGAATCTGTGTCTCTGCGCGTCTCTCTACGGGCGACGATTTCTAAATGCACGCACTCACTCGCTCACATTCCGGTAAGCAATACGCATTCACCCGCCCGTGTGCGAGCCCACGTGGCTCCAGAGGAAATACTTCGCGATACGCGCACACCGCCTGTGACCGCTTACACACACGGAGGGAAATACGGGGGGCGGAGCGCGTGAACCCCCTCGCTCACGCAGCCACACAGAGATCCATCACCGTAAACCCCGTGACGGATTAAGCCCGTGCGGGGCCCGTGGTGTTGTAAAAGGGACCTAAATAAACATAAAAAACACGTAAATATTAAAAAACACAATTTTTTTTACTTGCACAGTCAAGTAATTGTATTTTGTTCATTTGCTATACAGCACAGATAATACGACAAATACAAGTCGAAGGCGGTATAGTACTATAGCAATAGAGCAAGTGCTGAATCTCTTGAAAGCATTTAGCGCGTGGGCCTTGAAAGTGCGGGGCCCGTCGCTACATGTGTAGTAGCTACTACACATGTAGCATGTAGCAGCTACTACATATGTAGCATGTAGTAGCTACTACTTATGTAGTCTACTACATATGTTGTAGCTACTTGTGCTACTCGGATAATCCGGCACGGCCCCCCCCCCCCCGTGTCACCCTTGAGAGACCCAACGAAGGCCGCCACTGTGGCACACGAGGGGTGGGTGGCCAGCACCACGACCTCCGGCCGCCTTGATCTCTCCAGTGGCGATGTTTACTACACACCGCACCTGGTACTCATTTGAGGCTGAGTCGTCCTAGGGAGGCCCAGGACTGGTACAGACAATCGTCACTAGGTGTTATGACCGTGAGCGGGAATCGAACCCGGGTCGCCAGGTTCATGTGCAGCGCGTGCTAACCGCTGAGCCACCGCTCCACATGGGCAGTGTGGGGCATTCTNCATCTCNCTCTGCCCATTNCTCTCAAGAGTGCTGAACACAGCGCTCTACACGTGCTGTGTCAAGGCGCTCTACACGTGCTGTGTCAAGGCGCTCTACACGTGCTTGTCAAGGTGATCTACACGTGCTTGTCAAGGCGCTCTACACGTGCGTGTCAAGGCGCTCTACGTGCCGTGTCAAGGCGCTCTACACGTGCTGTGTCAAGGCGCTCTACACGTGCTGTGTCAAGGCGCTCTACACGTGCTGTGTCAAGGTGCTCTACACGTGCTGTGTCAAGGCGCTCTACACACGTGCTGTGTCAAGGCGCTCTACAGTGCTGTGTCAAGGCGCTCTACACGTGCTGTCAAGGTGCTCTACACGTGCTGTGTCAAGGCGCTCTACAGTGCTGTGTCAAGGCGCTCTACACGTGCTGTGTCAAGACGCTGCATCTGCGGGACCTCCCCTCATTGCGGCCACCCCCAGTGGAAACAAATGTACAAGTCTCCCCGTGGCCAAACGCTGCGGTGACCTCCAGTGGAGGTTGGCACACTGCACGTTGCCATCGGCCGTGTGGCTCAGCCGAATCTCCCAGGGGTAACAGACTTGTGCATTTCCTGCGGTGCCAGGGAGGATCTGCCCACTGGTACTTATGCTTCCAGCGACTCAAACCAATGTTCCGTCTTTTGGGGACATCTTAGGAAACTGGGGTGCCCTTCTACAACAGCAGCTTCGTATATGGGGTGGTGCCTTACCTGGCTAACAAGCGCCATGACCTCGCCAACTTCGCCTGTGCTCAGGCGAAGTTGGCGGTGTACGGAACGAGGAAAAAGATGCTGCAGGTGACACTGACGGCTGCTCTGTGCTTCCAGTGTTCAGGGGCCTGCTCAAGGCGCGGCTCCGGCTGGAGCACGCGTACCATACACATGTCGGTGATGTGCACATCTTCTTCGAACGCTGGGGAGCCGGAAAAGCCCCTATCTGTACCAGCGTGGACGGCACCCTCGTGTTCACCTTCTGAAGCGCTCGCTCGTCACCGTGGCGTGCGCGATGACCACACACCACCACGTGACTTTTCTTTCGTGTTGTGCGCGGTGCATTTAGCACCACAGCGCGTGGATTTATAGCGATTGTTATTTGTGTTGCTGGTGACTTTGTGTGTTTCATATCGGAATCGCCTCCAGTGCTGTTGTTGTTTAAAAGTCTAAAGTCTCTCTCTCTGTCCATCTCTCTATATTTCTCTATCGCTTAAACCAATGCTGGTGAGCGGGTAGGTGTTCATATGCAAGGGCTGGTGTCATCATCCAGTGTCTCATCAGCTGCAGAGTCTGGGTCACTTGCAGCAATGCTGGTGAACTGCCCACGGCTCATAGGCGAGGGCTGTCTCTCTTAGATATGGGTCCTAGTGTGACGCAAGATTATATTGAATACGTAACACGAAATGTGTTTAGCCGCGTTGTGCGGAATATGAACGACAAAGTTGATAAGCAGACAAAATATACAACTATCCGCCACACCATGTAAACATTAAATATCAGCCTATGATATTTCGAGTGGTGGACATTCCACATTCCTTTGGCGGGGGCGATTCTATCCATAAATCAAGCACTGTTGATAAAGTGGTACAAACTTTATCGACCCTGCAGAATGGGATGATGATGATAGGCCGAACCAACCTTCACCCGTCCCACGAGGATCTGAACTCGTGACCTTTAGCGACTGCTACCTTTGAGCAGCCACGGGGCCGTGTCCAATGAATAGACCACAGAGCGATGCAGGCCATCAATACACAGTACACATAGAACACATCTTGAATTACAATTAAATTCATATATATGTATAAAACACGTTCATACGGTGACACCTGAATAGTCCACACCAGTTGCCACCAGTGCCCAATGTCGTCCAGCAGCGGATTGAGCTCGGCTGATGATTGTGACGTTGATGCTGCTGCTGTTGATGATGATGATAATGATCAGCGGCATCAGCAGGAGTGGAAAACAGCCTGCGTGGCAGTTTTTGTTGTTGCAGCTGCGAAATCAGTCGCAATTTCAAGTGGAAAACAGCTGCGTGGTTATCGGCCCCGTGATCGAGATAAAGGTGCGAGCTCGGCTGATCAATTGGCTCATTTGAACAAAATTAACCCGTAAAACTAAGTTTTTCACTATAAATCCTTTATATGCGTGGCATCGGTTTTATTTTATTATTCATTTCTGTTTTTCTTGAGTAAGAGTTTCACTTTTATCACATTGG
This sequence comes from Lethenteron camtschaticum, assembly GCA_018977245.1. NCBI lineage: Eukaryota > Metazoa > Chordata > Hyperoartia > Petromyzontiformes > Petromyzontidae > Lethenteron > Lethenteron camtschaticum. The sequence goes on along the minus strand of MU249573.1, from coordinate 12,127,340 downwards.
TATTTTAAATTAAATATGAATTTTTTTCACGAAAATAAATTGTCACGCACAACGAGTCTGTGTGCAAAATGTCAGCTCGATTGGATCACGGGAAGTGGGTTAAAAAACGACCGAAAGATTTGCACGGTCGTAAGTGCGCAAGCAAGCAAGCAAGTTAACTTAATATAAAGGATTTAATAAGTATAACCCGTAAAAACAAAGTTTTTCACTCTAAATCCTTTATATGCGTGGTGGCTAGAGTCCTCTCGTCCTCTGGCTTGAGATGGCTGCCACCTATGGGTCGGATGATTGTCTGCCAGTATTAAGCAATTGGTAATTAAATATTTAATTTGTTTTCCCTAAACAGTGTAAAATTTTGGAAATAATTTTTCACGAACATTAATTGTCTCGCACAACGAGTCTGTGTGCAAAATGTCAGCTCGATTGGATCCCGGGAAGTGGGTTAAAAAACGACCGAAAGATTTGCACGGTCGTAAGCAAGCAAGCACGCAAGCAAGCAAGCAAGCGAACTTAATATAAAGGATTTAATAAAAATGACTGTCCAGCAGCCCAACCACGCAAACCCCGCCCCCACCTCCACTTTAATTACGAGAGCGAGATGTAAGAAGTTCAACACGCACACACACAGACGTACGCACGCACGCACAGGTTTTTTGGGCAGATGATGATCAAATCGAACATTACCTTGAAGTTCGCGAGCACGCAAATCTCGATAAAGAGCGCGGCTCCGCGCAATAACCCGACGCGATATGCGTTCATGATGATGTCCTTTTGCATTCCGGGGCTAAAAACGTTCCCTTTGAACGGCCGCAGCAGCAGCAACAACAGTAGCAGCAACAGTAGCAGCAACAGTAGCAGCAACAGTAGCAGCAACAGTAGCAGTAGCAGCAACAGTAACAGCAACAGTAGCAGCAATAGTAGCAACAGTAGCAGCAACAGTAGCCACTGCAAAGCCTCTGCAGTGGCCCCAACGAAGTGGCCCAAGTGGCCTACGTGTCCGGGCCGCGTTTGATCGCCCGCTGATTTGCCCTCGGGGATCTTTATTGAGGGCGGAGGAGGAATCCGATGAACTATGAAGCTCTTCTCATTCTTCTCTCTCACAGGTGCCCAATGTACAGGGGGCACGGGTCAGCGCGTTACACCCTTGGCAAGGAGTGCATCGTACACCGCTCCATCCCTTCCTCCCTCCTCTCCTCCATTCCTCTCTCTCCCTGTATCTCTCCTCCACCATCTCTACATCTCTCCCCACTCTCGCTCCCTTGTTGCCAACCCGCCGCCGCCGCCTTCCTCTGTCTCTTGTTTTTATCTCTCCTCCTCTCTCTCTTCTTCCCTCCTTCCTCTCATTTATTTTCCTTCCTCTCTTAATCTCCCATCTCTTCATTCCTCTCCCGATCTCTTCCCTCCTCGCCCCCCCCCCTCTTTTCGCTCTCCCATCTCCCTTCTCCCTCTCTCCCTTCTCTCTCTTGTTTTATGATCAGAGGAAACAAGAAGGTGGTCGATTTAGACGGCACTTTGCTTCGTTCATCATGTCGTTTTTTGTTGCTTTGCTTTGTGTGATCCCCCCCCCCCACCGATTTTTAAATCAAAGATTTTCCGTGTTTTCCATTTTGAAACTAAATCTGTGCTACTTTCTTCGTCGACACAAACACCAACACGAAGAAGCACGCTCTGCTCCTCCTTACCCCGTTTCCCTATCTCCCTCTCTCCCTCTCTCTCTCTTTTTACGATCAGTGGAAACAAGAAAATGCTTGGTGTAGTCGGCACTTTGCTTCGTTCATCATTTCGTAATTTTTAAAAATAACTTTGCTTTATGTAAACCCCCACCTCTCGCTCACTCTCTCGTTCTGCACGCAGCCCTTCTCGCAGTCCTACGGCCTCCGACGGGTAGCTCACATCTGCACGCAGAGCTCCCCGTCACCTGCCACCGAGCACACGGCCTCCTCCAGCGCCCACCGCTCCACGAAGGCCGGCACGGCGTGGGTCAGCCGCGCCGCATGGCGGAACTCCAGCCCACACACCCTGGGGCTCCGACCAGAGCACCCAAGATGCCTAGGCCGTTGGCCGGACGTTTCCCCTCCACGGCCACCTTCCTCGCCCTGTGTATGGCGAGCTTGGCAGCCGACGAGCACGTTGCAGCCCTGAAGATGTCGGGTCCGTCGTCTTTCGGGTGTCCAAAGATGAGGACCGTCGGGNAGAATGGAGGCTGAACCTCAGGAGGAGGATGTTTCTCAGGACCTTGAACAGCGAGTCTCAGGCTCTTGCACTCNACGTATTGGTGCGCCACCATTTCCACTTTACCGCAGAACCGGCGCTCCGGGGACGTGTCGGTGAAGCGCGCCAGGGAGGCGTTGGCGGTGACGGTGCCGTGGGCGATGCTCCGGCTGAGGTCAGTGCTGGCCAGTAAGCACCACTCTGGGACACGCGACGCGGAGTTTACGTTTTGCGGGAGGGCAACAAAATGTAGCGAACAAAACGACGCAACTTACACAAAACAACACGAGCGTAGCAACACAACGGAGCACAATCTATCAGGGAAAANCACACACACACATAACGAGATAGCCACAGCACAAAGACACACAGCATAAAGCCACAACTGACATAGCAAATAAGAAATACAACACAAACATGACAACACGGGCAATACACACAACACCACAAACAAACAACAACAGCATAAACAACACGAGAGAACGCGACCATAACAAGACGACAACAACAACAAGAGGCGGTGACGTCCCACGGCGCTCGTGCCAGGCTAGGTGCACTTGAGGCCACGTGAAGTGTTGAAGGCTCGCCGCTTGCGAGNAGGTCACGGGACAGACCAGCAGGTGCCGTGGTTGTACTGCCGTACCAGGCTAGGTGCAGGAGGAGGTCACGGGACAGACCCAGCAGGTGCCGTGGGTTGTACTGCTGTGCCAGGCTAGGTGCAGGAGGAGGTCCGGGACAGACCCAGCAGGTGCCGTGGTTGTACTGCGTGCCAGGCTAGGTGCAGGAGGAGGTCACGGGACAGACCCAGCAGGTGCCGTGAGTTGTACTGCCGTGCCAGGCTAGGTGCAGGAGGAGGTCCGGGACAGACCCAGCAGGTGCCGTGGTTGTACTGCGTGCCAGGCTAGGTGCAGGAGGAGGTCACGGGACAGACCCGGCAGGTGCCGTGAGTTGTACTGCCGTGCCAGGCTATGTGCAGGAGGAGGTCACGGGACAGACCCAGCAGGTGCCGTGAGTTGTACTGCTGTGCCAGGCTAGGTGCTCACGGGACAGACCAGCAGGTGCCGTGTTGTATGTTAGGTGTGTGCCTTGAGTTGTGTGTGGTGCAGGAGGAGGTTTGAGTTGTGTGCCAGGCTAGGTGCAGGAGGAGGTGTGCCGTGAGTTGTGTGTTGCTGTGTGAGTTTGCCGTGTGTGCAGGAGGAGGTTGTGAGTTGTTGCGTGTGTGCAGGAGGAGGTCACGGGACAGACCCAGCAGGTGTGAGTTGTACTGCGTGCCAGGCTGTGTCACGGGACAGACCCAGCAGGTGCCGTGGGTTTGCTGTGCGTGTGTGTCTCCTAGCCACCGTGTGTGTGTGAGAGAGAGACACGCAGACTTGCAGTAGGCATGTCNGGGTGAGATCGCCGCGACTCNTGTGTGTTTCCTCGCCGCGNGTGTGTGTTGTNGTTTTGCTGCGTGAGTGTTGTGAGTTTGCCGAGTCTGTTNGAGTCCTGGGTTGGGTGTCTCTCTCTGTCTCTCTGTGTGCGTGTTGTGTGTTTGCTGTGTGTGTTGTGTGTTTGCTGTGTGTGTGTTGTGTGTTTGCTGTGTGTGTGNTTGTGTGTGTGTNGTGTGTTTGCTGTGTGTGTGNTTGCTGCGTGTGTTGTGTGTTTGCTGTGTGTCTGTTGTGTGTGTGTTGTGTGTTTGCNTGTGTGTTGTGTGTTTGCTGTGTGTGTGTGTTGTGTGTTTGNTGTGTGTTTGGTGTGTTGTGTGTTTGCTGTGTGTGTTGTGTGTCTGCTGTGTGTGTTGTGTGTTTGCTGTGTGTGTTGTGTGTGTGTTTGCTGTGTGTGTGNTGTGTGTTTTGTGTGTTTGCTGTGTGTGTTGTGTGTTTGCTGTGTGTTGTGTGTTTGCTGTGTTGTGTGTGTTGTGTGTGTGTTGCAGTGTGTGTTGTGTGTTTGCTGTGTGTGTTGTGTGTGTGTTGCTGTGTGTTGTGTGTTTGCAGTGTGTTNGTGTGTTGTGTGTGTGTTGCTGTGTGTGTGTGTTTGCAGTGTGTGTGTGTGTTGTGTGTGTGTTGCATGTGTGTTGTGTGTTTGCTGTGTGTGTGTGTGTTTGCTGTGTGTGTCTTGTGTGTTTACTGTGTGTGTTGTGTTTGCTGTGTGTGTGTTGTGTGTGTGTTGTGTGTGTGTGTTTGCTGTGTCTGTGTTGCTCAGCGTGCGTGTGTTTACACGCCGCGAAGACCAACACACAACACGCACACAGGCAAATGTGCGTGTTGTGTGCGTGTTGTGTGTTTACACGCCGCGGAGACAATCACGATCAATTCATTCCGGGAAGTGTGGCGAAGAAGCGTGACACTTCTCCCTCCCCCGTAGACATCATTAGCTCATTAAGGCAGCGGGCCGGGGGGGGGGGTGGGGGCTAATTGCCTCGTGCGTGATAATCTCCCTTTCATGTGCTAATGATCGGCAACCCCCCCCGCACCCTTCTCATAAGGGAGCCTTCGTGGGGCTCTTTGCGCACAGGGCAGCTTGTAAACACTGAAGACCGCATTGCTATTTGTTTAGCTTTCGATATGTAGCGTGATGGGCCTCGAGTGCTGATGGGAATCCTCTATACAATGGGACTCTATCAAGATGACGACAATATGCTTTTTTTTCGAAGTCGGTACAAAATTAAGTATTCACGACGTTTCGGAGGACACACGTCTTCATCGTCAAGACGCAGCTGTANCGTAAAGAGCTGCGTGCGGTTCCGAAGACGGAGGTTGCCGACCGTGCTCTACCAGATATGAATCTATCACGAAGATGTGCTTACACAAATGAAAGCACGAAACCTCGCTGCTGATCTCGTCAATGGGAATGGATCATCGTCACGCGAACTCCGATCGCCGTCCTCACCGCAGCAGCAGCAGCGGCGGCTTTTTGGTTGTTCGCCGTCGATCATTGGCGGCGGTCACCGCATCGCGCGCTTCCAGACGCGCTCCTGCGGCCGTCTGGAACGCTCTTCACTCCGATATTAGGAAGCTACTGGGAGCTGTACACGATTAAATCATCATCATCGAGATTGACAAACTCGACTTAAAGCTGACTGCAGGAATTCATATTCTTTGGGTTACTTTTTTTTTAAATGTGTAATAAAAAAAAAAATTTTACCTATCTACGCGACTTTACCGAAAGACCCAAAGAATATTGACAAACTAATTTCTTGAAAACTGCTTATTGTTGTTGTTGTTGTCCCCCCCTCCCCGCACCTCCGCGGTTGGCTACGGGCAGCGCGAAAGAAGTTGAGCACGCGGCACGCACAGATGGCACTCGATCCAGAGTCTCTGGACTTGAGCTCAACACGGGACCCTACAAATCAATAGGGGCAGGTAGGGGAGAGAGAGAGAGACAGCGGCTCGGGCTCACAACCAATGAAGGCCGGAACACACCACGGCACCAGGTACTCATTTGAGGCTGAGTCGACCTAGGGAGGCCCAGGACCGGTTCAGATAATCGTCACTGGTGTTGAGCGTGAGCGGGAATCGAACTCGGGTCGCCAGGTTCGTAGCGCAACACGCTAACCGCTACACTACACACACACACGTACACACACACAGACACACACGTACACTCCCACACACGCGTACACACACGCGCGCACACACACGTACACACGCACACACACGCACACACACACACACGTACAACAACCGCCATTCGCCACTAAGTGGGTGATGTCACCACGACGCTTGTGCCAGGCCAAGTGCACCTTGAGGCACGTTAAGTATCGAACGCCCGCTGGCAGGAGGTCACGGGGCAGACCCAGCAGGTGCCACGGTCGACTGACCAAGATGACCGAGATGACTGGCTGATGCACCACCTGTGCCCCTACTGTACCAACTTGCTGTGCTTTAGCCACCCGGCGCTCCGCTCGTTGTTGTGAGCGTCGCTCCTCCGCCCTCCGTTGTTGTTGGAGGGCGACTGCCTCCAACTGCCCAGCAGCGTCCTTCACGAGCCTCCTCCACTGAGGCCGATCTTGACACCGCTGGTACCAGTCGTCGGCAAGTCCACTCAGCTCCACGTCCTCCTGTACCACATCACTCCATCTCTTCTCTAGTCCGCGCCGCGCCCGTTTAGCCCCCTCGATCCGGCCGAACAAAAGCTGTTTAGGCATGCGGAGGCTGGGCATGCGGCTACATGACCCAGCCAACGCAGCCTTGCCTGCCGGAGGAGCTCACCGATGGGACTTTGCCCAGATCTTTCAAGGATTTGTGAGCTCCTCACATAATCCAGCCTGGTTAAACCCAGGATGGATCGTAGGCAGGCCAGCCTAAATGTTTCCAACCGGCGAAGAAACACACGTACACACACACACGTACACACACACACACACGTACACACACGTACACACACACACGCGCACACACGCACACACACACGCAAAGGCGCCCGGGTCGGAATCGAACTCAGGCGATTCCCGCTCTTGCGGCACGAGCGTTCACACGCGCCACCGCCACTGCCACCCAGAATCACTGCTGAGAGATGTCCTCTGTGAGCCACCTGAATCAACACTGGGCAGCCTGAGCCTGGCTCGATGAGCCACAGTGGCTAGGAGATGTTGACTACCTCGCCTGGTCTACAGGAGGTCGTGGGTTCGATCCCGACCTTGGTGATGCCCGCTGTATATTTGGAGCTTGCGTGTCTCTCTATCTCATCATCATCATCACGTGGCTATGAGATATTGACTACCTCGCCTGGTGTACAGGAGGTCGTGGGTTCGATCCCGACCTTGGTGATGCCNGCTGTATATTTGTAGTTTGCGTGTCTCTCTCTATGATCTCATCATCATCATCATCACGGTGGCTAGGAGATGTTGACTACCTCGCCTGGTGTACAGGAGGTCGTGGGTTCGATCCCTACCTTGGTGATGCCCGCTGTATATTTGGAGTTTGCGTATCTCTCTCTCTCATCATCATCATCACGGTGGCTAGGAGATGTTGACTACCTCGCCTGGTGTACAGGAGGTCGTGGGTTCGATCCCGACCCTGACGACGCCTGCTGCTGTATATTTCGAGTTTGCGTGTCTCTCTCCCCCGTGGTCGCGTGGATTTTTCTCCCGGGGTCTTCCGTTTGTTTCCCTCCACATTAGCAATGATCCCGTCGTCACGCGTAAAGAGTGTTCGGCTGCCGCTATACATTTCCACGTGGCAATAAGCCGCTCCGTTGAGCTATCGCCTGCGAGGGTCAGGTCGCTTCTGAGAAAAAAGAAAACCATTATAGCAGCTCAGTTGTTTGCCTTACCTGGCAAACCAAATAAACTAATAAACACTGACCCCTGAGAGGAGCCTGAGGAAGAGCCTCAGTCTGGCTCTATGAGTCTCTCTGGTTCCACTCTCCGTCCACACCCTCCCACGCCGTCCCACGTGGGCTCCGCCAGCCCCTGCGTCTGTGTTCAATCACCCCCCCCCCNACGTCTTCCCCCACCCCACGTCTTCCCCCACATGATCCCCTCCCTTTACCCACCCTGCATGCCCCCCCCCACATNTCCCCCCACCTCCCCCCCCATGATCCCCTCCCTCTACCCACCATCTCTCCCCCGACCTCTCCTATCCTCCACGTAGCCCCCCCCCCACCCCGTCTTGAGTGGGGGCATTGGAAACACAGGTGGCAGTACCCCCCCCCTCGCTCTCATTCCACCCTCTCACTCCACCTCTCACTCCACCCTCACTCCACTCACTCCACTCTCCACTCTCACTCCACTCTCTCACTCTCACTCCACCTCTCACTCCACTCTCACTCACTCACTCCTCCACTCTCATTCCTCCACCACTCACTCCACTCACTCACTCTCTTTCACCTCACTCTNACTCATCACTCTCACTCCACTCTCACTCTCACTCCACCTCACTCTCACTCCACCCTCTCACTCCACCCTCTCCCCTCACACTCTCACTCCATCCACTCACTCTCACTCCACTCTCACCCGTCCCACTCTCACACNCTCTCACTCACCTTCTCATCGCTCACCTCACTCCACTCTCACTCCACCTTCTCATTCCATTCTCCCTCACCTCTCTCACTCCACTCTCACACTCCTCCGCTCTCATGCTTTTATAACCGCACTCCAATCCACTTTCTCACTCATTTCCTCTAACCCAGGGCCGTCCATGGGGGGAGGGGGGGTTGCGGGTCCCGGCCCCCCGACGCCTTCAAACTCAACCGGACGTATTACATCTCGCGGCGTGACGTCGAGTCGTCGTGCTCTCGGGACCGCTCCACCCCTACCCCCTACCCCTACCGCACCACCTCCAACCTTACTCACTCTCGGTTTCACCGTGGTCGGGCTTTCGCGAGAAATATTATCAATAATAGAGGGTTTTTTTCTGCGGGGGGGGGGTAGGATCGCGTAAATATAAATGTGTGTCGTCAAACCCGCCACCACCCGACGCAGCCAACTAGTTTGGGGGTAGTCGCGTCAACAGAACGTGGCAGTGACAGCACACGCCGCTTGTGTGTTGGAGAGTAAAACCCCACGCCATTTGCAATTCGAGTTACGACGTTTCGCTGGTGATTACAACCGCCTTCATCAGGCGACAGCCATAACTGTAACTTTACCCCTCGCACCACGAGCTAAGCTGAACACGACATCTCTCTCCCTACCCCAATCTCTACCCTCGGCTCTATCTGATCATTACCCCTAGACTCTACCCCTCGTCTCACCTCCACCCCTGACCTGGATACAAGCCCTCTCTCCCCCTCTCTCTCTCCCTACCCCAATCTCTGCCCTCAACCCTACCTGATCCTCACCCCTGACCTGGATACAAGCCCTCTCTCCTCTCTCTCTCTCCCTACCCCAATCTCTGCCCCTCAACCCTACCTGATCCTCACCCCTGACCTCTACACCCCCCCCACTAATCCTAGCCCCCCCTCCCAGCCCTGACCCCCGAGTCTAACCCCCCCCCCCTCCCGGACCCGGCAGCTCGTTCGCGCTGAGTGGATAATCGTTGCGTGCGCTAAAGGCCACGATCTCCCCACTGAGACATCGACCGCGGAGACCGCGCTCTTTGGCCATTAAGGTCCATCGATCAGGCCCCCCCACTTCCAGGCCCCCCCCAGCATGCCCCAAGCTTCACCGTAAACACGGGAAATGTCAGCGGCGTTCCAAATTAAATCCCACTCAAGGGGCGAAATGGTGCCATCGACAAAGAGGAAGACTGCAGCAGCCCCGCGCGGAACTGCTGAGGGGCCTTCAGAAGGTCGCCACGTCGCGCGAGTGTGGAGCAGCGCCACTCCGGCCGCCTTTGTCTCCCTCGTGGCGATGCATGCGTATGGTGGACTTCGTTCGCACCGTACGTGGCCAACCACACCCATAGACTCAACACTCGACTCAACGCGCCCCATAGACTCAACACTGCCCATAGACTCACACGCCCCATTCAACACTGACCATAGACTCACACGCACCATAGACTCAAATGCCCATAGACTCAACACTGCACCATAGACTCAACACTGCACCATAGACTCAACACGCCCCATAGACTCAACACTGCCCATAGACTCAACACGCACCATACTCAACACTGAACCATAGACTCAACACGCACCATAGACTCAACACTGCACCATAGACTCAACACGAACCATAGACTCAACACTGCCCATAGACTCGTGTGTTGAGTCTATGGTGCAGTGTTGAGTCTATGGTGCAGTGTTGAGTCTATGGGATGTTTTGACTCATTTTTTAGGGCTGAGTTGACCGGAAGAGGAGTCTACGGACCGGTTCAGATAATCGCCGTCTTGGTGTTGGCGCTGGTGGGTCTCTGCGCCGGGTTGAGCGCAAGGCGCGCTAACCGCTGCGCACCGCTCCCCCCATTCCCCACAGCTCACANCAAGGGCCCATTGAGAGACTCCGAGCCAGCAGAGTCCAGTCGCAACATATACACAAACAGCGGTACTCAATCATAAGCAACGATTGGTCCGTGGGCAGTGCTGTCAGGGGCAGTGCTGTCAGGGGCAGTGCTGTCAGGGGCAGTGCTGTCAGGGCAGTGCTGTCAGGGCAGTGCTGTCAGGGCAGTGCTGTCAGGGCAGTGCTGTCAGGGCAGTGCTGTCAGGGCAGTGCTGTCAGGGCAGTGCTGTCAGGGCAGTGCTGTCAGGGCAGTGCTGTCAGGGCAGTGCTGTCAGGGCAGTGCTGTCAGGGCAGTGCTGTCAGGGCAGTGCTGTCGGGGCAGTGCTGTCGGGGCAGTGCTGTCAGGGCAGTGCTGAGGGGCAGTGCTGTCAGGGGCAGTGCTGTCAGGGCAGCGCTATGAAGGGCAAAGTGTAGCCTCACAGCTGTCGGGGCAGTGCTGTTAGCGANCAGCGCAGCCAGGAGCAAAGCAGTCCGTGGCAGCGNCTGTTGGGCAGTGCTGTTAGCGGTAGCGCAGCNCCTATGAAGGAGACAAAGACAGTTCTGTCTCTAGCAGACTGTCGGGCAGTGCTGTTAGCGGCTCCTATGAAGGGCAGTGCACACAGGGGGTGGGCTGGCCCGGCAGTGCTCCCTCAGTGGCGATGTTTACACACTGCACCNGGTACTCGTTTGAGGCTGATGACCAGGGGAGGCCCAGAACCGATTCAGATTAACGTGTCAGTGTGTACGTGTGGTGTGGTACACAACACTCACAAATATGCACCGTGTAGTGTGTGCACACGGTCGTGGGAGGTGGTGCAGCGGTTAGCGCAGCTGCGCCAAACCTGGCGACCCAGTCGATTCTCGCTCACGGCCAACACCCTGGTGACGCAAGTGGTTCTGGGCCTTAGGTCGACCACCTCAANTGGTACGTGGTGTAGCCCGGGAGACAAAGGCGGCCGGGTGGTGCTGGCCACCCACCCCTCGTGTGCCGCGGCCTTCATAGGTGCTGCTCAGCACCCCCTACAGTCTGTTAAAGCTACACGGGGATCTTTGTATTTGTGTGTACACGCGTGGTGGAAATTTAAATCTAAACCCGAGCCATCACCACAACATCACAACCACAACATCACCACCACAACAACATCCCCACCACAACATCACCACAACAACAACATCACCAACACAACATCGCCACCACAACATCACCACAACAACACCACCACCGCAACACCACCACAACAACATCACCACAACATCACCACAACATCACCACCACAACACCACCACCACCACAACAACATCACCACAACAACAACCACCACAACAACAACACCACCACAACAATGTCTGAAAGCCCGCGTTGCGGCGAGCAGGCCCTCTTCCAGCAGTGGATCGAGCAAATCAACTAAAAACAAACACCCAGGGGCGCCTTTGTGCGAGTGACACAAATCTATGGCGTCTCCATGAGACGCTGGTGGCTGCAGGAGCCGTGGCCACCAGCCCAGCGTGGCGGCTAATGCCCTCAAGTAATGAGCCCTCGACCCGTGCAATTAGCGCCACCAATTATTGGCGACAAATTGCTCGGTTATTGGATCTATCGATTTCACCCNTCCCTCCTCGTGACCCCCCACCCACCCCCAGTGACCTACAACTCACCACCACGAAAATTCACCCGAAACCCTCCATCCTCACCCCAACACCACGTGGCCAATGCGAGACGACCTCTCACTCACGGTTCAGTCGTCACGTTCGTGACTCACAACCTCACCACAGTAGCCCTCACCACCACCATACTCACCTCGAGCTACCTCGCCTCGAGCTACCTCGCCTCAATGACACTGACCCTCACCTCGAGCTACCTCACCTCAATGACACTGACCCTCACCACCACACTCACCACAGTAGCCCTCACCTCGAGCTACCTCACCTCGAGCTACCTCACCTCAATGACACTGACCCTCACCACCACACTCACCACAGTAGCCCTCACCTCGAGCTACCTCGTCTCGAGCTACCTCGCCTCAATGACACTGACCCTCACCACCACACTCACCACAGTAGCCCTCACCTCGAGCTACCTCACCTCGAGCTACCTCACCTCAATGACACTGACCCTCACCACCACACTCACCACAGTAGCCCTCACCTCGAGCTACCTCACCTCGAGCTACCTCACCTCAATGACACTGACCCTCACCTCAGTAGCCCTCACCTCGAGCTACCTCACCTCGAGCTACCTCACCTCAATGACACTGACCCTCACCACCACACTCACCACAGTAGCCCTCACCTCGAGCTACCTCACCTCAATGACACTGACCCTCACCACCACACTCACCACAGTAGCCCTCACCTCGAGCTACCTCACCTCAATGACACTGACCCTCACCACCACACTCACCACAGTAGCCCTCACCTCGAGCTACCTCACCTCGAGCTACCTCACCTCAATGACACTGACCCTCACCACCACACTCACCACAGTAGCCCTCACCTCGAGCTACCTCACCTCGAGCTACCTCGCCTCAATGACACTGACCCTCACCTCAGTAGCCCTCACCTCGAGCTACCTCGCCTCGAGCTACCTCACCTCAATGACACTGACCCTCACCACCACACTCACCACAGTAGCCCTCACCTCGAGCTACCTCACCTCAATGACACTGACCCTCACCACCACACTCACCACAGTAGCCCTCACCTCGAGCTACCTCACCTCAATGACACTGACCCTCACCACCACCACACTCACCCCAATGACACTGACCCTCACCACCACGACACTCACCTTACTACGGATACCTCACCCTCACCTCCATAACACCCCTCACTCGCGTAACGCTCACCTCACCCAATAACAGCTCACCGACATGGTACACGCCTCGCTCTCATAACGTCCGGCTCGCCACTACGACCCTCACTAACCTCAACTACAGATACCTCACCCCTCACCTCCATAACACCCCTCACTCGCGTAACGCTCACTCACCCCAGTGACAGCTCACCTTCTCACCCACCACGACACGCAACTCACTCAATATCCCCACGGATCTGTGCACGCCACATTGCACGCGTAAACCCCCTCCGGCTCCCCGCTCCTCACCAAACTCCCACCTGCACCACTCCCCACAACTCTCGCCCTCAGTACGGTGCGAAAGAAGTCCAACGATGCCACCTGGCCCCTCGCCCCGCTCACCACCCCCGTGTCTCTGCTCCCCTCTGCTGTCGAGACGCCGTATCGCGGCAACGACGACGCGATAACACTACAACTATTATTGTGTTGCGATCGAAACGTCGTGGGTTTTTGCTTTTATTTGTAATTTAAATTAATTAACAAAAAATTATATCTACGTGACTTTACCGAAAGAACCGTGAATGTGAATTCCTGCGGGCACGAAAGTTTAAAGTAAACATTCCATCTTGATTTAAAGCTTTTGTGACTGCGGGAATTCATAGAAAATAATATATCACGACGTTTCGATCGCAACACATTGCTTGCGATCGAAACGTCGTGATCTATTATTTCTATTTAAGTCACTTGATCGAAAGACCCAAACAGTATACAAATGTAATATTACTTTACCAGGTAAGGCCCCACTGAGCTACATAATTGATATTTTTTTAGACGCGACCGGCTATCACAAACGATAGCTCAACGAAGTGTCTCGTCATCATCACGGGACATTTAAAGCAACCAAATTCTTTAAACGGGTGATGTTGATTCGAAACGTGGAGGGAAAAACCGGAGGACCCGGAGAAAAATTCGTCAGGGTTTGGATCGAACCCACCACCTCCTGTATACCAGGCGAGGTAGTTAACATCTCTAGCCACCGTGATGATGATGATGAGAGAGACACGCAAACTCCAAATATACAGCAGGAGTCGTCAGGGTCGGGATCGAACCCACGACCTCCTGTACACCAGGCGATGTAGTTAACATCTCCTCGCCACCGCGGTTAACAGTGCTCTGTTAACCTCGTCCGAGGGGTTCATGCTGGCCAGGTCAGACCTGGTTCATCATGGCCACGTGGAAGTCACCGAGTCAAACTCGCCTTGTCAGGGACACGGCATACCTGGATTCAAGTGCCAGCCAGAGGTCTGTGTGTCTCTCTCAGTGAGTTCATAATGGCCTTTCCCATGTCACTGAAAACCTGGGTTCAAGCCCAAGCCCTGGGTCTGGGTGGCTCTCTCATGGAGTTCATAATGGCCTTGTCAGGGACACGGCATACCTGGGTTCAAGTCCTAGCCATGGGTCTGGGTTTCTCTCTCAGGGGGATCATAATGGCCTTGTCAGGGACACGGCAAACCTGGGTTCAAGTCCAGCCCTGGGTCTGGGTGTGTCTCTCAGGGGGGTTCGTAATGGCCTTGTCAGGGACACGGCATTCCTGGGTTCAAGTCCCAGCCCTGGTATGGTGTCTCTCTAAAGGGGCTCAGAATGGCCAAGTTTCCCTCCACATTTAGAAAATTGCATTTAGATTATTCAGATTATTGAGATGATTTTTGCTGCTATTGCTTTCCGCATGGTAGATGACTTTGTCGAGCTGTCGTTTGTGATAAACAGGTCGCTTCTGAAAAACAAGTCAATGGCTCAGTGGGCCTTACCTGGCAAGATAACAAACACAGTTTAGTTATATGCGCGTAAACATTTGAAAGTTATTCACCTTTTCTATACTTTGCACCCCTATCGTGTTTTTGTATTGTTTGTTGTACCATTATGGCCTGCCCCCTTACTGGACTTCTGTAGAAAAAAAAATTGCCGGGTAGATCATCGGATTCCTCCAGTTCTGAATATATTCTGATATCAGAGACACCGATGACGTCACGCCGATGTCGCCGCGCTGATTGCGTCATGTACACGGTGCAGATGTTGATGACGTAATCGCCGCGTGGATGGCGTCACGTCGCCATGGCTTCCTTCGCGCCGGAGATCCCGTCACCACAGTGGTGGTGAGCGGTGGTGGTGTGGTGGTGGTGTGGTGGTGGTGTGGTGGTGGTGATGGTGTGGTGATGGTGTGGTGGTGTGGTGGTGGTGGTGTGGTGTGGTGTGGTGGGTGGTGATGGTGTGGTGATGGTGATGTGTGGTGGTGGTGGTNTGGTGGTGGTGATGGTGGTGATGTGGTGATGGTGGTGATGTGGTGATGGTGGTGGTGAGCGGTGGTGATGGTGGTGGTGGTGTGAGGGTGGTGGGTGGTGATGGTGTGGTGATGGTGATGGTGTGGGGGTGGTGGTGTGGTGGTGGTGATGGTGGTGATGTGGTGGTGATGGTGGTGGTGGTGATGGTGGTGGTGGTGTGGTGATGGTGTGGTGATGGTGTGGTGATGGTGTGGGGTGGTGGGGTGGTGGTGGTGGTGATGGTGGTGGTGGTGTGGTGGTGGTGATGGCGTGGGGGTGGTGATGGTGTGATGGTGGTGTGGTGTGATGGTGGTNGTGTGGTGGTGGTGAGCGGTGGTGATGGTGGTGGTGTGGTGGTGGTGGTGAGGGTGGTGGTGGTGGTGGTGTGGGGGTGGTGGTGATGGTGTGGGGGTGGTGGTGATGGTGGTGGTGAGCGGTGGTTGATGGTGGTGGTGTGGTGGTGATGGTGGTGGGTAGTGTGGGGGTGGTGGTGATGGTGGTGGTGTGGTGGTGGTGATGGTGTGGTNGTCGTGGTGGTGTGGTGGTGATGCGGTGGTCATGGTGGGGTGGTAGTGATGGTGTGGTGGTGGTGTGTGGTGGTCGTGATGGTGGTGTGGTGGTGGTGGTGAGGCGGTGGTGGTGTGGTGGTGATGATTGTGGTGTGGTGGTGGTGTGGTGGTGGTGGTGATGGTGTGGTGGTGGTGTGGTGGTCGTGGTGGTATGGTGGTGGTGATGGTGTGGTGGTGGTGGTGATCGTGTTGATGTTGTTGAGGGTGATAGTGTTGATGTTGTTGATGGTGTTGATGTTGTTGATGGTGATTGTGTTGATGTTGTTGATGGTGATTGTGTTGATGTTGTTGTGTGCCACAGTGCCGGCCTTCATAGGCGCTGCTGCTACTCGCTAACAGCACTTGCCCCGACAGTCTGTCAAGGCTACACGGGGGACCTTTGTCCTTGATGTTGGCGTCGGTGATGTTGGCACATTCGATTATCACGGTTGGCTACGTACAGTGCGAACGAAGTTCAACATACATACGTGATGTTGGTAGTGTTGATGGTGACGTTGATGTTGTTGGCGATGTTGATGTTGGTGGCGGTGGTGATGTTGGCGGTGGTGATGTTGATCGTGACGGTGTTGATGTTAGCGGTGGTGATGTTGATGGCGGTGTTGACTTTGACGATGTTGAAGTTGTCGGTGATGATGTTGGTGAAGGTGTCGATGATGATGTTGGTGAAGTTGTCGTGATGATGTTGTTGAAGTTGTCGGTGATGATGATGATGTTGGTGAAGTTGTCGGTGATGATGTTGGTGAAGTTGTCGGTGATGATGTTGTGAAGTGTCGATGATGATGATGTTGGTGAAGTTGTCGGTGATGATGTTGTTGAAGTTGTCGGTGATGATGATGATGTTGGTGAAGTTGTCGATGATGATGTTGGTGAAGTTGTCGGTGATGATGTTGGTGAAGTTGTCGGTGATGTTAATGATGTTGGTGATGTACCCAGGAGCGGATTGAGATCCACAAACTGCGCCAGGGAGAGAACCTCATCCTGGGCTTCAGCATCGGGGGCGGCATTGACCAGGACTCGGCGCAGAACCATACTCACTTGACAAGAAGGACAAGGTGCAGCGTCTCCCGTGTCTCCCGTGTCTCCGCTGTCTCCCCGTGTCTCCCCCGTGTCTCCCGTGTCTCCCGTTGTCTCCGCTGTCTCCCCCGTGTCTCCTCTCTCCCGTTGTCTCCGCTGTCTCCCCCGTGTCTCCTCGTGTCTCCCCGTGTCTCCCGTTGTCTCCGCTGTCTCCCCGTGTCTCCCGTGTCTCTCTGTCTCCCCGTGTCCCCCGTGTCTCCCCGTGTCTCCCGTGTCTCCGCTGTCTCCCCGTGTCTCCCGTGTCTCCGCTGTCTCCCGTGTCCCCCCGTGTCTCCCCGTGTCTTCCGCTGTCTCCCGTGTCTCCCCGTGTCTCCCGCTGTCTCCCCGCTGTCTCCGCTGTCTCCCCGTGTCTCCCGTCTCCCGCTTTCTCCGCTGTCTCCCCCGTGTCTCCTCGTGTCTCCCCCCGTGTCTCCCCCGTGTCTCCCCGTGTCTCCCGCTGTCTCCCGCTGTCTCCGCTGTCTCCCGTGTCTCCCCGTCTCCGCTTTCTCCCCTTTCTCTGCTGTCTCCCGCTGTCTCCCCGCTGCCTCCGTCCTCCCGTAGGTGCTGTTGCTGCTGCTCGCTAACAGCACTTGTCCCAACGGTCTGTTGAAAGGCTACACGGGGGATCTTTGTCTTTGCAGGGTGTGTACGTGACCAGGGTGAGTCAGGGAGGGCCAGCTCAAGCGGCGGGCCTCCGTGAGGGAGACAAGATCATGCAGGTGAGGAGGTGGTGGTGGTGAGGTGGTGGTGGTGAGGTGGTGGTGAGGTGGTGGTGAGGAGGTGGTGGTGGTGGTGAGGTGGTGGTGAGGTGGTGGTGGTGATGGTAGTGACTGTGACGGTTGATGAGAGTAACCATGGTGATGGTAGTGACTGTGACGGTTGATGAGAGTAACCATGGGCTTCAGCATCGGGGGCGTGGTGGTGGTAGTGACTTTGACGAAAGCAGTGACGGTATTGGTGATGGTGTTGGCAATGACGATGATGGCTGTAGTGTCAGAGATGATAATGGCTGTAGTGTCAGTGATGATGATGGCGGTGGTGTCGGTGACGATGATGGCTGTAGTGTCGATGATGATGGCGGTGGTGTCAGTGATGACGATGTCGACGACGACGATGTCGCGGTTGACGATGCGGGCTGATGTGGTGGTGGTGGCGGCGGTGCAGGTGAACGGCTGGGACATGACGATGGTGACGCACGACCAGGCGCGCCGCAAGCTCACCAAGCAGGGCGAGGAGGTGGTGCGGCTGCTGGTGACGCGGCGCTCGCTGCAGACCGCCGTGCGCCACGCACAGCACTGCTGTGAGGGCAGCGCCACTGGGGGGGGGGGGGGGCAAGGGGGGCAGGGCTACAGTGGGGCAGGGCTCAGCATCTCAGGGGTAAGGCCACGGAGGAGGGGGGGCTGGTGGGACCGACCACAGAGAATATCCATTTGAGTTTATCGAGGTGCGCAAATGGATGGGACCGGACGTTCCGCCACCCCCCCCCTCTCTGCTGCCGGTGCCGCGGACTTGCAGACTCCGAGTTCGATTCCCAGCGCTGCCGACGCGGGGGGGGGGGGGGGGTGGCAGGGGGGGCAGGACGTAGCGCCGGGTTTATTCAAATCGGCGCCTGCTGAATGAGAGGTCGTCTTCCGAGTCAGGCGTAACTTATGCAGTTTCCTCAGCCGGCGTCTTATCGATTCGGCGTCTCCTATGCAGGTTTACGGAGCTGCGCGACGCGTGTACGTTAGACGTGCGTTGAACTTCTTTCGCACCGTACGTAGGCGGCCGCGCGAGTCGGAGGTGCGGCGGGCACCGAAGGACAACGAACCAAACACAAAGAGCAGTCACGAGCGTGACGTTGTTTACACTCCCATCAATTGGCGGCTGCGTCTTCACATATGTAGAGGACTGCAGAGCTTGGGGCGAGGTGGGAGGGGGATATTTGGTGCCGGCTCAACGCGTGGCTGCTGCTGCTGCTGCTGCTGCTGCTGCTGCTGCTGCAGCTGCTGCTGCTGCTGCCGCTGCTGCTGCTGCAGCTGCTGCTGCTGCTGCTGCTGCTGCAGCTGCTGCTGCTGCTGCTGCTGCTGCTGCTGCTGCTGCTGCTTTCCAGCTCGATGGCTGTTTCCTTCTCCTGGTGCCTCCGAGTTGTTCCCTCGCTGAGCGAGCGCCACGCGACGGCCGTGTCTGTGTGCGTGTGTCTGTGTGTCTGTGTGCGTGTGTGTGTGTGTGTGTGTGCGTGGAGTTGCGCGAGTGGAAATCATCCTCGCAACGGGAAGAAAAAACTCGACAGCACTGCAGGATTCAAAAAGTAAAAACTTATGCAATCCGTGATGGCGTTTCAGGGCCAACGGTCCCTTCTTCACAGCACGGAGAGGTGCAGTGTTGAGTCTATGGGCAGTGTTCGTCTACGTAGCCGACCGTGCTAATCTGCAGTGCGGGTGTGGGGAAGAACAACGAACTGTGTGTTGTGAAGAAGGCCCTTTGCTGAAACGTCACCTATTTATATAATATTTTTTACATTTTATTTTCAAGGCCACACAGTGTTATGGACGCGCTATTGCCGAGTCGTTTGTGGCAGCAGCAGCAGCGGCGCAGCATGACTTGTCGTCATCACAGCGGTGTTGGTGTGCCGGTCGCCCGAATCGTTTCCCGCGAGTTTTCTGCAACCGAGCGCTCCGTGCAGGCAGTTTCTTTTTTATATATCGACGGTACCCTTTTTATAATGATCGACCCGGTTTTATAACTCGGATTTGTATTCCACTCACCCACCCTCACACCTATGCAGCGCAAGGCGAAGCTTCTTACGCGGCCTCTGTTCAACGTGTGGGGGGGGGTGGCGGTGGGGATGCCCCCCCCACCCCCCANCCCCCCCCACTCCCCCACTCCCCCACCCCCCACTCCCATTGCAGTTTTCACCGAATCGGCGATTTCTCGCGCGGCGTTTCCACGTCGGGTGTTTTATCCAACCGGTCGGTATCGAGCAGTGTTATTAAATAAAAGTTCTTAAAATAAACAATAGAAAGTGGCTTCTCCTCGCAGCTGTGTCCATCTCGGAGAGGAGTCGTGCGCGGTGTGGGATGCGAGAGTGCCACGTGCCCCCCACCCCCCACCCCCGGCGGGACCACCCGGAGGAGATGGAGCGGGGCTGTCATCACGAGGAGCCACGTCTCAGGATCTGAACCGCCACTTTCGTATGTACGTCAGTATGTACGTTGACAATCGGAGGTGCTGTGTTGAGTCTATGGGCAGTGTTGAGTCTATGGGCAGTGTCGAGTCTATGGGCAGTGTTGAGTCTATGGGTAGCAGTGTTGAGTCTATGGGCAGTGTTGAGTCTATGGTGCGTGTTGAGTTTATGGTGCAGTTTTGAGTCTGGGCAGTGTTGAGTCTATGGTGCAGTGTTGAGTCTATGGTGCAGTGTTGAGTCTATGGTGCAGTGTTGAGTCTATGGCAGTGTTGAGTCTATGGTGCAGTTTTGAGTCTGGGCAGTGTTGAGTCTATGGCAGTGTTGAGTCTGGGCATTGTTGAGTCTATGGCAGTGTTGAGTCTATGGGCAGTGTTGAGTCTATGGGCATTGAGTCTATGGGCAGTGTGAGTCTATGGTGCATTGTTGAGTCTATGGGCAGTGTTGAGTCTATGGGCAGTGTTGAGCTATGGGCAGTGTTGAGTCTATGGGCAGTGTTGAGTCTATGGTGTCTGGTGCAGTGTTGAGTCTATGGGCAGTGTTGAGTCTAGGGCAGTGTTGAGTCTTTGGTGCAGTGTTGAGTCTATGGGCAGTGTTTAGTCTATGGTGCAGTGTTGAGTCTATGGGTAGTGTTGAGTGTATGGATAGTAGTGTTGAGTCTATGGGTAGTGTTGAGTCTATGGGTAGTTTGAGTCTATGGGTAGCAGTGTTAGTCTATGGGCAGTGTTAGTCTATGGGCAGTGTTGAGTCTATGGGCAGTGTTGAGTCTATGGGTAGCAGTGTTAGTCTATGGGTAGCAGTGTTAGTCTATGGGCAGTGTTGAGTCTATGGGCAGTGTTGAGTATGAGTGTATAGGTAGCAGTGTTAGTCTATGGGCAGTGGTTCTTACCTGGGGTGCACGCATGCCCAGGGGGTGGGAGACGGTCAGATTTCTGTAGAAGGTAAATCATCAAAACACAAATTAAGCACGGGCGCAAGCGAAATTATTTATTTTTTTTTTTGATGATTGAGAACTAACGGGGTACAGGCTGCAGTAAAGGTGAAGAACCATGGTCTATGTACGTTGAACCTCTTTCACACCGTACGTAGCCCACCGTGTTAATCGGAGGTGCAGCGTTGAGTCTATGGGCAGTGTCGATCTATGGCGGCATGTACCTATGTTGAACCTCTTTCACACCGTACGTAGCCCACCGTGCTAATCGGAGGTGCGGGGGTGGGGGAAGGACAAACTAAACACAAGCAGCAGTTCTAAATCAAATGAGTTTTCCAGTCTGGACCGAGCCTCCCGGCCCGGATGAAGCCTTTTAATCGCGGCACCGAAGTTCCGCTCACACACAGCCTGGACCAGGAATCTCACTCGTCACGCGCCGCCGAGCTGGCCCACGCGCCGTTAATAAACGCGGATTTTGTTGTTGTTCGAGATCTCATCCCTGTTTGGGCGGTGGGTCAAGTCGGCCCATCATCCTCCAGGGTCTATAAAATGAGCACCGCTTTACGGGGAAGACAGCAGTGGTTGTCTTGTGTGGACTCGTCCCCCACCCACCTCACACGTGACAGGAATGAGGATTTTCCACCAGCGGCTCGGCGCGACTGCGCAATGAGCTGACCACGGAATGGCCTCGATGCTCGGTGGAAGCCAGAAATCACCCTTTCACTTTGTTGTTGTCATGCCCCCCCGCTCCGCGAGAATGAAACTTTGGGAAGCCGCACGAGAATTCACGCAGAGGGCGGCCGAGAGCGCTCGCACCTCCGGTTGGCGCGGCTGGCTGCGTCCGGCGCGAGAAGAACTTCAACGTACACATGTCCGTGCACCGTGCATACAACATGGGGCCGGCGTTGGCAGAGAGGCGGCGGAGACGGCATCCAAAAGCAAAACAACCCCGGGGATCTCTCAGCAGACGCCGCCTCTCGCCGCGCTCGCTCCGCACCAAACGATCCCCACCTGGGGCCTCGCCTGGCCTCGCGTGGCCTCGCCTGGCCTCGGCTGGCCTCGCCTAGCCTCGCGTGGCCTCGCGTGGCCTCGCCTGGCCTCGCGTGGCCTCGCGTGGCCTCGCCTGGCCTCGGGACCGGCGCTGGGTACACGAGTCTCTGCTCCGTGGGCCTGACGGCCGTGGAAGAGTTCTGACCAAGCGCCCCCCGAGGAGGGGATTCTCACTTGGCGCCGTGCTCCATGTGGTTCTCTCAACGATGACGAGAGAGAGAGAATGCCGCGTATCACCAGGCCCCCTGGGGGGGGGGGGTGCGAGTTGGGAACGGCGCGTGATATGCGATGCGCGACACGCCGCGACACGCTCCCCGCGCATTCTCCACGTGCACGCTCCAAACACACGCGCCAACACAAACACGCCACTCCCAAAACACTCAACGCTCCAACAAACTCCGCTCCCAAACACTCAACGCTCCAACAAACACACTCCGCTTCCAAACATTCCACGCGCCAACAAACTCCGCTCCCAAACGCTCCACACTCCAACAAACTCCGCTCCCAAACGCTCCACACTCCAACAAACTCCGCTCCCAAACACTCCACGCTCCAACAAACACACTCTGCTCCCAAACACTCCACCAAACACACCAAAAGGGCACTATCCATGCTCCTCTCAAAATCACCCCCACACGCTCCGTAACACTCCCAACGAAACTGCCACTCCTCCCCCGAAAACTCCACGATAAACTGCCTTGTTCCATCCAGAAACACTCCCACAGTTTGTGTAAAAAAGAAAAAGACATTTATTTGCACTTGAGACCATAAAAAGCGGCGGGTGGGCGAGGGGGTAAACGAAGTGAAAATCAGCGAAGATGACCGCACGAACCGCACGAACCGCACGCGCCACGAAGACTCACACCGGCGCTCGCTAGCGCTCTCCGTCGCGCCACCACCGCCGCCGGTCGATTGGGGACCGATTGGATCAAAGCTCCGGGAAGGCGTTAACCAAGGGGTTTACAGTTTCTCACCAGACTATTTTACAGCTCATTCGTGGCAGCCGCGGGCTGCGGGGCGGGAGGGTGTACTGAATGTGGTGTGCCGGGATGGGTGGCCAACCCGGATTGAAAATGTATCTACGGTGGCTCGGTTCCACTAAAAAAAAAACTCAAAACAGATTAATGAGAACATTTTACATTCAACGGGGAAACCCACGTAAGCGATGTTCCACCAACGCGATGCGTGCCCCCCCCCCCCCAACTACTGAGCTGCTAACGTGGCTCTTTTCAGAGGCGATCTGTCCTGTCGCAAACGAGAGGTCGCGCGACGCGGCCGACTGTCGTCGCGTGGAAGTTTAAAGCAGCAGCCAAAAACTCTCTTGAAGTGCGTGAGGTCGATTCTAATTGCGGAGGGGAGACAAACAAACGGGAGGATCCGGAGAAAAATCCACACGGCCACCACGGGCAGAGAGAGACACACACACAAACTCCAAATGTACAGCAGCAGCAGGGTCAGGGTCGGGATCGAACCCACGACCTCCTGCACACCAGGAGAGGTCGTTGACATCTCCGAGCCACCGTGGCACAGGGGACCAATGGGAGGGGATTCAACAGCGAACACACAACGGCCCGGAACACCACATCCAGTAAACCACCACTCGGGAGAACGGACGCCACCAGCTGCCCCCGACACACCCCGAGTGAATTATTGCCCAGAATAGGAAGAGAGGGGGGGGGGNAATCTGTTCACCCCCCCTCCCCCGTCTATTCTCGGGACCACCACCACCCGACAACGATGCCCTCCCTGTGGTGACGCGCCTGCCGCTTCTCTCGGAGGAGGGTGGAGTGGAACGGGGGGGGGGGNCAGAACTGTGAACGGCAAATTAAACCATCGGACGCGGCGGGGGGGGGATGGAGCCCGTGGAGCCGGGACGCAATCCACGGATGGATTTGACCCAAACGATCGGATCCACTTTTAACAACCCCCCCCACCCCAGCTGTGGATAGAGCCCGCTGGAAATCGCTCAGCACGACCACCTCTCTCCTGGTCACCTGGTACAACCCCTGGCATGCACAGGCATCGATTATTCTGGATAAGGGTGGTGGTGGGGGGGGGNTTGACTTGGCCCACTCACCCCGATGAGGTCAATACATCGAGAACCACTGTGGGAAAAGAAATGTAGGGGAAAAAAGCTAAGCAGTTATTTTAAGCATTAACTCATCACTGCCATGACAGCGTGGAATTCCCAGTCACTGGCTCTTGCAGGGCTGCCGACGGGCGAGCGTTCAAGGATGCCTTCAACGCTCAATCTTGAGCAAATCTCATAAATAAAAACCCCTTCCAGATTCGGCCTCCGGCGCTTTGCACTCCCGAACGGGCGAAACTCCGGGAACGGATTCCCTGGACGGATCGTGCAGCCACAGCGCGGGCTCGAACCGAGTCGACGGCTCGTCACCGTGGTGGCAGGAGGCGGTGGGGGGGCGCGCTCGCGGAATGAGCACATGATTGCTGCTGCTGCCATAAATGTCGCTGGTTCCGACAGCTCCGAGTATAAATCAGCGACGCGATCAAATACCGGCGGCTCGTGCCAGCGTCTGTAATGCTCACACGGAAATGCAGACCCACCCCCCCNTCACTGCCCCCCCCCCCCCGTATCCTACACAGGCTGCTGGGAAAGTTCTGTTAGTACGTTTAAGGACGGGTGCATATTGCAGTGAATCTGAAATATTCAATAGAAACATTGTTCAGCTAATGATTATTAATGAGGGGGGGGGGTGCCCATGTGGAGTGACGTCACCTACTAATGGTTATTGGGGAGAGGTGCGGCTTTTGGTGACGTCACTCACTCATGGTTGTGGAGTGCGGCGTGTGTAGTGACGTCACCCACTCATGGTTATTGGGNAGGGGTGCAGCATGCGTAGTGACGTCACCCGCTCACGTTTATTGAGGGGTGCAGCACGTTGAGTGCGCAAACTTGTGCGTTGGTGTCAAAATCCACCCACTCATGAATATTAATGAGGGGGGGTGGGCCTCATGTGGAGTGACGTCACACGGGGGGGGGGGGTGAGCCTCATGTGAAGTCACACGCGGGACGGACAGACATTTCTGGGCGATTACAGGCGGCAACTTTAGCAGGCAAGGCCACGACAAAGGCTCTCTTTTGCAGAAGCGGCCTGGCAACAAATGACCGTGCGACAAAGTGGCTTGCCATTGTGTAGAAATTTATAGCAGACAAATACTCTTAAAGCGCGTGACATCGATTCGAAATGCGGGAGGGGGGCGGGAAAGGACCCGGAGAAAAATCCACGCGACCACGGGGAAAAAACGCAAACTCCAAATATACAGCAGCAGCAGGCGTCAGCGTCGTGATCGCCCCCCAGGCGAAGGAGCGAACGTCTCCCCACGACGGCACACGAAGGCGGTTGATGGTGGTGGTGTAGCCGGCACCACGACCGGATCCTGCACAGTCTTCCCCCCCTTAGTGCCGGTGGTGACAAGGCGCCGGGTTCCGATTTAAAGCCGGAGTTGACTTTGGGAGGGTGGGTCAAGGCATCGCGAGTGAACCGTGTCAGCCGTGGGTGGGCTATCGCGGTGCGGCCAGCCACAGTGCCACTGTGTGTGTCTGCGCACACACACGTGCGTGTGTCTGCGCACACGTGTTGTGTGCGCAGACACACACACGTGCGTGTCTGCGCACACGTGTTGTGTGCGCAGACACGTGTCCAGACGCGCGCAGGCACCGGGAGTCATTCATCGACCTGGGCCCACCTCTCTCGCCGCGTCCACCTCTCCCTCTCACCGCCTAAGTGCTCGGTTACGGTCAACTCGGCCGCTGGCAAACATCACCATCTCTTTGGGGTCATCAAAGTGGACCACCGTCAACACCTCCGATTGGCTGCGGACGGCGAGAAAGAAGCTCAACAAACACACGACCCTACTCGACAGACTGGGTCCTGCCATGGGAATGTGGAATTTGGAGATGTTTGTCTCGAGTTCCCAGACACCTGTGCCACTACACGCGACAAACTGCGCACGTGTACACGAGTACTCGCCATGCAGCAAGGCTCTGCCGCCCTAGCAATGTTCAACAAGCCCGGGCCGATCTTACGATCGCAAACAACGCAGATTCTAGCGTCCCTCTATAGATTGGCCTCCGTCATGTATTTTATATACTTTGTATATACAGTACACACACACGTCCTAACACTTGCCCAAGCAACAATTTTCTGTACACGCGCGCTTATATATACATACACACACACACGTACATGGCACGTGTGTACACGCGCACACACCTACAGCGGTAGCTTTTAACACTCTCGCGGAGCGCATGTCGCCACCGCTCATTTCATTTCCACCGCCCCACTGTTCCTACACAGTGAGTGCCGGGCAGGGCCCAGGAACTAGCATTAGATACCCCCCCCCCAACCCGCCCCGGAACATGGATTGGAAGCAACGGGCCCCCTAGCGGCTCGTGCTTGATTACCGTCGAAACAACTTTGGTTGCATTTCTCCGTTGGCTTTTCGGCGCATACCGGGATGGGGGGGGGGGTGTCACTCCCACTCGGTCAGCGGTCACCGCGGAGGGGAGTCTTGCGCAAGGCAGCCGCGGCGGCGAGGACAACGGAGCCCTGGAATCAGAATAAAGGGCCCCGAAATTGGAATTTGGACGCTCGGACAAATCAGTGGATCACGAGGAGAACGCCTCCCTTCACTCGACGCGCTCGGTGGCGTCACGCTCACGAAATGGGCGACTCGGAATGGAATGATTTCGATCGGGGGGGGGAGGGGGTGCTACGGAGGATTGAGGAACGGGCGACGGCGATTAGAGGGTTCACTTTAGGGATCACGAAGAGAGGAGCGGAAGGAGCTTAACGAGGGGGGGGGGCAGCTTCGTGTACAGGGGAAGTTGATTCGAGTGGAGGGGTGCAGGGAGGGAGACGGATCGGAACCGGGGATTGGTGAGAAGGACCGAGACCGGGAGGAGATTAGGAAGGAAGGACGAGCGAGGAGGCGGGGGACATGGAAGAGGAGGGGACGAGGGTGGGACGAGGGTGCGGCGAGGGTGAGACGAGGGTGGGACGAGGGTGGGACGAGGGTGGGACGAGGGTGGGACGAGGGTGGGACGAGGCCATCGAGAGATTCACAGACGAGCGCTGTCGTCACCATCTTCCTCGTCAGGGCGTCACGTGTGCAGGGCGTTACGTGTGCAGGGCGTCACGTGTGCAGGGATGAGAGCTAGTGGGGGGGGGGGGGGTTAGGATTCAGACGGTTATGGGTTTAAGGTCTGGGGATAGGGTGTAGAGTTAGGGTGCAGAGTAAAGGTTTAGGGGCAATCGCTTTGGGGTGAGGGTCAATGATTGGGGATTACGGTGTCAGGCTGGGGGGGGGGGCGGGAGGGTTTGGGACCCGAGCTTGGGAGGTCGCGGTCAGGGTCAGGAGGTCACGAGGCTACGAGGCCGGCAGGAGGGAGCGCAGAGTGTCGCGTGTCGCCGGGGCCAGCTGCTCGGGGAAGCGCACGCTCATCTCCACCACGAGGTCCCCGCGCCGCCCGGGGGTCTTGGGCAGCGGGAGGCCCTCCCCTGCACGCGGCGGCGCCAGCCCGGCGACACCACCTCCGTCAGCTCCAGCGTCATGTGGCGCCCGCCCAGCAGCGGCACGCGCACGCTGCCCCGCACAGGGCCTGCGGGCAAAACACGCGACCCGTCACGGGGGGGGTCGGCGGGGGGGGGTCTGTCACGCGGCGGTCATGCGGTCGCGGACTAGCGTGCAAGAGACATTGGGCGAGTACGTGCGCCGGTTATCAAGTTAATGGGTGGAATTGCGATGTGTTAAGTGGGGGCGAGCTGTTACGCAGGTGAGGGTAAGGTGTTCACAGGGTGAGGGTAAGGTGTTCACAGGGCGAGGGTAAGGTGTTCACAGGGCGAGGGGTAAGGTGTTCACAGGGTGAGGGTAAGGTGTTCACAGGGCGAGGGTAAGGTGTTCACAGGGCGAGGGGTAAGGTGTTCACAGGGCGAGGGGTAAGGTGTTCACAGGGCGAGGGGTAAGGTGTTCACAGGGCGAGGGTAAGGTGTTCACAGGGCGAGGGTAAGGTGTTCACAGGGCGAGGGGTAAGGTGTTCACAGGGTGAGGGGTAAGGTGTTCACAGGGCGAGGGTAAGGTGTTCACAGGGCGAGGGGTAAGGTGTTCACAGGGCGAGGGGTAAGGTGTTAACAGGGTGAGGGGTAAGGTGTTCACAGGGTGAGGGGTAAGGCGTTAACAGGGTGAGCTGTAAGGTGTTCACAGGGCGAGGGGTAAGGTGTTCACAGGGCGAGGGTAAGGTGTTAACAGGGCGAGGGGTAAGGTGTCGCACCGACCTCGCGCAGGGAGACGCTGGCGACGTGCACGAGGTCGGAGCCCTCGCGCTTGAACTGCGGGTGGGGGCGGTCCTTGAGCACGAAGACGACGTCGGCGGGGATGCTGCGCCCCGAGTCATCGCCCTCGCGCGGGAACGTGATCTTGGTGCCCTCCTTCCAGCCCTTCTTGATCTCCACCTCCAGGATCTTCTCCTCGACGCGCGACGAGCGCCCGTCGGCGCCGGCGCGCGTCCGGGAGATCTTCATCTTCTTGGTGCAGCCCGTGAGCACCTCCTCCAGCGACACGGGCAGCTCGCGCACCACCGCCGGGTCCTGCTCCTGCTGCCGGCGCCCGCCGCCCGCACCCGCCGGCCCGGGGCCGCCAAACCGGATGTTGCCGTGCTGGACGCGCCGGGCATCCCCGGCATCCCCGGCATGCCGCCCATACCCGGCATGCCGCCCATCCCCGGCATGCCGCCCATACCCGGCATGCGCCAAACCGAAGGGCCGAACGGGTTGCCGCCGGCGCCGCCGGCGCCCCCGCCGGCGCCGCCGTCGTCCGTGTCCATGGACTCGCGGCTCTGCGTGAACATGCGGAAGGGGTCGCCGTCGCCGAAGAACGAGCGAAGGTGGCGTGGGGTCGCCGTGGAACTTGTAGTTGAAGAAGGTGGCGCCGTTGCCGCTGCTGCTGCTGCTGTTGTTGAACCTGGTACCTCCGTTGCCCGGAGGCCTGCGGGAGACACATTTTTCGCGTCACCAGGTGAGGTCCCGCTGAGCTACGTGGAGTTGTTTTTCAGAAGCGACCTGGGCTATCACAAATGACGGCTCAACCAAGTGGCTTATCATCACGTGGACATGTACAGCAGCAGCTCAATACTCTTTAAACGCGTGACGTTGCTTCTAAAACGTGGAGCGAGAAAGCGGAGAAAAATCCACGCGACCACAGGGAGAGAGACACGCAAACTCCAAATATACAGCAGCAGGTGTCAGGGCCGGGATCGAACAGACGACCTCCTGTATACCTGGCGAGGTAGTTAACATCTCCTAGCCACAGTGGTGCCCACAAGTATGTAGAGAACTTATTTCGCGCCGTACGTAGCAAACTGTGCTAACCGGAGGCGAAAGGGTTCTGCCGGCTCGGCGCTTGGAGCTGGTCGTTGCGGTTAGGAGGTGTGGGACGGGCGGGGGGGAGTTGATGAGATTGCTCAAGGGGTGGGTCACTCGCGATGCTGGTGCCATTCTCATGCGGTGTGACCAATGAGGAGCGTGATGGGAGCTGCAGAAACAGCCGTAAATACACGACGCACGCAAGCTGGCCACGCACGCGTGGGTGCGCGTGACCGTGCGAGACGGTGGACGACGCGATGGCGACTGACGCGTGTGCGCGTAAACCCTGCGAGCAGAGTTGGATTCCCGCTCACGCCCAACGGAGTCGGTGATGAATATCTGAATCGGTTCTGGGCCTCCACGAGGTCGACTCGGCCTCAAATGAGTAACCCTGCTGTGACGTGTACACATTGGGGAGACAAAGGCGGCCGGAAGTTGTACCGACCACACCGGGCCCCCTCACGTGCCATGCCGGCCTTCATAGGTGCTAACAGCACTTGCCCCAACAGCCTGTTAAGGCTATACGGGGATCTTTGTCTTGTCCGTGAGACTGTAGTCTACGTGCGTTTGACCGTGTGAGGTGTGAGTAACTATGGTCTGCACGAGCGTGCCCGCACCTGCACATGTGTGAGTAACCGTGTGTGACACCATGCGTCTGTACCGACTGTGTGCGTGTATGTATGTACTGTATGCCAAGCTTCTTTCACACCGTACGTAGCCAACCGTGGCTGGGAAGGACAAACGAAACACAAAAATCAGTTCGAGAGAAGCGAGTTTGTCAATCTAGAGGATGATGTACAAGTGCATAGCTGTTTGTGCGGCTGTGTGTGTGTGCAGGGTGTGTGTGGTGTGTGGTCTCGAGAGATGCGGGAACGCTGCATCTGGCAAAGCTCAGAAGGCCGAGAGTCTCGCGTTTTTGAAGAAACCATTCCCGGTTTCCTCTCCGAGTGCACGCCTCACGTGACCCCCCCCCCACCCTCACGTGTGACCCCACGACTACGGGACCTTGGCATGGGTGGCGGTGAGGGGGGCTCAACAATTGGACCCCAGTCCCCTACACCCATGGGGTGACTTTGACCTCCCTCGAACCTCGCGAGTTTCACTTCCCCCCCCCCCAACCATTCCCTGTTCTTCACTTCCCTCTGCGGGAGTCGCGCTCTCTCTCAGGTCGAAGCCTCCTCACGGGACCCGGAGCAGGATCCCACGGGAACCTCAAGTCTACCCCAAACGGACCCCCCCCNCCCCCCCCTAGCCCCCTAATTCCCTGGTACAACACAAAGACCCCCCCCCACCATCCTCTCACCCAGGTAGCTGCAGCTCTCCCCTGGTCACACAAACAATCATCAACTGGACACTTGATGATTATTTGTGTCCTCATCCCCCTTGAATTTAGCCCACACATCCCACCAGCACCACCACACTCACCACCCTCACCACCCACCCTCACCACCACACCCACTCACCACCACCACACCACTCACCACCACCATCACCACACTCACCACCACACCCACCACCACCACACTCACCACCACCACCACAACACTCACCACCTCTACCTCCACAACACTCACCACCACGACCTCCACAACACTCACCACCACCACCAACACTCACCAGAACCACCTCCACACTCACCACCACACTCGCCCTGTACTACCCCCCNTATACTACCCCCCTACACTACCCCCCGTACTACCCCCCCTGTACTACCCCCTGTACTACCCCCCCTACACTACCCCCCCTACACTACCCCCCTGTACTACCCCCCTGTACTACCCCCCTGTACTACCCCCNTGTACTACCCCCCTACACTACCCCCTGTACTACCCCCCTGTACTACCCCCCTGTACTACCCCCTGTACTACCCCCTGTACTACCCCCCTGTACTACCCCCGTACTACCCCCTACTACCCCCCTACACTACCCCCCCTACACTACCCCCCCTACACTACCCCCCTACTCTACCCCCCTGTACTACCCCCTGTACTACCCCCCTACACTACCCCCTGTACTACCCCTGTACTACCCCCNTACACTACCCCCNTGCACTACCCCCTGTACTACCCCCTGTACTACCCCCTGTACTACCCCCCTACACTACCCCCTACACTACCCCCTGTACTACCCCCTGTACTACCCCCCTGTACTACCCCCCTGTACTACCCCCCTGTACTACCCCCCTGTACTACCCCCTGTACTACCCCCCTGTACTACCCCCTGTACTACCCCCNTGTACTACCCCCTACACTACCCCCTGTACTACCCCCTGTACTACCCCCTGTACTACCCCCCTACACTACCCCCCTGTACTACCCCCCCTGTACTACCCCTGTACTACCCCCCTACACTACCCCCTGTACTACCCCCTGTACTACCCCCCCTGTACTACCCCCTACACTACCCCCTGTACTACCCCCCTACACTACCCCCTACACTACCCCCNTGTACTACCCCCTACACTACCCCCCCTGTACTACCCCCTGTACTACCCCCCTGTACTACCCCTACACTACCCCCCGTACACCCCCCTTACTACCCCCCCTACCCACCTACCCCCCACTACCCCCCTGTACTACCCCCCTGTACTACCCCCTACCCCCTACACTACCCCCTACAACCCCCCCTGTACTACCCCCCTGTACTACCCCCCTACACTACCCCCTACACTACCCCTACATACCCCCCTACACTACCCCCTACAATACCCCCCTGTACTACCCCCTACACTACCCCCTGTACTACCCCCCTGTACTACCCCCCTACACTACCCCCCTACAATACCCCCCCCCCCCCTACACTACCCCCCTACACTACCCCCCCCCCCTACACTACCCCCCCTACTCTACCCCCCTACTCTACCCCCTACACTACCCCCCTGTACTACCCCCTGTACTACCCCCCTGTACTACCCCCTGTACTACCCCCTACACTACCCCCNTGTACTACCCCCTACACTACCCCCCTGTACTACCCCCTGTACTACCCCCCTGTACTACCCCCCTGTACTACCCCCCTACACTACCCCCCTGTACTACCCCCCTGTACTACCCCCCTGTACTACCCCCCCTGTACTACCCCCCTGTACTACCCACCTACACTACCACACCTACCCCCCCTACACTACCCCCCTACACTACCCACCCTACACTACCACCCTGTACTACCCCCTGTACTACCCCCNTGTACTACCCCCTGTACTACCCCCNTACACTACCCCCCTACACTACCCCCCCTGTACCCCCCCTACACTACACCCCTGTACTACCCCCTTCCCCCCCTGTACTACCCCCACCTACCCCTGTACAGTACTACCCCCCGACACTACCCCCTCCTGCCCCTTGTACTACCCCCCNACCTACCCCCATGCCCCCCCCCCCCTGACGCCAGGCGGCCCCCCCGCACCTTCCTCGCCGTACGAGTCGTAGACGCGGCGGCGCTCGGCGTCGCTCAGCACCTCGTAGGCCTCGGCCACCTCCTTGAAGCGCTCCTCGGCCCGGGCGCCTTGTTCTTGTCCGGGTGGAACTTGAGCGCCATCTTCCTGTACGCCTTCTTCACGTCCTCGTCGCTCGCATCCCGCGCCAGGCCCAGCGTCTTGTAGTAGTCCTTCGACATCGCGGCCACGGGATACCTACTGCGGCTGCCGCGGATTTCTAGCGCAAGACTCCTTCCCCGCCTTGTCGCAGATACCTACTGCGGCTGCGCGGATTTCTAGCGCAAGACTCCTTCCCCGCCTTGTCGCAGATACCTACTGCGGCTGCGCGGATTTCTAGCGCAAGACTCTTCCCCGCCTTGTCGCAGATACCTACTGCGGCTGCCGCGGATTTCTAGCGCAAGACTACTTCCCCGCCTTGTCGCAGATACCTACTGCGGCTGCCGCGGATTTCTAGCGCAAGACTCCTTCCCCGCCTTGTCGCAGATACCTACTGCGGCTGCCGCGGATTTCTAGCGCAAGACTACTTCCCCGCCTTGTCGCAGATACCTACGGGGCTGCCGCGGATTTCTAGCGCAAGACTGCTTCCCCGCCTTGTCGCAGATACCTACGGAGGCTGCCGCGGATTTCTAGCGCAAGACTCCTTCCCCGCCTGTCGCAGATACCTACTGCGGCTGCCGCGGATTTCTAGCGCAAGACTCCGCCGCTACTGCTGCCTGCGGCAAATCCAACTGCTTTACGCGGCTGCCGCGGATTTCCAACACGGCCGCTGTTATTACAGCGGCTGCCGCGGATTTCTAAACCCCTGTTCTTCTGTGCAGCCCACGGCATCAAAACAAACCCCCCGAATAGTGAATCCCTCCCGACGCCAACAACGTACGCCTGTTAGAATTGCTACGGTATTCCGCAATACGTTACATTTGTGAAAGCGCGCTATTTGTTTCTAATCTATATATATAACAGGTTTAAAAAAAATTGACAATCGCATGAACTCGACGGAAATAATTTTTTTTTAATATTTAATAAAGTTAAATATTTAAAAAAGAGCCACTTTTTGCTTGCTTGTCGCGACGTCTCCGCGGCGACCGCCCTAAGGCCTCGCAAGGCGCTCGCTGCTGCTAGCCGAGTGGCGGGGTGGGGGCGTGCAGCCCGCCTTTATATAGACGGGGCGGGTGAGGGGGCGCCCTGACGTCACGTCCGTGAACCGTCCAGAACGTGCGCGAGACGTCCCTCGCGTGTCGTCACTTCCGCCCGCGGCCACCCGCCCCCCCGCCGCCAACTCCCCACGCGGCAACCGTAGAACGTGGGATCCCCCCCACCAGCACAACAACAACAACAATACAGCCACAACAACTTGGGACACCACCACAACAACAACACAGCCACAACAACTTGGGACACCACCACCACCACACAGCCACAGCACGTGAGACCCCCCCACCACCACACAACAACAACACAGCCTTGGGACACCACCACCACAACCACAGCACGTGGACCCCCCCCACCACACAGCCACAGCACGTGGACCCCCCCCCCACCACCACACAGCCACAGCACGTGGACCCCCCCCCACCACACAGCCACAGCACGTGGACCCCCCCCCACCACCACACAGCCACAGCACGTGGGACCCCCCCCCCCACCACCACACAGCACGTGGGACCCCCCCCCCACCACCACACAGCACGTGGGACCCCCCCCACCACCACACAGCCACAGCACGTGGGACCCCCCCCCCACCACCACACAGCACGTGGGACCCCCCCCCCACCACCACACAGCACGTGGACCCCCCCCCACCACCACACAGCACGTGGGACCCCCCCCCACCACCACCACACAGCACGTGGGACCCCCCCCCACCACCACCACACAGCCACAGCACGTGGACCCCCCCCACCACCACACAGCCACAGCACGTGGACCCCCCCCCACCACCACACAGCACGTGGACCCCCCCCACCACCACACAGCACGTGGGACCCCCCCCACCACCACACAGCACGTGGACCCCCCCCCACCACCACACACACAGCACGTGGGACCCCCCCCCACCACCACCAACAGCACGTGGACCCCACCCCCCCCCNACCCCACAACACGTGGGACTCCCCCCCCCCCCCCCCACCACAGAAGAGTTTGCTTGTGTGAATGAGCATCGTGTTGAACTTCTTTTGCACCGTACGTAGCCAACCGTGCGTGTCGGTTGGTTGGCCGATGCGCACGGTTGAAATGATGCACCTCCCAGAATGTCTTGGGGGGGGGGNCGATTATTGGCAATAGCGGAGCCAGGGTTTTCAGGTAGGGGGCCAACCCCTCCAGCAATGAAACATGATCGAGGAGTTGTTAGTGAGGAGTTCGAACCGCGTTGTGTTATCGGCATCGCGCTCGCTGAAGGTGTTTTGCCTTCAGGGAAGTCGTGTACTGTATACGCAACTACGCACAATTATGTGAGTCACTTATAACTGCTTTGCCGTTACTCATTGCCAATTATTGACTCAGACTATTGTGCTATCATCTCATCGAGTCCCTGGCACGTAATAATATACTACACAGTGGCAGTGGGGTCGGAAAAGGCCGATTTATTACTAATAAACCACAATGATCCGATCGAAATTAGGGATTTCAATTGGATCATTGGGGGGACACGTGCCCCCCCCACTGGCTCCGCCAGTGATTGTTGAGATACATCGCTCGGAACTAAATCCCGGGGGGGGGGGGACCAAAGTTGAATACAAAGAGCTGAAAACGTGAATTCTGGCAGCCCTCGCCTAACGAAGGGAATTGGTTCCTGGGACCAGTTGGAACATTCTGGCAGCCCTCGCCTTACGAAGGAAATTCGTTCCTGGGACCCGTTGGAATATTCTGGCAGCCCTTGCCTTACGAAGGGAATTCGTTCCTGGGACCCGTTGGAACATTCTGGCAGCCCTCGCCTTACGAAGGGAATTCGTTCCTGGGACCCGTTGGAACATTCTGGCAGCCCTCGCCTTACGAAGGGAATTCGTTCCTGGGACCCGTTGGCAAGTCGAACGTTGCCTAAGTGGGAACACTACAACCTGGTCCCGTGATAGAGCTGCTCACCCGAGCTGTAAGCGCTCTGATTCGTGAATTGTCGTTGTACTGTCCGCCTTTTGGCGTTGCTCTTGCTCAGACGAGGCCATGGAGAAGGCTGCTGCTGCTGGTGTCGCGGGTGTAGGCCAAAGACATCGCCTAATATTGATTATCAGAGCACGTTTGGGTTTGCATGTTCACCACAAGCACCGCGGGTGTGGTTAACGCAGACTGATTCCTTGCAAACGGTTGCAGTTTGGTGTTTTAACGTCTTAACCCAAACTGTTTTTATTGGCAGAAAGGGTAAAACCTATTCTGACATTTTGATCTAGGCAGTGAAGTAGCTACACACCCGGGCTCTCAATGTCCCGAGAGTGGCGTTGTCTGTGTGCTGTTCGCCCTTTGGCGGTCCTTGATGCCTTGCGAAATGTTTCTACTTGCTGTTTGAACATATTCTAAGGTTTTTTCGGTAAAGTCACGTAGGTAAAAAGTTAAAATTAAAATTAATAAAAGTAAAATAAAATAAAAATCACGACGTTTCGGAGTCAACACAAGCTTCCGTCTTCAGGTGCTGTATCAAGTAAATGAGAAATTCCAAGAGATACTACCCGTATATATACTGGTTGAGGGGGGGATGAGTCAGGACAGGCCCCTTTTTATTAATTTGGTAAGGTTGGTGCGGCTTGAACATCTTAACACAACTCCTCGTTGTATACTCCAGAAAGGGTAAAACGCCCATTATTATTTTTAATACTCCGACGGTCTCTATTTAAATGCCCACGCGAACTCAACAACCGCCATTCGCCACTAAGTGGCGGTGACGTCACCACGACGCTTGTGCCAGGCCAAGTGCACCTTGAGGCCACGTGAAGTGTCGAACGCCCGCTGACAGGAGGTCACGGGGCAGACCCAGGTGCCACGGGTCGACTGACCGAGATGACCGAGATGACTGGCTGATGCACAACCTGTGCCCCCTACTGTGCCAACTTACTGTGCTTTAGCCACCCAGCGCTCCGCTCGTTGTTGTGAGCGCTCCTCCGCCCTCCGTTGTTGTTGGAGGGCGACTACCTCCAACTGCCCAGTAGTGTCCTTCACGAGCCTCCTCCACAAGGACCGATCTTGACACAGCTGGTACCAGTCATTGGCAAGTCCACTTAGCTCCACATCCTCCTGTGAATCACTACCTATGAGATCTTCACTCAAAACTGCTCTCGATGAGGTGTACACCCCTAGCTGCCACTGCTATTCAGTGGCCTAAAATAAAATAAAATGTTTCGATCCGGATGACCGCTGCAAAGTATTATCTGTGTTTTGATTTAGTGTGCTGATCTTAAAGGTGCATTGAAAAGTTTGATACTCCGACTGATGCTCCTGATGTTGTGGAGTGACTCATGCAGCCAGCTGTGGCTGCAGGGTTTGGTGGTCTTAATCTAAGTTGTCTTGTGGTTGTTGTTGTTGTTTGACTCACATCCCACTGGATTTTTGCACACAGCGTTGGTGTACGGTGCTTTTTTCTGGAATTTTTGCTGTTTTTTCCCCCTGGATTTTCTGTTTGCACAGTCACATAGTCACTTTAAGATGTTCATGTTTTTTGTTTGTTGCGGTTGCACCCGATTCAAGAGCCGAATGGCTCACAGGGCTATACCTAATAATGAACTTGATCACTCCATCTCTTCTCTATCCCGTGCCGCGCCCGCCTAGCCCCCTCGATCCGGCCGAACAAAGCTGTTTCGGCAACTCATCAGCCGCGGCCGCCAGCAGCAGGCGGCGCTCTACGCCCAGAGATGTCGAGTGGCTTGGGGCGCTCCCGAGGTTCAAGCGACGGGGGGGTCGCGACCGCTCGCCTCGTCTCTGCTCCCCATGGGGGGGGGGGGTCTGTGTGGGGGCGGGTGTCACAGCCGTGCAGAGGTCGCAACCGGGTACCGAGCGGCTGGGTGAGCGAGTGAGTTGGTGAGCGGTTGAGTGGCTGGGTGAGCGAGTGAGTTGGTGAGTGGTTGAGTGGCTGGGTGAGCGAGTGAGTTGGTGAGTGGTTAACTCAGTGGCTGGGTGAGCGAGTGAGTTGGTGAGTGGTTAACTGAGTGGCTGGGTGAGCGAGTGAGTTGGTGAGCGGTTGAGTGGCTGGGTGAGCGAGTGAGTTGGTGAGTGGTTGAGTGGCTGGGTGAGCGAGTGAGTTGGTGAGTGGTTAACTGAGTGGCTGGGTGAGCGAGTGAGTTGGTGAGTGGTTAACTCAGTGGCTGGGTGAGCGAGTGAGTTGGTGAGCGGCTAACCGAGTGGTTGGGTGAGCGAGTGAGTTGGTGAGCGGTTGAGTGGCTGGGTGAGCGAGTGAGTTGGTGAGTGGTTAACCGAGTGGTTGGGTGAGCGAGTGAGTTGGTGAGTGGTTAACTGAGTGGCTGGGTGAGCGAGTGAGTTGGTGAGCGATTAACCGAGTGACTGGGTGAGCGAGTGGGTAAGTGGTCGAGTGGCTGGGTGAGCGAGTGAGTTGGTGAGTGGTTAACTGAGTGGCTGGGTAAGCGAGTGAGTTGGTGAGTGGTTAACCGAGTGGCTGGGTGAGCGAGTGAGTAAGTGGTCGAGTAGGTGGACGTCGACCGGTGCCCCAGGCCGTGTGGGGTGTCCGGCGTGGTTTGTCGCTGACACAAAACGAGGTTGATCATCCCTCTTAAATTCGATATTTTATTCGCACAAACAGCACGACACGTATAACAGCACATGGTTGAAAATCATCCCCCGCCCAATAAAAACACCTAATAACCGCATAATAACCGCATAACAATCACCACACCCAGGTCTATTCTCCGGCAGTGGCATTGGCCGTGTTGACCTCTGACCTTGACCAGATGGCTCAAGGGCGCCGCTAGCAGGGGTCGCCTTGGGGTTGCGGCGAGGTCAAGTCATGTTCAAGTGAGGTCGGGGTGAGGTCAGGTGATCGCATCTGCGTCGTTCTTGCGTCAGAAGTCTGCTCGCTGCCCCCTGCTGCCCCCCCATCTCAAACCCCCACCACAATCTCTCTCGCGCCACCGTCTGACAGCCTCTGACAGCTCACTTGCCCAGGAACCGCTGCTACCCTCTTCTTTGGGGGGGGGGGGGGAGCTGCCCCATCGTGAGGGGATCATCCCTCGTCTGCTGCCCCCTGCCCCCTCCCACCCTTCCCTGCTGCCCCCCACCCTGCACCACGTGAGAGGGCAGCCCCTCCCTGCTGCCCCCCACCCTGCACCACGTGAGAGGCAGCCCCTCTCTGCTGCCCCCCNACCCGCGCCACGTGAGAGGGCAGCCCTCCCTGCTGCCCCCACCCTGCACCACGTGAGAGGGCAGCCCCTCCCTGCTGCCCCCCCCACCCGCACCGCGTGAGAGGGCAGCCCCTCCCTGCTGCCCCCCCACCCGCGCCACGTGAGAGGGCAGCCCCTCCCTGCTGCCCCCCACCCTGCACCACGTGAGAGGGCAGCCCCTCCCTGCTCCCCCCCACCCGCGCCACATGAGAGGGCAGCCCCTCCCTGCTGCCCCCCACCCTGCACCACGTGAGAGGGCAGCCCTCCCTGCTGCCCCCCACCCCGCACGCGTGAGGGGCAGCCCTCCTGCTGCCCCCCACCCGCGCCACGTGAGAGGGCAGCCCCTCCCTGCTGCCCCCACCCTGCACCACGTGACAGGGCAGCCCTCCCTGCTGCCTCCTGCCACTGCAACCTTTAGGGGTTGCCTCCACCCCTCCACCCCTCCACCGCCGCAACCTCCACCACCACAGCCCCCCCCCCCAACTCCTGCTGCCCCCGGCACTTAGGGGGTGGGTGCTGCCCTTGCTCAGAGCAGCAGGGGCAGCAGGGCACGGCGCACGCTGGGGTAGCCCGGGAACTCCTTGACGTAGGCGGAGTGGCGCTCGCGTGCCCACACGGCCATCTGGATGAAGGCGAAGACGGCGAACACCCACACTGCACACGCACAAAAGACAAAGGTCCCCGTGTAGCCTCAGCAGACTGTTGGGGCAAGTGCTGGTAACGAGCACTTGTGAAGGCCGGCACGGCACACGAGGGGTGGGTTGCTTCCCATTGTCGATGTTTACTACACACCGCACCAGGTACTGATCTGAGGCTGAGTCGACCTAGGGAGGCCCAGGACCGGGTCAGATAATCGTCACTGGTGTTGGCCGTGAGCGGGAATCGACGCTACCGCTCTCCACACACAGTTATACCGACTGCATAAATACCACACATACACCACACACACACCAAGGTATACAGACCCTGTCAACACACACACACATACGCCACACGCCACACCGTGAACACCCCCTCACCTGACAGCGTGTGGGTCATGACGGCGAAACTGAGCCACGACCCGACCTGCAACGACATGAGGTCACCGTTAGCCACGGGCAGGGGGTGCGGGGTCACGGTCACGTGTTGAGGTCAGAGATGAGGAGGTCGAAGGTTAGGGTTCGAGGCAAGGCTGTACTGTATGTTGGACTTCTTTTGCACCGTACGTAGTCAACCGTGGTCAAACGGTGAGAGATTGGGTCAGGGGTCGTGGGGAGAGATTGGGTCAGGATGAGGGCTTGGGGTCAGGGGTCGTGGTAAAATATTGGGTCAGGATGAGGGCTTGGGGTCAGGGGTCGTGGTGGAGAATGGGTCAGGATGAGGGTTTGGAGTCAGGGGTCGTGGTGGGAGATTGGGTCAGGATGAGGGCTTGGGGTCAGGGTTGTGGTGGGAGATTGGGTCAGGATGAGGGCTTGGAGTCAGGGGTCGTGGTGAGAGATTGGGTCAGGATGAGGGCTTGGGGTCAGGGGTCGCGGTGAGAGATTGGGTCAGGATGAGGGCTTGGCGTCAGGGGTCACTGTGAGAGATTGGGTCAGGATGAGGGCTTGGGGTCAGGGGTCGTGGGGAGAGATTGGGTCAGGATGAGGGCTTGGGGTCAGGGGTCGTGGGAGAGATTGGGTCAGGATGAAACTCAATCATTCTAAACAATATTTTACTTCACAAGGCTCCACTGAGCTACGTAGATATTTTTGTCAGAAGCTGCCTGGCTACCACAAATGATAGCTCAACTAAGTGGTGGCTTGTCATCATCATCGTCGTCATCGCGTGGACATTTCTAGCAGCTAAATATTCTAAACGCGTGACGTCGATTCTAAATTTGGAGGGGGAAAACCGGAGGACCGGAAAAAAAATCCACATGACCACAACATGGAGAGAGAGAGAGAGAGAGACACGCAAACTCCAAATATACAGCAGCAGCAGGCGTCAGGGTCGGGTCGGACCCGCGACCTCCTGTATACCTGGCGAGGTAGTTAACATCTCCTAGCCACCGTGGCGAGATGTTAACTACCTCGCCCGACCTACACGGGGTCGGGGGTCGTGGTGTGAGATTGGGTGAGGAAGAGGGGCTTGGGGTCAGGGTCGAGGTCAGGGATCGGAGGGCGTGCCTCGTAGGTGTAGTTGGGGCACGAGACGAGGGCGAACGGCCAGGTGAAGGGGTTCATGCCGGGCGATGGGTACGGGAGTCTGCTGCGACCTGCAACCACAACCACCACCACAACCACGGTTACAACCACAGTCATCACAACCACCACAACAACTACAACAACCATCACCACAACAACTACAATAACCACCACAACAATTACAACAATCATCACCACAATTACAGCCACAGTCATCACAACCACCACAACAATTACAATAACCACCACAACAATTACAATAATCACCACAACAATTACAATAACCACCACAACAATTACAAAAACCATCACCACAATTACAACCACAGTCATCACAACCACCACAACAATTACAATAACCACCACAACAATTACAATAATCACCACAACAATTACAATAACCACCACAACAATTACAACAACCATCACCACAATTACAGGCACAGTCATCACAACCACCACAACAATTACAATAACCACCACAACAACCACGATTACAACCACAACCGCTACAAAAATACAATAACCACCACAACATTTACAACAACCACCACACCAATTACAATAACCACCACCACAACCACGATTACAACCACAACCACCACAACAATTACAACCCCACGTGGGGGGGGGGGGAGTGTAAGGGAGGGTGAGTTGAGGGTGAGGTGGTGGGGGGCGCTGAGGAGAGGGTGAGGGAGGTGAGGGGGGAGTGAGAGGGGGGTGAGTGAGGTGAGGGAGGGGTGAGTCGGTGTCTAACATTAGCCCGACCTACGCGGGGAATGCGAGCAACGGGACAAATGGCAGGCGTAGGGAGCTGGGGAGGGGCTGGGAAGGTGAGGAGGGTAGGTGAGGGAGCTGGGGGTGAGGGAGCTGGTGGGTGAGGGAGCTGGTGGGTGAGGGAGCTGGGTGGGTGAGGGAGCTGGGTGGGTGGGGAGCTGAGTGGGTGAGGGAGCTGAGTGGGTGAGGGAGCTGAGTGGGTGAGGGAGCTGGGTGGGTGAGGGAGCTGGAGGGTGAGGGAGCTGGGTGGGTGGAGAGCTGGGTGGGAACTGGGTGGGTGAGGGAGCTGGGTGGGTGAGAAAGCTGAGTGGGTGAGGGAGCTGGGTGGGTGGGGAGCTGGGTGGGTGAGGGAGCTGGTGGGTGAGGGAGCTGGGTGGGTGAGGGAGCTGGGTGGGTGGGGGAGCTGAGTGGTGAGGGAGCTGGGTGGGTGAGGGAGCTGGGTGGGTGGGGAGCTGGGTGGGTGAGGGAGCTGAGTGGGTGAGGGAGCTGGGTGGGTGAGGGAGCTGAGCGGGTGAGGGAGCTGGGCGGGTGAGGGAGCTGAGCGGGTGAGGGAGCTGGGTGGGTGAGGGAGCTGGGTGGGTGAGGGAGCTGGGTGGGTGGGGGGCTGGGTGGGTGAGGGAGCTGGGAGGGTGAGGGAGCTGGGAGGGTGAGGGAGCTGGGTGGGTGGGGAGCTGGGTGGTGAGGGAGCTGGGTGGGTGAGGGAGCTGGGTGGGTGAGGGAGCTGAGTGGGTGAGGGAGCTGGGTGGGTGAGGGAGCTGGGAGGGTGAGGGAGCTGGGTGGGTGGGAGAGCTGGGTGGGGGAACTGGGTGGGTGAGGGAGCTGGGTGGGTGAGAAAGCTGAGTGGGTGAGGGAGCTGGGTGGGTGGGGGAGCTGGGTGGGTGAGGGAGCTGGGTGGGTGAGGGAGCTGGGTGGGTGAGGGAGCTGGGTGGGTGGGGGAGCTGAGTGGGTGAGGGAGCTGGGTGGGTGAGGGAGCTGGGTGGGTGGGGGAGCTGGTGGGTGAGGGAGCTGAGTGGGTGAGGAGCTGGGTGGGTGAGGGAGCTGAGCGGGTGAGGGAGCTGGGCGGGTGAGGGAGCTGAGCGGGTGAGGAGCTGGGTGGGTGAGGGAGCTGGGTGGGTGAGGGAGCTGGGTGGGTGGGGAGCTGGGTGGTGAGGGAGCTGGGAGGGTGAGGGAGCTGGGAGGGTGAGGGAGCTGGGTGGGTGGGGGGCTGGGTGGGTGAGGAGCTGGGTGGGTGAGGGAGCTGAGTGGTGAGGGAGCTGAGTGGGTGAGGAGCTGGGTGGGTGAGGGAGCTGGGTGGGTGAGAAAGCTGAGTGGTGAGGGAGCTGGGGGTGGGGGAGCTGGTGGGTGAGGGAGCTGGGTGGGTGAGGGAGCTGGGTGGGTGAGGGAGCTGGGTGGGTGGGGAGCTGAGTGGGTGAGGGAGCTGGGTGGGTGAGGGAGCTGGGTGGGTGGGGAGCTGGGTGGTGAGGGAGCTGAGTGGGTGAGGAGCTGGGTGGGTGAGGGAGCTGAGCGGTGAGGGAGCTGGCGGGTGAGGGAGCTGAGCGGGTGAGGGAGCTGGTGGGTGAGGGAGCTGGGTGGGTGAGGGAGCTGGGTGGGTGGGGACTGGTGGGTGAGGGAGCTGGGAGGGTGAGGGAGCTGGGAGGGTGAGGGAGCTGGGTGGGTGGGGAGCTGGGTGGGTGAGGGAGCTGGGTGGGTGAGGGAGCTGGTGGGTGAGGGAGCTGAGTGGGTGAGGGAGCTGGGTGGGTGAGGGAGCTGGGAGGGTGAGGGAGCTGGGTGGGGGAGAGCTGGGTGGGGGAACTGGGTGGGTGAGGGAGCTGGGTGGGTGAGAAAGCTGAGTGGGTGAGGGAGCTGGGTGGGTGGGGAGCTGGGTGGGTGAGGGAGCTGGGTGGGTGAGGGAGCTGGGTGGGTGAGGGCAGCTGGGTGGGTGGGGAGCTGGGTGAGGGGAGCTGGGTGGGTGAGGAGGGTGGGTGGGGGGCTGGGTGGGTGAGGGAGCTGAGTGGTGAGGGAGCTGGGTGGGTGAGGGAGCTGAGCGGGTGAGGGAGCTGGG
Source organism: Lethenteron camtschaticum (assembly GCA_018977245.1). Taxonomy (NCBI): domain Eukaryota; kingdom Metazoa; phylum Chordata; class Hyperoartia; order Petromyzontiformes; family Petromyzontidae; genus Lethenteron; species Lethenteron camtschaticum. The sequence goes on along the minus strand of MU249573.1, from coordinate 12,083,296 downwards.
CGGGTGAGGGAGCTGAGCGGGTGAGGGAGCTGGGTGGGTGAGGCTGGGTGGTGGGGAGCTGGGTGGGTGAGGGAGCTGGGAGGGTGAGGGAGCTGGGAGGGTGAGGGAGCTGGGTGGGGGAGGGTGGGTAGGGAGCTGGGTGGGTGAGGGAGCTGGTGGGTGAGGGACTGAGTGGGTGAGGGAGCTGGGTGGGTGAGGGAGCTGAGTGGGTGAGGAGCTGAGTGGTAGGGAGCTGGGTGGTGAGGGAGCTGGGTGGGTGGGGAGCTGGGTGGGTGAGGGAGCGGTTGGGGGGGAGCTGGGGGTGGGGGAGCTGGGTGGGAGGGAGCTGGGGGGTGAGGGAGCTGAGTGGGTGAGGGAGCTGAGTGGNTGGGGGAGCTGGGTGGGTGAGGGAGCTGGGTGGGTGAGGGAGCTGGGTGGGGGGGAGCTGGGTGGTGGGGAGCTGGGTGGGTGAGGGAGCTGGAGGGTGAGGAGCTGGGAGGGTGAGGGAGCTGGGTGGGTGGGGAGCTGGGGGTGAGGGAGCTGGTGGTGAGGGAGCTGGGTGGGTGAGGGAGCTGAGTGGGTGAGGGAGCTGGGTGGGTGAGGGAGCTGGGAGGGTGAGGGAGCTGGGTGGGTGGGAGAGCTGGGTGGGGAACTGGGTGGGTGAGGGAGCTGGGTGGGTGAGAAAGCTGAGTGGGTGAGGGAGCTGGGTGGGTGGGGGAGCTGGGTGGGTGAGGGAGCTGGGTGGGTGAGGGAGCTGGGTGGGTGAGGGAGCTGGTGGGTGGGGGAGCTGAGTGGGTGAGGGAGCTGGGTGGGTGAGGGAGCTGGGTGGGTGGGGGAGCTGGGTGGGTGAGGGAGCTGAGTGGGTGAGGAGCTGGGTGGGTGAGGGAGCTGAGCGGGTGAGGGAGCTGGGCGGGTGAGGGAGCTGAGCGGGTGAGGGAGCTGGGTGGGTGAGGGAGCTGGGTGGGTGAGGGAGCTGGTGGGTGGGGGAGCTGGGTGGGTGAGGGAGCTGGGAGGGTGAGGGAGCTGGGAGGGTGAGGGCTGGGTGGGTGGGGGAGCTGGGTGGGTGAGGGAGCTGGGTGGGTGAGGGAGCTGAGTGGGTGAGGGAGCTGAGTGGGTGAGGGAGCTGGGTGGGTGAGGGAGCTGGGTGGGTGAGAAAGCTGAGTGGGTGAGGGAGCTGGGTGGGTGGGGGAGCTGGGTGGGTGAGGGAGCTGGGTGGGTGAGGGAGCTGGGTGGGTGAGGGAGCTGGGTGGGTGGGGGAGCTGAGTGGGTGAGGGAGCTGGGTGGGTGAGGGAGCTGGGTGGGTGGGGGAGCTGGGTGGGTGAGGGAGCTGAGTGGGTGAGGGAGCTGGGTGGGTGAGGGAGCTGAGCGGGTGAGGGAGCTGGGCGGGTGAGGGAGCTGAGCGGGTGAGGGAGCTGGGTGGGTGAGGGAGCTGGGTGGGTGAGGGAGCTGGGTGGGTGGGGGAGCTGGGTGGGTGAGGAGCTGGGAGGGTGAGGGAGCTGGGAGGGTGAGGGAGCTGGGTGGGTGGGGAGCTGGGTGGGTGAGGGAGCTGGGTGGGTGAGGGAGCTGGGTGGGTGAGGGAGCTGAGTGGGTGAGGGAGCTGGGTGGGTGAGGGAGCTGGGGGGTGAGGGAGCTGGGTGGTGGGAGAGCTGGGTGGGGGAACTGGGTGGGTGAGGGAGCTGGGTGGGTGAGAAAGCTGAGTGGGTGAGGGAGCTGGGTGGGTGGGGGAGCTGGGTGGGTGAGGGAGCTGGGTGGGTGAGGGAGCTGGGTGGGTGAGGGAGCTGGGTGGGTGGGGAGCTGAGTGGGTGAGGGGCTGGGTGGGTGAGGGAGCTGGGTGGGTGGGGGAGCTGGGTGGGTGAGGGAGCTGAGTGGGTGAGGGAGCTGGGTGGGTGAGGGAGCTGAGCGGGTGAGGGAGCTGGGCGGGTGAGGGAGCTGAGCGGGTGAGGGAGCTGGGTGGGTGAGGGAGCTGGGTGGGTGAGGGAGCTGGGTGGGTGGGGAGCTGGGTGGGTGAGGGAGCTGGAGGGTGAGGGAGCTGGGAGGTGAGGGAGCTGGGTGGGTGGGGGAGCTGGGTGGGTGAGGGAGCTGGGTGGGTGAGGGAGCTGAGTGGGTGAGGAGCTGAGTGGGTGAGGGAGCTGGGTGGGTGAGGGAGCTGAGTGGGTGAGGGAGCTGAGTGGGTGAGGAGCTGGGTGGGTGAGGGAGCTGGGTGGGTGGGGAGCTGGGTGGGTGAGGGAGCTGGTTGGGTGGGGAGCTGGGTGGGTGGGAGCTGGGATGGTGAGGGAGCTGGGAGGGTGAGGAGCTGAGTGGGTGAGGAGCTGAGTGGGTGGGGAGCTGGGTGGGTGGGGAGCTGGTGGGTGAGGGAGCTGGGTGGGTGGGGAGCTGGGAGGTGAGGGAGCTGGGTGGGTGAGGGAGCTGGGTGGGTGAGGGAGCTGGGTGGTGGGGAGCTGGGTGGGTGAGGGAGCTGAGTGGGTGAGGGAGCTGGGTGGGTGGGGGAGCTGGGTGGGTGAGGGAGCTGGGTGTGGGTTCTCACCAGGGGTGTGGAGGTCACGAAGACTGATGTGGATGAAATAGCTTCCCAGCTCACAGACCTACCCACACACCACACACACACACATCACCATAACATCACACACTATCACACCATCACACACCACACACACACACACCATCACACACCACATACACCACCCACACCACACACACACACACCACCACACCACACACCACCATAACATCACACACCATCACACACCATCACACCACCACACACCACACACAGACACCATCATACACCACCACACACCATCACACCATCACACATCACACACAGACACCATCACACCACCACACACCACCACACCACACACCACACAGCACCATAACATCACACACCATTACACACCATCACACTTCACCTGTGTTCACAACACACACAATGGCAGTGTCCGGTTGACAGGTATGTGGGTAGGTGGTGAGTGGTGAGTGGGTAGTGGTGAGTGGTAGTGGTGAGTGTTAGGTGGTGAGTGGTGAGTGGTGGGTGATAGTGGTGAGTGTGTAGGTGGTGAGTGGGTAGGTGTGAGTGGGTAGGTGGTGAGTGGTGGGTGGTGAGTGGTAGTGGTGAGTGGTTTGGTGGTGAGTGGTGGGTGGTAGTGGTAGGTGGTGAGTGGTGATAGTGGTGAGTGGTGGGTGGTGAGTGGTGTGGTGAGTGGTGGGTGGTGAGTGATAGTGGTGAGTGGTGAGTTCATTGCTTACCGTGAAGAACATCATGCCCAACGCCGTTAGTCTGTAGGCTGCAACAGAGAAGAGACACTCACCATTCAGCCTCACCAAAACCACACTCACCCAGCCACCAAAGATCCCCCGTATAGCCTCAACAGACTGTCGGGGCAAGTGCTGCAAGTGAGTAGCAGCAGCAGCAGCGCCTACGAAGGTCGACACGGCACACGAGAAGGGTGGCCAGCGACCACGCCCGGCCGCCTTTGTCTCCCCAGTGGCGACATTCACACACACACCCCCACCAGATACTCGTCACCGGAGCTGCCGGTTCGTAGCGCGGCCGCGCTCACCGCTGCACCACCGCTCCCTGGCTACAAAGACAAATGATCCCTCCGCCCCAGTATAGCCTCAACAGACGTGTAGGGCAAGTGACGTGAACTCTGTCCACCCAGCTCGAGTGGCAGCAAGTGGTCACAACACGTGCAGTGTGGTCCCCAAGAGGACGTCATATCAATGAGAAATTGTGTCCGACGTTTCGGCCGACGGGCCTTGTGGAGCTCACAGGGCGGCGTGTAGAGCGGGTGGTTGATGTAGTAGCCCATCCAGGCGGTGAAGACCGCGTGGCACGAGCAGTCCTGTGGGGGTGTACACACACACAGTGTACACACACACACCGTGTACACACACACACACAGTGTACACACACACACCGTGTACACACACACACACACCGTGTACACACACACTCCGTACACACACACACCGTGTACACACACACACACCACGTGTACACACCCCAAGTGTACCTGGGCCACCCCTACTAAGACTCAAAGACCCCAGAGGGCCTGTGCCCCCCCCCCGTTGAGGGTAGGGCCCCCAGCGCCCCCCGGGCCCCCAGCGCCCCCAGCGCCCCCCCCTCGGGCCCCCCACTCACGACGAGCATGCTGGTGAGCGGCATGGTGCCCCGCGAGATCTTGTGCACGAACACCGCCTCCAGCAGGCACTTGATGTAGTGGAACGAGTGGCAGATGCAGGCCAGACTGGGGGGCACGTGGGGGGGGGGGCACGTGGGGGGGGGGCACGTGGGGGCACAAAATGGGGGGGGGGTGAGACACACGCTGTTCAACCACCACACTGCAGTCACTACAACACACTCGCTCACCCACCCAACTCACCCATCCAACTCGCCCACCCAACTCACCCACCCAACTCACCCACCCAACTCACCCATCCAACTCACCCACCCAACTCACCCACCCAACTCACCCACCCACCCAACTCACCCACCCGCTCGCTCGCCCGCTCCACCACCGCTCACCACCACATCACCACCACCACCACCACCACATCACCACATCACCACACCACCGTCTCTCTTCTCAGCCCAAGCTCTTACAGCAACAACAACAACTGCAACAACCTGCCTCAACTCAACACGCGAGTTCACGGCTCTCTCTCTCTCTGTTTGATTGCAACTTCAACAGTGCCGTCTGTTGCTGAACGCTTGGCAGCAACCGTGACAGATACAAATACAATTGTAAAGCCAAACATGACCCCTGAACTTTATCCACATGTCCATCGACGGTGACCCTCTAACCCTGTGACCCTGGCCCTCCCTCCCCCACCGTTCCCCCCCCCGTTTGTGCCCCTCCCTGGCCGTGCCCCCTCCCCTGGCCGTGCCCCCCCCCCCCCTGCTCCCCCCCTGCCCCCGCCACTCACTGGACCACGCGGTGAGGGCTGAATGAGCAGACGTCGTCCTCGGTGTACACGGGTACACGCGCAGGTAGAACAGCAGGTAGACGATGAACATGCACGTGTACTTCACCAGGAACGCCTGAGCACACACACACAGGCAAAGATCCCCCGTGTAGCCTCAACAAACTGTCGGGCAAGTGTACTTCACCAGGAACGCCTGAGCACACACACACAGGCAAAGATCCCCCGTGTAGCCTCAACAGACTGTCGGGGCAAGTGCTATTAGCGAGCGTCTATGAAGGCTGGCACTGCACGCGAGGGGTGGGGCGGCCAGCACCACGCCCGGCCGCCTTTGTCTCCCCACAACGCACCAGGGTCTCATTTGAGGCTGAGTCGACCTAGGGAGGCCCAGGACTGGTTCAGGTAATCGTCACCGGTGTTCGAACTCGGGTCGCCGGGTCGTCGTGCGACCATTAGCTGCTACAAAGATCCCCGTATAGCCTTAACAGACTGTCGGGCAAGTGCTGTTAGCGAGCACCTATGAAGTCCGCAACGATACACGAGGGGGTGGGTGGCCAGCACCACGCCCGACCGCCTTTGTCTCGTGGTGATGTTTACACACCGCACCAGGTGCTCATTTGAGGCTGAGTCGACCTAGGCGAGGCCCAGGGCCGGTTCAGGTAATCGTCACCGTGTTCGAACTCGGGTCGCCGGGTTCGTCGTGCGACGCGCTAGCTGCTACCACAGCGCTGTGACACACACAAAGACAAAGATCCCCCGCGTAGCTCCAGCGTGTCGTTGTCCACCTCCTCTTGTCCACCTGTGGGCCGAGGTCGAACATGTACAGCACGGCCGTGGTGGCCACCGGGAGGCTCTTGAGCACCTCCTCGTCCCGGATCGCGCGGCCTCCTGTGGAGGTCGCCAAGGGGCGGGGGGGGATGTTAGTGGTGGCTCAGAGATGTTGACTACCTCGCCTGGTGTACAGGAGGTCGTGGGTTCACTCCTGACCCTGACGCCTGCTGCTGTGTATTTGGAGTTTGCGTGTCTCTCTCTCTCCCCGTGGTGAGATGTTAACTACCTCGTCTGGTGTACAGGAGGTCGTGGGTTCACTCCTGACACCTGCTGCTGTATATGTGGAGTCTGCGTGTCTCTCTCTTTCTCTTTCCCTGTGGTGAGATGTTAACTACCTCGCCTGGTGTACAGGAGGTCGTGTGTGTGTGTGGGTGTGTGTGGGTGATTGTGTGTGTGTGTGCGTATGTGTGCGTGTGTGTGAGTATGTGGGTGTGTGAGTGTGTGGTGTGTGAGTGTGTGGGTGTGTGTGCGTGGGGGGGTGTGTGTGTGCGTGTGTGGGTGTGCGTGTGTGGGTGTGTGTGTGTGTGCGGGTGTGTGTGCGTGTGTGTGTGCGTGTGTGTGTGTGTGCGTGTGTGTGCGTGTGTGTGTGTACGTGTGTGTGTGTGGGTGTGTGTGTGCGTGTGTGTGTGTACGCGTGTGTCTGTGCGTGTGTGTGTGTACGTGTGTGTGTGGGTGTGTGTGTGCGTGTGTGTGCGCGTGTGTCTGTGCGTGTGTGTGTCTGTGCGTGTGTGGGTGTGTGCGTGTGCGTCATCACACTCACTCGGATCGACTTTGAAGCAGATGCGTGCCGGGTACATGGCCGGATCTGAGAGCACGGACAAACACGGGCGCACACACGCACATAGATAAAGACAAAGATCACCCGTGTAGTCTTTAACGGACTGTAGGGGCAAGTGCTGTTAGCGAGGACCTATGAAGGCCGGCACGGCACACGAGGGGGTGAGGTGGTCAGCACCACGCCCGACCGCCTTTGTCTCCCCAGTGGCGATGTTTATCACACCGCACCAGGTACTCATTTAAGGCTGAGTCGACCTAGGGGAGGCCCAGGACCGGTTCAGACAATCGTCACTGGGTGTTGACCGTGAGCTCCACTATACACAGACACCCACAGATATAGACAAAGGCAAAGGTACCCCCTATAGCCTTTCATAGACTGTGTGTGTGAGTACACGTGTGTGTGTGTACACGTGTGTGTGTGTGTGTGTACACGTGTGTGTGTACACGTGTGTGTGTGAGTGTGTGTGTGTGTGTGTGTGCACACGTGTGTGTGTGTAGTGTGTGTGTACACTGTGTGTGTGTACACGTGTGTAGTGTGTGTACGTGTGTGTGTGAGTACGTGTGTGTGTACACGTGTGTGTGTACACGTGTGTGTGTGCACGTGTGTGAGNACACGTGTGTGTGTGTGTACACGTGTGTGGTGAGGACACGTGTGTGTGTGCGTGTGTGTACGTGTGTGTACATGTGTGTGTACACTGTGTGTGTNCACGTGTGTGTGTGTACGTGTGTGTGTGTGGGAAGCGGTAGTGTAGTGGTCAGCGCTACGCTGCGCTACGAACCTGGCGACCCGGGTTCGATTCCCGCTCACGGCCAACACCCGGTGACTATTATCTGAACCGGTCCTGGGCCTCCCCTAGGTCGACTGAGCCTCAAATGAGTACTTGGTGTGGTCCGTAAATTTCGCCAGTGGGAGAGACAAAGGCGGCCGTGCCGACCTTCATAGGTGCCGGTCGCTAACAGCACTTGCCCCAACCGCCTGTTGAGGCTATACGGGGAATATTTGTCTTTTGTGTGTGAGTGCACACGTGTGTGTGTGTACACGTGTGTGTGTACACGTGTGTGTGTACACGTGTGTGTGGGGAGCGGTAGTGTAGCGGTTAGCGCGCTGCACTACGAACCTGGCGACCCGGTTCGATTCCCACCCAGTGACGATTATCTGAACCGGTCCTGGGCCTCCCTAGGTCGACTCAGCCTCAAATGAGTACCTGATTCGGTGTGTAAACATCGCCGTTAGGGAGACAAAGCCGGTCGGGCGTGGTGCTGGCCAACCACCCCTCGTGTACCGTTCCGGCCTTCATAGGTTGCTTGCTAACAGCACTTGCCCCCACAGTCTGTTAAGGCTATACGGGGATCTTTGTCTTTGTGTACACTGTGTGTGTGTACACTGTGTGTGTGTGTACACTGTGTGTGTGAGTACACGTGTGTGTACACGTGTGTGTGAGTACACGTGTGTGTGAGTACACGTGTGTGTGTGTACACGTGTGTGTGTGTGACGCACGGGCTTTGTTGAAGAGCGCCTTGAGTTCGCCCACAGTCACGGTCGGGTGGACCTGCAGCACACGTGGCCCGCGGTCACAGTAAGACCCCAAGTCCCAGATTCCAGATCCCTCATCTCAGATCCACAACCTTCATCTCAGATCCACAACCCTCATCCCAGATTAGATTATAGATTCTTCATCCCAGATCCACAACCCTCATCCCAGATTAGATTCCAGATTCCTCATCGCAGATCCACAACCCTCATCCCAGAGTAGATTCCAGATCCCTCATCTCAGATCCACAACCCTCATCCCAGATTAGATTCCAGATTCCTCATCCCAGATCCACAACCCTCATCCCAGATTAGATTCCAGATTCCTCATCCCAGATCCACAACCCTCATCCCAGATTAGATTCCAGATTCCTCATCCCAGATCCACAACCCTCATCCCAGATTAGATTCCAGATTCCTCATCCCAGATCCACAACCTCATCCCAGATTAGATTCCAGATTCCTCATCCCAGATCCAGAACCTTCATCCCAGATTAAATTATAGATTCATCTTCCCAGATCCAGAACCATCGTCCCATCCTTAATCCCAGAGCTCAGATCCCACACCTGTGAAAAAAGAGCTTTGGAGCTGATCCGATTGATTCTGAGGTTCCACATCCCTCTATCGGCTCATTAAAGTCTCCCAGACTCTCCTCCACCCACAGTCCCCCGCCCCCCTCCAAAGGATGAATCCAATTGGGGCCGGGGGGGGGCGATGGGAGCGATCGCCCCCTCCTCCATCGATTTATATTTACCGGATACAATGCACCCCGCTTCCATGAGTTGTATCTAATAATGATTATTATTACTATTAAAGTAGGGATGTATGGGGCCCTATTTAAACATCTTGACATTTCAGGGACCCCCCACCCCACCCTACCAACACCCTCCCCCCCGGGAGGTGTCTAGATTCCCCCCCCCCCACCCCGACCTTACCCACGTATCACAACCCCCGCCCTCCCCTCCTCCCCCCCACCTCTCCCCCGCCCCCACCCGGCAGCTGTGCACGCGCAGAAAATCCTCGCTCCTTTTAGAAGCAGCAGCGGGGCTCGTGAGGAGACCCCGGGGACACGCGGGATTGGGGGGGGGGGCTGTAGATGGGGGGGGGGGCAATGAGAGAGGAAGAGTGGGCGGGGGGGGCATTCCCAGGGCGTGAGCCCACGTGTTGTAGCTGTTCAAGGATGAGCTTGTTACTTTATACTGATATAGGAACCTCCTGGTTCCACAGCCCACAGGGATTATTGTGTCCGTCCGTCCGTCGTGCAGGGAGGGGCTGGGTGGGGAGGGGAGGGTGGGGAGGGCTGGGTGGGAAGGGTGGGGTGGGGCTGGGTGGGAGGGTGGGGCTGGGTGGGGGTGGGAGGGGTCTGGCTGGGTGAGGAGGGGCTGGTCACCCGTGGTGCCCTTATAAAACTCAACGTTTAACCTACTCACGCCGGCTTGTGCCCGCCCTCACAGTCGGGCATATTTGCGGAATACACCACGCCCTGGCCGTTGACCCTGGCCATTGACCGAGCAACCCAACGTTCCTAGCAGCTCCCTCCTGTAGAGCAGGAGGAGAAGGAGGGACGTGTTTGTCAACTTGGACTGCGGAGCCCGAACGGGAGAGCCCTCGATGAGTGTCGCGGCGGCGACGATGCTGCCATGTTCTATGGGGGGTTTTGTTGTCGTTGTTGTTATTGTTCTTTTATCTTTATACGTGACTTTACCGCAAGAACCAAAGAATTATTGTTCTTGTTATTGTTGTTGTTGTTGCGCAGTCAATGGGGGGAGGAGAATGGGGGGGGTGTACGACGATTCGCCGCTGCCGATGGTCTCCGTTGTGTCAAGTCCCGGCCGAGTTCAGCGTGGGTCAACCCTTGCGCGTGACACCACGACGTCCGTTGACGTCGTGGACGAGCGAGCGGAAGAGGCTGGCGCGAGTTTATCGAAGCCGCTGTGGTTCTACGGCTAGAACGCCGCAGAGGTGCTGCACAACGCAGCATTTGCCAGGGCGGCCGCTCGTTATTCCAAATCGGCGAACCACCGCAGACAAACGGTAGCGAACCCGCTGCCGCTGGGCTACTGTCACGTGATTGATGATGGTGATAGTGGTGGTGGTGGTGATGGTGGTGGTGATGGTTGTGATGCAGATGCAGGTAATAATGGGTGTGATGATGATGGTTATGATGCGGATGCTGGTGATAATGATGGTGGTGGTGATGATGATGATGGTGGTGGTGGTGATGATGATGATGGTGGTGGTGATGATAATGATGGTGGTGGTGATGATGGTTGTGATGCGGATGCAGGTGATAATGAGTGTTGCAATGATGATGGCTGCGATTCGGCTGCTAGCAATGTGCATTACGGCGCTGGTGTTGATGATGGTTATTATATCAGGACGATAATAACCTGGTTATAATGATACAACTATAATAACACAATTATAATGCGGATTTAGACGGCGTCTCACTGCGACCGCATCGATAGACGCCGTCCAGGAATGAGTCGGGAGAGTTTATTCCATGTGCCATGAAACAAGAGCTATGGAGAAGGGTCATTGCCTGAAACGTCGCCTCTTACACTGCCCGTAGACTCAACACTGCCCATGGACTCAACACTGCCCATAGACTCAACACTGCCCATAGACTCAACACTGCCCATAGACTCAACACTGCACATAGACTCAACACTGCCCATAGACTCAACACTACACCATAGACTCAACACTGCCCATAGACTAACACTGAGACTCAACACTGCCATAGACTCAACACTGCCCATAGACTCAACACTGCACCACAGACTCAACACTGCCCATAGACTCAACACTGCACCATAGACTCAACACTGCCCATAGACTCAACACTGCCCATCGACTCAACACTGCCCATAGTACTAATCACATTCCTGCATTTCCCATAAATATGCTAAATTCCTTTTGATATGCAAATTCCTTTGTCAATGCGCCCAGCTTATATATATGCTCCAAGCTCGTGTGCTGTTTCATTCAGACTCTGTCGCCTCGACGGACCTGGTTTTCACCTGAGGACGGCTGCTTGCGTTGTGGCCGAAACGTCGTGAGAATTGTTTTATTATGTTTTATTTTTATTATTTTATTACTTCCCTTCTACGTGACTTTACCGAAAGAACCAAGAAGATGAATCCCTGCAGTCACGAAAGCTTTAAATCGAAATTTATACTGCCCATAGACTCAACACTGCCCATAGACTCAACACTGCCCATAGACTCAACACTGCCCACAGACTCAACACAGCACCATAGACTCAACACTGCCCATAGACTCAACACTGCACCATAGACTCAACACTGCCCATAGACTCAACACTGCACCATAGACTCAACACTGCACCATAGACTCAACACTGCACCACAGACTCAACACTGCACCATAGATTCAACACTGCACCACAGACTCAACACTACCCATAGACTCAACACCGCACCACCGATTAGCACGGCTGGCTACGTACGGCGCGAAAAAAGTTCTACACACGGTGCACACATGCTGCCAACACAGCAGCGGCAGCATCATCAGATATAATTAAGTGCATCAACAGGGAGCGATATGCGAGCAGTCACGGGCAGGAGGAGGCAGGGAAGGGGAGCAGAGGAGATGGGGGGGTGGGCAGGGAGGGAGGGGTGGGCAGGGAGGGAGGGGTGGGCAGGGAGGGAGGGAGCCGACAGCACGGGTGACTGGGGGAGGAGAGGGGCGGATGGGGAGGGGGAAGCGAGGCTCTGCACCCCGTGGGCAGCCGAGGCGAGTGAGGGAGGAGGGTTGGGGGAAGAGAGTTTGGGGAGCTCCACTGAGCGAGCAGCTCCACGGAAGAGAGAGAGGAGATCTCGTGGCAGCAAACACAGCCGCGTCCATCGCTACGAGCCTGTGACCACTTCGTGATGATGATGCCTACGTGATGATGATGATGACTACATGATTATGATGCTGATACTGATGATGGCTGGGTGGTGGTGATGATGATGATTACGTGATAATGACTACGTGGTTATGATGATGATACTGATGATGGCTGGGTGGTGATGATGATGACGACGTTGGATGGAGGTGGTGATGGTTGATGGTGGTCATGGTGGCGACGACGGCTGTTATAGATCATTGTGTTGATGATGATGATCACAATGGAGCACATCCGTGATGATGACGATGGTGACGGTCTCTCACCTTGTCAATGAAGCACATCCTCCGCTTGCTGTCGGGGTCGCGGATGTCCACCTCGAAGAAGGTGGACCTCACCACCTTGCGCTCCACGGCGCCCCGCTTGGCACCCTCCATGAGGTCGTGTACGAGCAGCTTGGACAGATCGAAGAGGGAGCGGAGCTTCACGTGGGGCGCAGCCATCGCGACACCTCGCCGGCCCTCTCCTCCTCCTCCTCCTCCTCCCTCCTACTCACGCCTGCCCTCCTCCCCCTCTCCTCCTCCCTCCTCCTCCTTTTCCTCCTCCTCCTCTCTCCCTCCTCCCTCTTCCCTCCTCCTTCCTCCTCCCTCCATCCCTCCTCCTCCTCCTCCCCTCCTCTTCCCTCCTCCCCTCCTCCCTCCTCCTCTTCTCTCCCCTCCTCCTTCTCCCTCCCTCCTCCCTCCCTCCTCTCTCCCCTCCTCCTTCTCCCTCCCTCNTCCCTCCCCTCCTCCTCCCTCCTCCCTCTTCCTCCTCCTCCCTCCCCTCCTCCTCCCTCCCCTCCTCCTCACTTCTCCTCCTCTCCTCCTCCTTCTCCCTCCCTCCTCCCTCCCTCCTCCTCCCTCCTCCCTCTTCCTCCTCCTCCTCCCCTCCTCCTCCTCTCTCCCCTCCTCCTCCTCCTCCTCCTCCCCCTTCCTCCTCCTCCCTCTCCTCCTCCCCCTCCTCTCCTCCTTCCTCCTCCTCCCTTCCCTCCTCCCTCTTCCTCCCTCCCCTCCTCCCCTCCCCTCCCCCTCTGACCGACCACCGACACATCTGCGTGGTCCAACGGGTGACGGGGCCCGTCAGCGGTCAGAGCGCGCCGCGTGTGCCGCTCGTTTCTTCCCACCGCAGCGTTCGGGACGCTCCGTGCCCGTCGCCACTTTGTAAATCACCTCCCAAAGTGCTCCTCTGAGAACCACATTTACATCTTTCTCGTGCGTATCCGCTGCGTAACGGGACCGCTTGGAGGGGGAGTGGGGAGGGGTGTTTAACTCTTTAGGTTTAATGGTAAGCCACCACTCCACCAATCCACCACTCCACCCCACCACTCCACCCCACCACCCCACCACTCCACCCCACCACTCCACTCCACCACTCCACCCACCACTCCACCCACCACTCCACCCCACCCCACCACTCCACCCACCACTCCACCCACCACCCACCACTCCACCCCACCACTCCACCCCACCACTCCACCCACCACTCCACCCACCACTCCACCACTCCACCCCACCACTCCACCCCACCACTCCACCCACCACTCCACCCCACCCACCACTCCACCCACCACTCCACCCACCACTCCACCCACCCACCACTCCACCCCACCCACCACTCCACCCACCACTCCACCCCACCCACCACTCCACCCACCACTCCACCCCACCACTCCACCCCACCCCACCACTCCACCGCACCCCACCACTCCACCCCACCACTCCACCCACCACTCCACCCACCCACCACTCCACCCACCACTCCACCCCACCACTCCACCCCACCCCACCACTCCACCCCACCACTCCACCCCACCCCACCACTCCACCCACCACTCCACCCACCACTCCACCCCACCCCACCACTCCACCGCACCCACCACTCCACCCACCACTCCACCCACNCACCACTCCACCCCACCCCACCACCCACCCCACCCCCCCCCCCCACCCCACCACTCCACCCCACCACTCCACCCCACCCACCACTCCACCCCACCACTCCACCCCACCACTCCACCCCACCCACCACTCCACCGCACCCCACCACTCCACCCCACCACTCCACCCACCACTCCACTCCACCCCACCACTCCACCCCACCACTCCACCCCACCACTCCACCCCACCCCACCACTCCACCGCACCCCACCACTCCACCCCACCACTCCACCCCACCACTCCACTCCACCCCACCACTCCACCCCACCACGCGCGCCCTTCGCTCTCGAGGGAACCCCGAAAGGACGACTCGAGGAGGTCGCGACGATGGTTTAAAAGAGATCCCTCCCAAGGTCGACTCGAGGAATTTCAAAGGGATGAGAAGAGACTTCGAAAGGTTGACTCAGGATCTCATCAAGAGGATCAACAACCTCCTCCCCCCCCACCTCCCCTCTCCCTCCCCCCGCAAAGAAGTCGACAGGGAGAGCTGATGGCCACGCACCAGGCCGCGTGAGAGGTCACGAGCTGTGGTGGCGTGACCCTTCGCTGGGCCGCGTGAGAGGTCACGAGCTGTGGTGGCGTGACCCCTTCGCTGGGTCACGTGAGAGGTCACGAGCTGTGGTGGCGTGACCCCTTCGCTGGCCGCGTGAGAGGTCACCAGCTGTGGTGGCGTGACCCCTTCGCTGGGCCGCGTGAGAGGTCACCAGTTGTGGTGGTGACCCCTTCGCTGGGCCGCGTGAGAGGTCACCAGCTGTGGTGGCGTGACCCCTTCGCTGGGCCGCGTGAGAGGTCACCAGTTGTGGTGGTGACCCCTTCGCTGGGCCGCGTGAGAGGTCACCAGCTGTGGTGGCGTGACCCCTTCGCTGGGCCGCGTGAGAGGTCACCAGTTGTGGTGGTGACCCCTTCGCTGGGCCGCGTGAGAGGTCACCAGCTGTGGTGGCGTGACCCTTCGCTGGGCCGCGTGAGAGGTCACCAGCTGTGGTGGTGACCCCTTCGCTGGGCCGCGTGGGAGGTCACCAGCTGTGGTGGTGACCCCTTCGCTGGGCCGCGTGAGAGGTCACCAGCTGTGGTGGCGTGACCCCTTCGCTGGGCCGCGTGAGAGGTCACCAGCTGTGGTGGTGACCCTTCGCTGGGCCGCGTGAGAGGTCACGAGCTGTGGTGGTGTGACCCCTTCGCCGGGCCGCGTGAGAGGTCACCAGCTGTGGTGGTGACCCCTTCGCTGGGCCGCGTGAGAGGTCACGAGCTGTGGTGGTGTGACCCCTTCGCTGGGCCGCGTGAGAGGTCACGAGCTGTGGTGGCGTGACCCCTTCGCCGGGCCGCGTGAGAGGTCACGAGCTGTGGTGGTGTGACCCCTTCGCTGGGCCGCGTGAGAGGTCACGAGCTGTGGTGCTGTGACCCTTCGCCGGGCCGCGTGAGAGGTCACGAGCTGTGGTGCTGTGACCCTTCGCCGGGCCGCGTGAGAGGTCACGAGCTGTGGTGGTGTGACCCCTTCACCAGGCCGCGTGAGAGGTCACGAGCTGTGGTGGCGTGACCTCTCTGCTGGGCCGCGTGAGAGGTCACGAGCTGTGGAGGTGTGACCTCTCTTATGAAGCGGGGCGGGGAGCGCGTCCCACCGGTTCCTCACCGCCTCCCCCCCGCACCTCTTGGTTCACTTCTCTTCTCCTGACCCCCCCCCACCTCGATCGTGCCCTCGTAATTGTTGGAACGTCGAGGCCACCTGCGATCTCTCTCCCTGGCTCGCTCGCGATGCTGATGATGTCGATGTTGTTGCTATCCGCGTGTGTTCTTCTCGAAGGACGACCTCGTCTTTAGAAGTGCCGAGTCCGCTACATGACTGGTCCAGTCGCCGCACAACACCAACCCCTACCTAGTCCTGCCTAGCCCCTACCTAGCCCTACCTAGCCCTACCTAGCCCTACCTAGCCCCTACCTAGCCCTTGCCTAGCCCTACCTAGCCCTACCTAGCCCTACCTAGCCCCTACCTAGCCCCTACCTAGCCCCTGCCTAGCCCTACCTAGCCCCTACCTAGCCCCTCCTTCCCACAACTCCAGAGGGGTGGGTTGTCTGGTCTGCTCCGGTTCGACCCGGGGTGGTGATGGTGGTTGATGGACGTGGGAGGGAGGGAGGGAGGAGGATGGGAGGGAGGGAGGGAGGAGGATGGGAGGGAGGAGGATGGAGGGAGGAGGATGGGAGGGAGGGAGGGAGGAGGATGGGAGGGAGGGAGGGAGGAGGATGGGAGGGAGGAGGATGGGAGGGAGGGAGGGAGGAGAATGGGAGGGAGGGAGGGAGGAGGATGGGAGGGAGGGAGGGAGGAGGATGGGAGGGAGGGAGGAGGATGGGAGGGAGGAGGATGGGAGGGAGGGAGGGAGGAGAATGGAGGAGGGAGGGAGGAGGATGGGAGGGAGGAGATGGGAGGGAGGAGGATGGGAGGGAGGAGGATGGGAGGGAGGGAGGAGGAGGATGGGAGGGAGGAGGATGGGAGGGAGGAGGATGGGAGGGAGGGAGGGAGGAGGATGGGAGGGAGGGGAGGGAGGAGGATGGGAGGGAGGGAGGAGGAGGATGGGAGGGAGGAGGATGGGAGGGAGGAGGATGGGAGGGAGGGAGGAGGAGGATGGGAGGGAGGAGGAGGGAGGGAGGAGGATGGGAGGGAGGGAGGGAGGAGGATGGGGGGAGGAGGATGGGGGGAGGAGGATGGGAGGGAGGGAGGGAGGAGGATGGGAGGAGGAGGATGGGGGGAGGAGGATGGAGGGAGGGAGGGAGGAGGATGGGAGGGAGGGAGGGAGGAGGATGGGAGGGAGGAGATGGGAGGGAGGAGGGAGGAGGATGGGAGGGAGGGAGGAGGAGGAGGAGGGAGGGAGGGAGGAGGATGGGAGGGAGGAGGAGGGGATGGGAGGGAGGAGGATGGGAGGGAGGGAGGGAGGAGGATGGAGGGAGGGAGGGAGGAGGAGGGAGGAGGAGGATGGGAGGGAGGAGGATGGGAGGGAGGGAGGAGGAGGATGGGAGGGAGGAGGGGGAGGGAGGAGGGGAGGGAGGGAGGGAGGAGGATGGGAGGGAGGGAGGAGGAGGATGGGAGGGAGGAGGATGGGAGGGAGGAGGAGGATGGGAGGGAGGGAGGGAGGAGGATGGAGGGAGGAGGATGGGAGGAGGAGGATGGAGGGAGGGAGGAGGAGGATGGGAGGGAGGAGGATGGGGGAGGAGGATGGGAGGGAGGGAGGGAGGAGGATGGGAGGAGGAGGATGGGAGGGAGGAGGATGGGAGGATGGGAGGAGGGAGGAGGGAGGAGGAGGTGGAGGAGGAGGTGGAGGAGGAGGTGGAGGAGGTGGAGGAGGAGGAGGTGGAGCAGGAGGTGGAGGTGGAGGAGGAGGTGGGTTGTGCGTTGAGTTCCGGCACCCGGAGTCGAACCGTGACAGCCCTGGCGGGTTTGGGGGGGGGGCGACCCCCGTTTTCCCGCGCAGAGCCCGGATGGACCGAGTCGCCACGCATTCACTGAGTCCGCACTGACCACCACCACCACCAGCAGCACTGTGGTACCGTAGGGGTCAGATGACAACTACCCGCTCCCCGCTCCCCCCAAAGAGTTATGGAGAGACACGCGGAGACGCAGAACTGCAGAGAGACGCCGACACGAGGAGACACAGGCGCACAGGGGCAGCAGAGACGTCGTGGATCGAGACTCGGACTCTCGACGTTAGGCGTTAGACGGAGTCAAAGAGACGGAGAGACGCGCAGAGTTGCCGAGACACGGAGACAGAGAGAGAGAATCACGCAGAGAGCGAGAGAGGCACGCAGAGACAGAGAGAGGCACGCAGAGACAGAGCGAGAGAATCACGCAGAGAGCGAGAGAGGCACGCAGAGACAGAGAGAGAGAATCACAGAGAGCGAGAGAGAGAATCACACAGAGACAGAGAGAGAGAGAATCACGCAGAGACAGAGAGAGAGAGAATCACGCAGAGAACGAGTGAGGCAAGCAGAGACAGAGAGAGAGAATCACGCAGAGAACGAGAGAGGCACGCAGAGACAGAGAGAGAATCACACAGAGAGCGAGAGAGAGAATCACACAGAGACAGAGAATCACGCAGAGAGCGAGAGAGGCACGCAGAGATAGTCGTTCAGAGGCACGCAGAGAGAGAGGCAACAGTCAGAGGGACACACACAGAGACAGAGCCGATGAGAGACACGCAGAGGAGCTACAGGGGGGTGCAGAGACTCTCCGTGAGACAAGCAGAGACGCGGTCACGACACAGAGCTAGAGAGAGACACACAGAGAGACACAGAGGGTGATGACAGACACGCAGAGCTAGAGAGAGAGAGACACACAGAGACATACACAGAGACACACACAGAGAGTGGTGACACAGACACGCAGAGCTAGAGAGAGACACACACACAGAGAGTGGTGACACAGACACACAGCGCTAGAGAGAGACACACAGAGACACACACAGAGACACACAGAGTCACAGACACACAGCTAGAGAGAGAGATACACACACACAGAGTGGTAACACAGACACACAGCGCTAGAGAGAGACACAAACAGACACACACAGAGACACACAGAGTCACAGACACACAGCGAGAGAGAGAGAGACACACACAGAGACACACAGAGTCACACAGAGTCACAGACACACACGGCCATATATATCCCTGCCACTCGCGGCCACACGACCCGGGAGACCGCAGGGTAGACGCGGAACCCGCCCCCTCTCCCTCATTCCTTCCCCGGCCTTCATCAACCTTCGTGGGGAGTCGTCTGTCTCCCCCCTCCCCCACCACCAACCCCCCTCCCCCTCCACCCCCACCACCAACCCCCCCTCACCACCACCACCCCCACCACCAACCCCCCTCCCCCCTCCACCCCCACCACCAACCCCCCCCTCACCACCACCACCCCACCACCAACCCCCCTCACCACCACCCCACCACCACCAACCCCCCCTCCCCCCTCCACCCCCACCACCAACCCCCCCCCTCACCACCACCACCCCACCACCAACCCCCCCCCTCACCACCACCACCCCCACCACCAACCCCCCTACCCCCTCACCACAACCAACCCCCATCACGGAACTTGCCCGGGCCTTCCTCTTGCCAGATCTTCACCGCGCGTGGCCTTCTTCCCTCCCGATTGGCGCTTCCTCAAACACAGATCACCGCCGCTCCAGGGATGTCCGGCAGTGATCGTAGCCCTTGCCCCCAACGTATCCTCTGCTCCTACTCCTCCTCCTCCTCACCTCGCTGTCTCTCTCTCTCTCGCTTTGTTCACGATCAGAGGAAACAAGGAGATGCTCGGGTAGTCGGCACTTTGCTTCGTTCATCATTTCGTTTTTTTTTTCAATGCTTTGCTGTATGTGCCCCCCCGCCCCTGTTTGAATGAAAGATTTCACGAAATATTTCACGCTCCGCTCTCCTCCTTACTCCTTCCCTCTCTCTCTCTACCCCCCTCTCTCTACCCCCCNTCTCTCTACCCCCCTCTCTCTACCCCCCTCTCTCTACCCCATCTCTCTTTGCCCCTCCACGAGTGTTCCGCACACAAAGACAAAGACCCCCGTATAGCCGGCATGGGGTGTTGGGGCAAGTGCTGTTAGCGAGTGCCACCTATGCACAAAGACACAAATTACCCGTATAGCCGACGCAGGCTGTTGGGGCAAGTGCTGTTAGCGAGCACCTGTACACAAAGACAAAGACCCCCCGTATAGCCCACACAGGCTGCTGGGGCAAGTGCTGTTAGCCAGCACCTGTACACAAAGACAAAGACCACCCGTATAGCCGACGCAGACTGTTGGGGCAAGTGCTGTGAGCGAGTAGCAGCAGCGCCTATGAAGTAGACAAAGACAAAGATCCCCGTGTAGCCTCTAACAGACTGTCGGGGCAAGTGCTGTTAGCGAGTAGCAGCAGCACCTATGAAGGGAGGTGGTGGGGGGGGGTGGTCAGGGGTAGGTGGTGGGGAGTGGTGTTGGTGGTTGGGGAGTGGTAGGGGGGGGTGGTGATGGGGTGGTGATGGGGTGGTGGTTGGGGGGCTGTGGTGGTGATTCGGGGATTGTGGGGTTGGTGGTGTGTGGGGGTGGGCGGTGGTGGTGGGGGGCGTGATAATGAACCATCGTCGTTACGAGCGATTTCTCAGTTCACTGATACCCGCGCTGTTCTGTCGCGTCAACTGAGATTTGCGCCACGACCGTGGACATTAAACCCCGACCACGCGGCGGGCCCATTACGATGACCGCGTCTCGCTCACTGCGCCTGGAACCCCCTGGGAGGAGGGGGAGGGGGGAGGAGGGGGGTTGTGTGCGGCGCTCAAGCTCGGCTGGTTCTGAACCGGTTTCGGCACCAGTTCTGGGCCGATCATCGAACCGGTTCGAGGCTACCCCGGCGAGTTCTGCCGAGTGCCTGAAGTCACGCGAGCATAGCGAGTGGGTTTAATCAATACAGTCCACAATGCAGTCTACACTACAGTCTACACTACAGTATACAATAAAGTATATAATACAGTCTGCAATACAGTCTACAAAACAGTCTAGAATGTGGTCTACAATGAAGTCAACAATACAGTCTACAATACAGTCCACAATACAGTTCACAATATAGACCACAATACAGTTTACAATACAGTCTACAATACAGTCCACAATACAGTCTGCAATACAGTCTAGAATACCGTTTGCGGTATAGCCTACAATACAGTCTGGAATATGGTCTACAACACGGGCATGTGCTGCCTTAAGGGACACACACACACACAGTACACAGACAAAGATCCCCCGTTTAGCCTCAACAGGCTGTGGGGGCAAGTGCTGTAAGCGAGCAGCACCACTGCACGCCGGCACGGCACACGAGGGGTGGGTGGCCAGCTTAAAGCCCGGCCGCCTTTGTCTCCCCAGTGGCGATGTTTATACACACGGCACCCAGGTACTAATTTGAGGCTGAGTCGACCTAGGGGTGGTCGTCGTGAGCGGGAGTCGAACCCGGGTGGCCGGGTTCGTAGCGCGGCGCGGCGCCACCGCTTCCTACCAAGACAAAGATCCCCCGCGTAGCCTCTAACAGCCTGTTGGGGCAAGTGCTGTTAGCGAGCACCTATGAAGGCCGGCACGGCACACGAGGGGGTGGGTGGCCAACACCACGCCCGGCCGCGTTTGTCTCCCCAGTGGCGATGTTTATACACACCGCACCCAGGTACTCATTTGAGGCTGAGTCGAACTAGGGGGAGGCCCAGGACCGGTTCAGATAATCGTCACCTGGTGTTGGCCGTGAGCGAAAATCGAACCCGGGTCGCCAGTTTCGTAGCGCAGCGTAGCGCTAACCGCTGCACCACCGCTCCCCAATGACACCCACACGCGCACACAGCGACGCGCACACAGACATCATCATTACAACAACAACAACATCATCATCATCGTTCTACCATCTCCCCATATAAGTGACATTATAACACCCCGCGTAACCAATCATCACCACCCCCCCCAACTCAACCTCGCATTCTGATTCAATGCGGTATTCCCGGATAGACCCCCCCCCTCCCTTGCACACGAGCCCCTATAAATATAGAGAGGGTAGGGTCCCCTCTCCAGGGACAACAGCCCCCCCCCCCGCGTCTCAGGGCACACGCGGCCCCCCTCTCACCGGACGTGTTGCGGATCGGCGCCCGCAGGAGAGCGGGGGACCAGGCAGCTCGGAGGACGCGGTTAGAGTCCGGGTCGCTGTCCCCTGGAACCCCCCACCACCCCCACCCTCCCCACCCCTCTCCACCCCTCTCACCGCCCCCACCAACCCCTGGCCACTGCCCTCCACCACCCCCCCCCACCACCCGTCCCGCCCTCTAGGACCCCGCGCCACGACCCCCCCCCCGGAACGAGGGGTTCGTGGCGGGGGGGAGGTTGATGCGTGACCCCTGAACCCGTCAACCCACCCCGGCCCTCGCCCGCATTGCCCTCTTCCACCGGAGGATGATGAGAGTGTTGGTGATGGTGGTGATGTTCGTGATGGTGATGTTGATGATGGTGGTGTTGGTGATGGTGGTGTTGATGATGGTGGTGTTGATGATGGTGTGTTGATGATGGTGTGTTGGTGATGGTGATGTTGGTGATGATGGTGATGATGGTGATGATGATGTTGTTGATGATGTTGATGATGGTGATGATGATGGTGATGATGATGATAGTGATGATGATGGTGATATATGATGGTTATGATGGTGATGTTGATGATGGTGATGTTGGTGATGTTGATGATGGTGATGTTAATGATGGTGATGATGGTGATGTTGGTGGTGATATATGATGGTTATGATGGTGATATTGATGATGATGCATCTGCTGATGATACCACTGCTGATGATACCACTGATGATGATACCATTAATGATGATATTGATGATGATGCTGCCGATGATGCTTCAGATGATGATAGCGATGATGCGGCTAGTGTGGAAGAGTAGACCAAATACTTCCCTATTGTCGCTCTCGCCGAGATCCCCTTCCGTCAGCAGTGGCGCGAGTGAGCAGTTGCAGAGCTGCGCCTTAATTTAAGGGTAGGGGGGGGGGCCTTACCCGAGACGGGCGGGGAAGGAGGGGGGAAGGAGGGGGGGAAGGGGGGGTTCCCCATTAGCCCCCTCCACACCGCTCCCCCCATAGCTCCAGCCCCTCCCCTCCACCAGCTGATGTCCCCTCCCCTCCCCCGTCTTTCATCCTTCCTCCTCCTCCTCCCCCCAAGTCTAATTTTACCCCCTTAGTCAATTGTCCTGGGATGGGGGCACGCATTCCCATAATGCGTGGGGGAGGTGGGGGGAAGTAAGGGGGGGCTAGTGCCGGGGGGGGGGATTAAGGCGGGGGCTAGTACCGGGGGGAGGGGGGTTAAGGGGGGGCTAGTGCGCTTTTAAACAAAGATTGATAGCTAAGTTCTTTAGAAACTGCTTGTGTGTGTGTGTGTGTTAGATTGTTGTCTTTCCCACCCGCACCTCCGATTCGCGCGGTTGGCTACGAACGGTGCGAACGAAGTTCAACTTACACACACTGTACACGACGTTACACTGCACTACTTTACACTACACTATACACTACGATACAAAGATCCCCTGTGTAGCCTTCACAGACTGTACGGCAAGTGCTGTTAGCGAGCACCTATCAAGGCCGGGACGGCACACGACGGGGTGGGGGGGACAGCACCACGCCCGGCCGCCTTTGTCTCCCCAGTGGCGATGTTTACCACACACCGCACCAGGTACTCATTTGAGGCTGAGTCGACCTAGGGAGGCCCAGGACCGGTCCAGATAATCGTCACTGGGTGTTGGCCGTGAGCGGGAATTGAACCCGGGTCGCCGGGTTCGGACGCAGCGTAGCGCTAACCGCTACACCACCGCTCCCCACACTACGATAAGCCACGCTACAATACACGCTACACTACACAATACATTGTACAACTACTATACACCCACCACGATACTAAATAAATAAATAAATCGTTTCTTCAGAACTTCTTTTTGTACCCAAATTCCCATCTTCCCCGCACCTTCGATGAGCACGTTGGCTACGTACGGTGCGAAAGAAGTCCAACACGCATACGTCGCGTCTCCGAAACCCGCATCCCCCCAGCGTTCCGACTGTGTCTACCCTAAACCCGAACCCTCTAGCAGCCAGCACCATCTGTAGGACGACCCCCCTCATAGCTCGAACCGCCACCCCCAGGATGCCGGCCAGCCCCGCGGCACGAAGTCAGGGGGTGACTTTCCACTCGGCCCTGCAGGACCATCAGTGGTGGATATTCCACATTCCTATGGCGGGGGCGGGTGGGGGCGAGCACATGCCACCTGTGTATTTGTCTCTCTCTAAGTTTGGAAACGCGCGTTTCGGAGTTGTTTGGCTGCGATACATTTCCACGTGGTGGTGATGATGATGAGTCCACTTCGTTTGGACTAATCATTCGTGACGGACAGGGTCGCTTCTATAAAAAAAATAGCTACGTAGCTCGGTGGGCCTTACCTGGGTCAAATTAACAACACAAATATCATCTTCTTTTTTGTTACATGCATAGAACAAATCCACTGTTGACTTCGTCACACACTGGTACTAAGCTTTTATCGACCCCGGGAGGGATGACGATGAGCCGAGTCGAGTTCCTGTTGGCCAGCACGACCCTACGCCTGCGCGAGCAGCGGTTGTGATGCCCGTGTGGTAGACTTCCTTCGCACCGTACGTAGCCAACCGTGCATCAGCGGAGGTGCGATTTGAGTGCAGTGGAGGAGAGAGAGGGAGCGCGTCTCGGCGGTGCTGGGATTGTCTCTCCCGGGCTCGTCACGCACTTGAAGTCAAATAAGTAATACTGGTAGGAACCCCACCTGGTTCCACCAGCCCACAGGGGATTATTGTGTCCGTGGGGCTGGATGGAGAGGGAGGGTGGGGAGGGGCTGGGTGAGGAGGGGCTGGGTGGGAGGGGAGGGTGGGTAGGGCTGGGTGGGGAGGGGCTGGGTGGTCACCCGGTGGTGCCCTTATAAAACTCAACGTTTAACCTACTCACGCCGGCTTGTGCCCGCCATTACAGTCGGCCATATTTGCGGAATACACCACGCCGCCGTTGACCCTGGCCATTGACCGAGCAACCCAACGTTCCTACCAGCTCCCTCCGCAGGAATGTGTTATTAAAAAAAACTTTTTTTTTAAACACGCTTTTATAAAATGTACCGTACTAGTAATGGAAGAACTCCACGACTCCAGGAAGTGGCCCCGAAGCTTGCCACAGCGTAAGGGGCCGTGGTCATTTACAGCTAACGTCAGTTGAGCGTGGACAATTAGACCCAAGCCGAATCATAACATATAAAAATAATGTTAAAAAATATTTTATTTTATTTTAATGATACAATATAGTTTTGTCATCAGTATGACATAAGTATACCAAGTTTGCAATCGATACCACATTGGGAAGTGGGTTAAAATTGAGTTACAAGATTTGAGGATACAACAACGACAACAACAACAGACAGAGTAAGTTAAATTAAAGTGTTCGTTTGGGATTCATGGCAGGAAAAACCAACGTCCCATTGTAGCAGCAGCAGCAGCCTCTTGAACAAGAAACGAGCCAGAAATCCTTCAGAATCTTTATTTCGACTGCAGGAGACATCCGTTGAGCTCTGAGGCTCATTTTTCACCAGATGCCCAGTCGAGTCTTGAGACTCAGCGAGCCCTGAACTGGAGTTAAACTTTTACAATTAGCTGAAGTGCGGGGGGGGGGNATTTCTCCACTTCAAAAAGCTTGACGTTTCGGGATCACCCCTGCCCCTGCCCTTGGGAAGCTTCTGGATCATCCGCCTCCGGCGCTTGAAACTCTGGGATTAAACTCCCCGAGTCTCTCCTCTCTCGCGCGCCTGGGGTTTCTCTACGGGTCCTCTGATTCAACTCTCAACTCACCAAACTCTCAACTCACTCAACTCCCACTCAACTCACTCAACTCAACTCACTCAACTCACCAAACTCTCACTCAACTCACTCAACTCACCAAACTCTCACTCAACTCACTCAACTCAACTCCCACTCAACTCCTCGTTCGAGGCAGCGGCTGGCCAGACCAGCCCGGGGCATGACTCTCCTGTGAAGAGCGGCCTCAATCCACTGCTGGATGGATAGACGGACGCTGGCATTTTCCCTCCCCACGCCCCCCCCCCCCATTGCGAGCAGTGGTGCGGTGGGGGGGGGATTTGACCATACTTCACCACTGACGGTCAGCTCAGTGCTGAGCGGTGCAGGGCGTTCAGCATAGACGGGTGGGAGCATAGCGCAGTACAGCACAACATCTAGTTGTCGCTGCTGCTGCGTGCGCTGACCACGTGGGCAGCAGCAACGGGCAGCAAGCCTATAGCACCTGTTATGCAGGGCACATTCCGGATGACAATGGTTAAATAAAGGTCCTCCCCCTCTCTCGTCCCCCNGTTGTTAAATAAAGGTCCCCCCCCCTCGTCCCAGCGTGGTTAAATAAAGGTCCCCCTCTCGTCCCAGCGTGGTTAAATAAAGGTCCCCCCTCGTCCCAGCGTGGTTAAATAAAGGTCCCCCCCTCGTCCCAGCGTGGTTAAATAAAGCCCCCCCTCGTCCCCCNGTGGTTAAATAAAGGTCCCCCCCCTCGTCCCAGCGTGGTTAAATAAAGGTCCCCCCTCGTCCCAGCGTGGTTAAATAAAGGTCCCCCTCTCGTCCCAGCGTGGTTAAATAAAGGTCCCCCCTCGTCCCCCCGTGGTTAAATAAAGCCCCCCCCCCTGGTCCCCCGTGGTTAAATAAAGGCGGTGGCTGTTGTCGTAGCAGCAGTCAGCGAGTCGGGACCTCGGTCAGTGACGAGGCTGCCCCCTGGTGGGGGGGGGGGGGCGCGTGGGCTCGTTGCTCGCCGCCAAGGACGTCGTGGCCCAACGCTGTTGAGTCTGCAGGCGGCAGCAGAAAAGATCAACTCACAACTCACCCCGGCACAACTCGCCCCGCCACGCTCGTCCCGCCACAGCTCACCCAGCCACCAAAGATCCCCCACATAGCCTCAACAGACTGTTGGGGCAAGTGCTGCTAGCGAGCGAAATGCCTGGGACGGCACCACGCGTTTTACTGCACACCGCACCAGGTACTCGTCTTTGAGACTGGACAAGAATACGGGGCACGGGACGCCAAAAAGCTGTACGCCTTTTGGCGTCCTCTGGTCTCACACCGTTTGAGACGAGGCTCAAAAGAAAGCCGTCTCTGGTGTGGACCAATCAGTTTCAAGAACAATGCATATATAATTATCAGAGCACGTATTTTTTGTTTGCATTCTGACCACAAGTATTGTGGTTAATGCAGTAACATACTTCCTTGTAAAAGGTTTCAGTTTGGTGTTTTAACATCTCAACACAGCTGTTTTGTTGCCAGAAAAAAGTGGAAAAACCTATTCTCAACATTATTGTTGTTACTCTTTGGTTCTTTCGGTAAAGTCATGTAGGTAGAAATAATCAAATAAATCACGACGTTTCCAACGCAACACAAGCGCTCGTCCTCAGGTGAAAATCGCGATAGCTGCGATGTCTGCTGCCTTGTGAACAGAAGCTCTGTTACCAGCAAAAGTTTATAGGAGTTGCATTGTTGCTGTATCCATCCCATCAGCAGCACCGGCTTTCCTTCCATCCTGGAAATGCAAAGTTTCAACAACAAGCTAAAGAAACAAAACCCTGAAACCGGTTTACAACATCCAATGTCTCATCGGCGGTCGGCTTTGCTTGAATAATTTGATGGTGAATTGCCAGACGTTCCAGGCAAGGACCCCACCCGACTCTCCGTGAGATCTGGAGGCAGCGTAAAAATCAGTGGCGTAGCGCCACCTAGCGGCGGGCACCGGGTAACGCATCTCTGACACTGCACCATGATGGGGCTCCCTCCCAGTGTCTCTCTCTGCCCGTGTCTCTCTCCCAGTGTCTCTCTCTCCCAGAGTCTCTCTCTCCAGTGTCTCTCTCTGTGTCTCTCTCTCACCCAGTGTCTCTCTCAGTGTCTCTCTCTCTCAGTGTCTCTCTCCCCCCGTGTCTCCTATCCCAGTGTCTCTCTCTCCAGTGTCTCTCTCCAGTGTCTCTCTCCCAGTGTCTCTCTCTCCAGTGTCTCTCTCTNCNAGTGTCTCTCTCCTCCCCATGTCTCCCTATCCCAGTGTCTCTCTCTCGCAGTGTCTCTCTCTCCCAGTGTCTCTCTCCAGTGTCTCTCTCTCTCTCTCTCCNAGTGTCTCTCTCCCTCCTCGTGTCTCCCTATCCAGTGTCTCTCTCTCGCAGTGTCTCTCTCCAGTGTCTCTCTCTCCAGTGTCTCTCTCCCTCCCCGTGTCTCCCTATCCCAGTGTCTCTCTCTCCCAGTGTCTCTCTCTCCAGTGTCTCTCTCTCCCAGTGTCTCTCGCTCTGCCCGTTTCTCTCTCTCCCAGTGTCTCTCTCTCTGCCCGTGTCTCTCTCTCCCAGTGTTCTCTCTCTCCCAGTGTCTCTCTCTCTGTGTCTCTCTCCCAGTGTCTCTCTCCCCCAGTGTCTCTCTCCGTCTCTCTCAACCCCAGTGTCTCTCTCCCCNGTGTCTCTCTCCCCCAGTG
This sequence comes from Lethenteron camtschaticum, assembly GCA_018977245.1. Classification (NCBI taxonomy): domain Eukaryota; kingdom Metazoa; phylum Chordata; class Hyperoartia; order Petromyzontiformes; family Petromyzontidae; genus Lethenteron; species Lethenteron camtschaticum. Next base: position 12,055,377 of record MU249573.1, on the reverse strand, counting down.
TCTCTCTCTCTCTNCCCGTGTCTCTCTCTCTCCGTGTCTCCCTATCCCAGTGTCTCTCTCTCCGTGTCTCTCTATCCCAGTGCTCTCTATCCCAGTGTTATTTATTTAAAGTGTGTATCTCTCTCCCAGTGTCTCTCAACCCGATGAAGCTTTGAGAGCTGGATGGAATTCAAAGGAACTCACAGACAACCACCACCACCACCACCGCCCTGTTGTCAAAGAGCCAATGCAGAAGATCCCCTGCGGGTTTGATCTTCCACGCTGCACACACCATGGCAGCAGTGATAACCTGACGATGCACGATTGGAAAGTGTGAAACTCTCCAGTAAGTTAGTGGTGCTGGTGCAGACGGTGGTCTAGGGCCACGATTAAGGTTTTTGTTAGGGCCTAGGAACTTCTGCTTCGTAGAGGGCTGTCCATAAATGACGTCACGCACCGAGGGAGGGGGGAGAAGGGGGTCAGACATTTGTGACGATATGTGACGAGGGGGGAGGGGGGGTTTGAGAAATGTGACGTCACATCAAAATGCGCAACTTTAAATAAATATCGAATTGTTATAACAACACAAATTTTGATGAATTTTCATTATTAACTATTTGATTATAAAAATGTGACGTGAGAATGGAGAAGCATACATTTAGTTATTCAACATTTTTATTTTAATGATTCTACCAGGGCTTTTCATTTTGTGGAATGAATATGTGATTGTTATAATTGAATATATTGTTATTATTGTACTCTCCATTTTGCTTCGTTCTGCTACGAAGTTTTAAGTATTTTTTTATAGTTAGAATTACTTTTAATATTTTATAATTATAAGAGAATTTGAATATAATATTCTGAACATCTGCAGTTTTAGTTAGACGTTGAATATTTTCAAGTGAATGTTATGCTAAATTTCAGAAGATTGAGATATATTTTGATACAGAGACCCACAGAGATACTTAGAAACCCATGGAGATACATAGAGACCCATAGAGATACAGAGAGACCCATGGAGGCGCATAGAAATATATAGTGACCCATCAAGATACATAGAGACCCACAGAGATACAGAGAGACCCATGGAGACCCATAGAGATATATAGTGACCCATGAAGATACATAGAGATACACAGAGATGCATAGAGAGCCATGGAGACACATAGAGATATATAGTGACCCATGAAGATACATAGAGACACACAGAGATGCATAGAGAGCCATGGAGACCCATAGAGATATATAGTGACCCATGAAGATACAGAGACACACAGAGATGCATAGAGGGCCATGGAGATGCATATAGACCCATAGGGAGTTTGCGTGTCTCTCTCTTCCTGTGGTGAGATGTCAACCACCTCGCCTGGTACGCAGGAGGTCGTGGCTTCGATATCGACCCCTGACGCCTGCTGCTGTATATTTATAGTTCGTGTGTCTCTCTCCCTGTGGTGAGATATTAACTACCTCGCCTAGTACGCAGGAGGTCGTGGCTTCGATCTCAACCCCTGACGACGCCTGCTGTATATTTATAGTTTGTGTGTCTCTCTATCCCTGTGGTGAGATGTTAACTACCTCGCCTGGTACGCAGGAGGTCGTGGCTTCGATCTCGACCCCTGACGCCTGCTGCTGTATATTGTAATTTGCGTGTCTCTCTATCCCCGTGGTCGCGTGGATTTGTCTCCGGGTCATCAGGGTTTTCCCTCCACGTATAGAATCGACATCACCACGCGTTTAGAGTGTCTGGCCGCTGCTTTAAATGTCCACGTGAAGAGCCACTGCGTTGGGCCGTCATTTGTGCTCGCCAGGTCGCTCCTGACAATGGAGCTATAGCAGCTCGGTTGGGGCCTTAACTGGTAAAATAAATCACTTGATACAGCTATCGTGCTGTGACGGTTCCACCTGAAGACGGAAGCTTGTGTTGCCTCCGAAACGTCGTGATTTTTATTTTATTTTTATTTTACTTGTATTAATTTGAATGTTTTACCTACGTGACTTTACCGAAAAACCTAAGAATATGAATCCTTGCAGTCACGAAAGCTTCAAATCTAGAAAAAAATAACAAATAGTTCAGCTGAATTAGTTTAGGTTTGAAACGCATTGCCCATCGGAGTCCTCCAGGACGAATATATATTCTGATGATTGCGAAATATTCTGATGATGGTGAGATATTATGATGGTGGTGAGATGTTCTGATGATGGTGAGATATTCTGATGATGGTGAGATATTCTGATGATGGTGAAATTCTGATGATGGTGAGATATTCTGATGATGGTGAAATATTCTGATGATGGTGAAATATTCTGATGGTGAGATATTCTGATGGTGAGATATTCTGATGATGGTGAGATATTCTGATGATGGTGAGATATTCTGATGGTGAGATATTCTGATGATGGTGAGATATTCTGATGATGGTGAAAATTCTGATGATGGTGAGATATTCTGATGATGGTGAAATATTCTGATGGTGAGATATTCTGATGATGGTGAGATATTCTGATGATGGTGAAATTCTGATGATGGTGAGATATTCTGATGATGGTGAAATATTCTGATGATGGTGAAATATTCTGATGGTGAGATATTCTGATGGTGAGATATTCTGATGATGGTGAGATATTCTGATGATGAGATATTCTGATGATGGTGAGATATTCTGATGGTGAGATATTCTGATGATGGTGAAAATTCTGATGATGGTGAGATATTCTGATGATGGTGAAATATTCTGATGATGGTGAAATATTCTGATGGTGAGATATTCTGATGGTGAGATATTCTGATGATGGTGAGATATTCTGATGATGGTGAGATATTCTGATGGTGAGATATTCTGATGATGGTGAGATATTCTGATGGTGAGATATTCTGATGAGATATTCTGATGATGGTGAGATATTCTGATGATGGTGAGATGTTCTGATGATGGTGAGATATTCTGATGGTGGTGAGATATTCTGATGATGGTGAAAATTCTGATGGTGAGATATACTGATGATGGTGAGATATTATGATGATGGTGAGATATTCTGATGGTGAGATATTCTGATGATGTGAGATATTCTGATGTGAGATATTCTGATGATGGTGAGATATTCTGATGGTGAGATATTCTGATGATGGTGAAAATTCTGATGGTGAGATATACTGATGATGGTGAAATATTCTGATGATGGTGAGATATTCTGATGATGGTGAGATATTCTGATGATGGTGAGATGTTCTGATGATGGTGAGATATTCTGATGATGGTGAGATATTCTGATGATGGTGAGATATTCTGATGATGGTGAGATATTCTGATGGTGAGATATTCTGATGATGGTGAGATATTCTGATGATGAGATATTCTGATGAGATATTCTGATGAGATATTCTGATGAGATATTCTGATGAGATATTCTGATGGTGAGATATTCTGATGGTGAGATATTCTGATGATGGTGAGATATTCTGAGATACGCAATTGGGGAGTGAAGTGTCCCTACCCAACATGGCCTGTGGGGGCGTCATGGGTGAGGGGGTGGTAAGAGTGAGGGGGGGTGGGAGGGGTGAGGGGGTGAGGTGAGGGGGAGGGGTGAGGTGAGGGGGGAGGGGTGAGGTGAGGGGTGAGGTGAGGGGGTGAGGTGAGGGGGTGAAGGGAGTAGGGGTGTGGTGAGGGAGGGGGTAGTGGAAGGGAGGTGAGGAGTGAGGGGAGAGGTGAGGGGGGAGGGGTGAGGTGAGGCGGTGAGGGGGCAGTGAGGGGTGGTGAGAGGGAGGGGCTGGTGAGAGGGAGGGGTGAGAGGAAGGGGGAGGGTGGTGAGAGTGAGGGGGAGGTGAGGGGGTGGTGAGAGTGAGGGGTGAGGGGGTGAAGGGAGGAGGGGTGTGGTGAGAAAGGGGGGTGTGGAGGGGAGGTGAGGAGTGAGGGGTGAGGAGAGGTGAGAGTGGGAGGGAGGGGAAGTGGAGGGTGGTGTGGTTGAGGGGAGGGGTGAGGGGTGAGGGGAGGGGTGAGGGGAGGGGTGAGGGGAGGGGTGAGGGGAGGGTGAGGGGTGAGGGGAGGGGTGAGGGGAGGGTGAGGGGAGGGTGAGGGGAGGGGTGAGGGGTGAGGGAGGGTGAGGGGAGGGGTGAGGGGTGAGGGGAGGGGTGAGGGGAGGGGTGAAGGGTGAGGGGAGGGGTGAGGGGTGAGGGGAGGGGTGAGGGGGGGTGAGGGGAGGGGTGAGGGAGGGGTGAGGGGAGGGGTGAGGGGAGAGGGGAGTGGTGAGGGGAGGGGTGAGGGGAGGGGTGAGGGGAGGGGTGAGGGGAGGGTGAAGGGTGAGGGAGGGGTGAGGGGAGGGGTGAGGGGTGAGGGGAGGGGTGAGGGAGGGGTGAAGGGTGAGGGGAGGGGTGAGGGGAGGGGTGAAGGGTGAGGGAGGGGTGAGGGGAGGGGTGAAGGGTGAGGGGAGGGGTGAGGGGTGAGGGGAGGGGTGAAGGGTGAGGGGAGGGGTGAGGGAGGGTGAGGGGAGGGGTGAGGGGAGGGGTGAGGGGAGAGGGGAGGGGTGAGGGAGAGGGAGGGGTGAGGGAGGGGTGAGGGGAGGGTGAGGGGTGAGGGGAGGGTGAGGGGAGGGTGAAGGGTGAGGGGAGGGGTGAGGGGCGTGGTGAGGGGTGAGGGGAGGGGTGAGGGGCGTGGTGAGGGGTCAGGGGAGGGGTGAGGGGCGTGGTGAGGGTGAGGGAGGGGTGAGGGCGTGGTGAGGGTGAGGGGAGGGTGAGTGGTGAAGGGTGAGTGGTGAGGGAGACACCACGTGATGCAGGCGTTGCTGAGCTCTGCGATCCGCACGGTCAAGCAAGGAGCTGGCGCAGTTGTGGCCTGCGGCATGGTGACATTCACTACAGTACACACATACAGTACACACACAGTACACAGTACACACACAGTACACACACAGTGCACACACACAGTACACACACACAGTACACACACAGTACACACACAGTGCACACACACACACACAGTCTACACAGTACACACACACAGTGCACACACAGTGCACAGTGCACACACAGTCTACACACACAGTATACACACACAGTACACACACAGTCTACACACACAGTACACACACACAGTACACAGTGCACACACAGTACACAGTACACACACAGTACACACAGTACACAGACAGTCCACACACACAGTACACACACAGTACACACACAGTACACACAGTACACACACAGTCCACACAGTAGTGCACACACAGTCTACACACACAGTACACACACACAGTCTACACACACAGTACACACACAGTGCACACAGTCTACACAGTCTACACACACAGTACACACACACAGTACACACACAGTCTACACACACACAGTACACACAGTACACAGTGCACACACAGTCTACACACACAGTACACACACAGTGCACACAGTCTACACAGTCTACACACACAGTACACACACACAGTACACACACAGTNCACACAGTGCACACACACAGTACACAGTGCACACACAGTACACACACAGTACACACACAGTACACACACAGTACACAGTGCACACACACAGTCACACACACAGTCTACACACACAGTACACACACAGTGCACACACACAGTCTACACACACAGTCTACACACACACAGTGCACACACAGTGCACACACACAGTCTACACACACAGTACACACACAGTGCACATAGTCTACACAGTCCACACACAGTACACACACAGTACACACACAGTCTACACACACACAGTGCACACACACAGTACACAGTGCACACACACAGTCTACACACACAGTACACACACAGTGCACACACAGTACACACACACAGTCTACACTACAGTCTACACACACAGTGCACACACAGTCTACACTACAGTCTACACACACACAGTACACACACAGTGCACACAGTCTACACACACACAATGCACACACATACAGTCTACACAGTCTACACACACAGTACACTTACATTCTACACACACAGGCTACATACAGTCTACACTACAGTCTACACACACAGTCTACACTACCACACACGATCCGTGTGGTGACGTTCACTACAGTCTACATACAGTAGACACCACACACTCACGATCCGTGTGGCATGGTAACTGTAGTATATATACACAGTACAGTATACAGCCACGTGATACCATGCATAATCCATAAGTAATACCCGTTTACTCTCACCACACTGCAGGTCACAGCAACAACACACTCACCCACTCACCCATTCACTCACCCTCTCACTCACCCACCCATTCACTCACCCTCAGGTCACCCATTCACTCACCCTCTCACTCACCACACTGCAGGTCACAGCAACAACACACCACCCTCTCACCCATTCACTCACTCACCCACTCATCCATGATCACTCACGCACTCACCCATTCACTCACCCTCTCACCACACTGCAGGTCATACCAACAACACACCCACCCACTCATTCACTCACCCACTCACCACACTTCAGGTCACAGCAACAACTCACCCACCCACTCACCCTCTCACTCACCATACTGCAGGTCACAGCAACAACTCACTCACCCACTCATTCACTCACCCTCTCACTCACCACACTGCAGGTCACAGCAACAACTCACCACTCACTCACCCTCTCACTCACCACACTGCAGGTGACAACAACACACTCACTCACCCACTCATTCACTCACCCTCTCACTCACCACACTGCAGGTCACAGCAACAACACACTCACTCACCCACTCATTCACTCACCCTCTCACTCACTCACCCACTCATTCACTCACCCTCTCACTCACTCACTCACCCATTCACTCACCCTCTCACCACACTGCAGGTCATACCAACAACACACCCACCCACTCATTCACTCACCCACTCACCACACTTCAGGTCACAGCAACAACTCACCCACCCACTCACCCTCTCACTCACCATACTGCAGGTCACAGCAACAACTCACTCACCCACTCATTCACTCACCCTCTCACTCACCACACTGCAGGTCACAGCAACAACTCACCACTCACTCACCCTCTCACTCACCACACTGCAGTGACAACAACACACTCACTCACCCACTCATTCACTCACCCTCTCACTCACCACACTGCAGGTCACAGCAACAACTCACCACTCACTCACCCACTCACTCACTCACCCACTCATTCACTCACCCTCTCACTCACCACACTGCAGGTCACAGCAACAACACACCCACCCACCCATTCACTCACCCTCTGCTCCACACATTCCATTTTCCGGCCATCATCGTCGTCGTCATCATCGTTATCACCATCTCGTCCATCAGCATCGTCGTTATAATCATCGTTACATCATCGTCGTCATCTCACCATCATCGTCGTCATCATCATCATCGTCATCATCACTCATCGTCGTCATCATCATCATCGTCATCGTCACCATCATCGTCGTCACTCACCATTCATCACCATCGTCTCATCNTCATCACCATCATTCATCATCGTCATCACATCATCGTCGTCGTCATCACCATCNTCACCATCAACGTCGTCATCATCACCATCATTGTCATCATCACCATCATCGTTATCATCGTCATCATCGTTATCATCATCGTCATCATTGTAGTTATCATCATCGTCATCACCATCATCGTCGTCATCATCATCATCGTCGTCTTCCTTAGCTATATTTTTTAAAACCCCGCACAGTTCAAGAATTGTGTCCACGACGGTGTTTCACGATTTGACCGTCGACTCTACGACGATGCACACACACTCACTCACACACACGGGGCCATCCATCTCGTAGGTAGCAAACATCTGTTAACATTAACGTGTTTAAGCAAACAGATAGTCCACCAATGTAGACAAATTATTATCGAGGCTTCCCCCCCCCCCCCATCGTTTGGGGCCGCCCATAAATGACGTCACGCACCTAGGGGGTGGGGGGGGGTCAGACATTTGTGACGATGTGTGACGAGGGGGGGGGGTTGATAAATGTGACGTCACATCAAAATAAATATAGACAACACGTTCTACTTAATTAAATAGATTTTTAATAAATGTTTATCCTGCAACATCAGAGTGCAGCGCCACATTAAATACGCACTACAATGACAATAGTTTAAAGCGATTTGAAGCATGTTTTTTTTTAAAATGGAAATATGGTTTGGGGGGGGGCAGAGCTTTGTGACGTCATATTTGAGGGGGGGGGGTCTGACTTTTGTGACGTCGTGTGACGAGGGGGGAGGGTCAAAAATCGTCCAAAATCGCGTGACGTCATTTATGGACGGCCNCTTTCCTATACGCACAATGTCAGTAGACCCCCCATACTCAAGCTTACGCATTTGGGTTAACCCCCCCCCCTCACCCCCTCCATGCGTACGTACTCAATGTATGGCCCCTAAGTATACTAACTCTACCACGCGAATACCATTCACTTATAACATGCAAATATCATTCATTCCACAAGTACCATATACAAATACCATATACAATACCATATACAAATACCATATACAAATACTATATACAAATACTATATACAAATACCATATACAAATACCATATACAAATACTATATACACACACCATATACAAATACCATATACAAATACACCATATACAAACACCATATACAAATATCGTACACAAATATCGTACGCGTAATACAATACATGGTGAGAATTGTATTGTTTTATTTTCATTATTTTATTATTTCCCTTTACCGAAAGAACCAAGAATACAAATACTGTACACACCGTGTCAACCTACACCGGTGTATGCCCCGTGTTCTAGCCCAGGGATAGTGAGTGTTGAGTCTGTACGGCGTACAGCCGTTTCAACGCGGGCAACACAAACAAAGTGTCTCTCCCTTGTGATGGGCACGGGGTCACCAATAAGTTTGAATTTGTCTGTAATAAGGCAGGGCACTGATACTGGGGTTGACAGGCGTGTAGTGGTGAGTGTACTCGTGGTGGTGAGTGTACTCGTGGTGTGTGTAGTGGTGAGTGTAGTGGTGGTGAGTGAACTAGTGGTGTCTTTGTGTTTTTCCCTTGTGATGGGACTTTATACTACAGATTCATAAGGGGCACGGGGTCACCAATAAGGTCTGAATTTGTAATAAGGTAGGGCACTGATAAGGGGTTGACAGGTATAGAAATACCATGCACCACGCATATACACTGCGAATTCTTAACCTGTACCCTTATCCAACATGCAACCATAAACGGATCTACCGTAGTATACGTACATGTACTGAACACAAACACATCAACTATATTATATCCACACACCAATAATGTGCATCACGTACGCACTTCCCAAAAACATTATATGTACTGGATATAATGGGCGACGTTTCTGGCGACGACCCTTCTTCAGAGCACATGCAAATCGCACGAGTCGGCGTCCGCTTGCATTACAGTCGACTGCGTGTGTCACGTGTGCCCCGTACGAGCCTGGGCTCATCGCCCGGGCACTTTGGCAGAAGCTTAAACCCCTTCGCGAGAGCCGCTTGTCCCAGCCGGGCCTGGCTGCAAGCAGCTGCGGCTGCAGCTTTGGCTGCGGTGGTGGTGTAGGGGTGAACCCCTCACCCACGTGTTTCCCTCTCACCCCCGTGTCTCCCCTCTCACCCCCCGTGTCTCCCTCTCACCCCCCCCGTGTCTCCCTCTCACCCCGGGTGTCTCCCTCTCACCCCCCCTCCGTGTCTCCCTCTCACCCCGGGTGTCTCTCACCCCGCGTGTCTCACCTCTCACCCCCGTGTCTCCCTCTCACCCCACGTGTCGCCCTCTCACCCCCCCTCCGTGTCTCCCTCTCACCCCGGGTGTCTCTCACCCCGCGTGTCTCCCTCTTACCCCCCCCCCCGTGTCTCCCTCTCACCCCACGTGTCTCCCTCTCACCCCCCCCCCGTGTCTCCCTCTCACCCCCCCGTGTCTCCCTCTCACCCCACGTGTCTCCCTCTCACCCCCATGTCTCCCCTCTCACCTCGTATGTCTCTCACTCCACGTGTCTCCCTCTCACCCCGCGTGTCTCCCTCTCACCCCCCCCCCCGTGTCTCCCTCTCACCCCCCTCCCCCCCCCGTGTCTCCCTCTCACCCGTGCCCCCTCAGGCCTCGTCAGCAGCTGAGTCGTGGAAGGAGGCCAAGAGTCTGTACGAGTTTAGCGCCACGGACATCGACGGTGCCAATGTCTCTCTCGACAAGTACAGGTAGCCACTGCCAAGCAATTCCACATTCCTCTGGCGGGGTCCACAGCCCTACCCTCTCCGTGGGATGGGTGACCCCACTGCTTGAGCGGCCACAAAGTGGTTGCCCACTTTATCTGCCCGTGCGGGATGATGGCATGTGATGATGCGACAGATTGCGAGGACGCAGGGGGTTCTTCCTCCAGCAGTGGATAGACCGTGGCTCATGATGATGTGATGCATTCACTTGTGCGTGTCTACATGAACATGTGTGTCTGTGTGCGTGTGTACGTGTGTGGGGAGCGGTGGTGCAGCGGTTAGCGCTACGCTGTGCTACGAACCTGGCGATCTGAGCTCGATTCCCGCTCACGGCCAACACCGTCAGTGGCGATTATATGAACCGGCCCTGGGCCTATCCTAGGTCGACTTGGCCTCAAATGAGTACCTGGTGCGGTACGCAAACATCACCACTGGGAGACAAAGGCGGCCGTGCGTGGTGCTGGCCACCCACCCCCTCGTGTGCAGTGCCGGCCTTCACAGATGCTCGCTTAACAGCACTTGCCCCAACAGTCTGTTAGGGCTACGCGGGAACCTTTGTCGTTGTTTGCGCGTGTGCCGCGCGCGCGAGACGGAGCGATGGCACTAGTTCGCGACCTCCTGTATACCAGGCGAGGTGGTTAACATCTCCTCGCCACCGTGACACAGACCTCCCCCCCCCCCGCAGGGGTCACGTTTGCATCGTGGTGAACGTGGCGACCAAGTGAGGGCGCACGCCCGTGAACTACACCCAGCTGGCCGACATGCACGCCCGGCTCGCTGGGGGGACCACGGCCTCCGCATCCTCGCCTTCCCCTGCAACCAGTTTGGTGGGCAGGTGCGTGACGCCCCCCACTCACCACTCCACCCACTCACCACTGCCACTCACCTCCCCCCACTCACCACTCCCCCACTCCACACTGCCACTCACCTCCTCCCCCCCACTCACCACTCCCCACCCTCCATTCTCACCCTCAGCCGCCCCACCACCCATTCCCACCCCCCACTCCTCACCCCCCACTCACCACTCCCCCACTCACCACTGCCACTCACCTTCCCCCCCACTCACCACTCCCCCCACTCCCCCCCCNACTCACCACTCCCCACTCTCATTCTCACCCCCAGCCGCCCCCACCCTCCATTCTCACCCCCCACTCCCCACTCCACACTGCCACTCACCTCCCTCCCCCACTCACCACTCCCCATCACCCATTCCCACCCCACACTCCTCACCCCCCCAGCCGCCCCCACCCCTATATAGCCATAGCCCCAAAGCCACAAAGTCTACTCGACGTGGTGGGCCGGTGACGTTCCGAGCCGGGCTCAGCCACCTGACCCCCCCCCNACCACCCTTAAATCTCAGAATCGATGAAGCTCCTGCTGCCCCTGCTGCCCCGTTATCCCTCAAGACCCCTCGGATCCTTAAACCCCCCGATGTGTAAAACCCCGACACCCCCTTGAACCCAACTCCTTCATCCTGAACCCTCCGATCCCTCAAATCTCTGCTGCATCCCCGACAACGCCACGGGGTCCCTCCAACCTCCGATCCCCGCGCCCGCCTTAGCCGGTCACGGCACTGCTCTCCGTGCCCGCCAACTTCACCGGGGTTCATCGCTGGCTGCCCCACAGGAGCCGGGCACGGACGCGGAGATCAAGGCGTTTGCCGAGGACACGTACTCGGTGAAGTTTGACCTGTACAGCAAGGTGGAGGTGAACGGGGACGGTGCCCACCCGCTGTGGCGCTGGATGAAGAGCCAGCCCCACGGCAAGGGCACGCTGGGGAAGTACGTGGCGCTGCACGTTGCACAACACAGTGTGGCGCAACACGCCACGCCACACCACGGGACACCACGGGACATCACGGGACACCACGGGACACCACGCCACGGGACACCACAGGACACCACGCCACGGGACACCACGGGACACCAAGGGACGCCACGGGACACTACGGGACACTACGCCACGGGACACCACGCCACACCACGCCACACCACGCCACACCACGGGACACCACGGGACACCACGGGACACCACGGCATGGCGAACCTGCCACCCCTTCACAACGGCCTGGCACGGCACGCCAACGTGGTGTTTAATATGGTGGGGATAGCGATTAGTGTGGCGGTGGTGGTGTTGTGGTATTTAGTGTTGTGCTCTCTGGTGTGGTGGTGGTGGAAACGGTGGGATGGTGGTGGCAGCATTGGTGCAAGTGTGGCGGCAGTGGTGTGGTGGCAGCGGTGGCGGTGTAGGCGCGGCTGCGCCGACGGCACATTTAAAGAAGTGGCCCTAATGAGATCTCTCTCTGTGCGACCTCCCTTCCCCCTCCCCCGGCAGCAACATCAAGTGGAACTTCACCAAAGTAAGGCCCTGCCACGCAACAACGTGCCATGGTCTCAACTCGCACCCATCACCCGCTCAGTCGCGCAGCTCACGCGACACCATCTTCGTCATCACGCTCGCAGGCTACACCATCACCGTCACACGCTACATTATCAAACTCGCACCCTTGCAGCGCAGACACCCACTGCCCCCCACTCCCCCTCCCCCGCTCGTGGAGTGTTAAACAGAAGTTAAATAGGGAAGGGTGTCCGGTATGAAACCTCGCTTCGGCTGGGTATTTATACTTCCGTCGCGCTGGCGAGGAGAGAAGCGGAGGGAGCTCGGACAACCCTGCAGCCACGGCAGCGTCGAACGTTGCGTGAACGTTCGTCATTGGGAGAAGGTGGCCGGGTGTTGTGCTGGTCACACCACCCCGTGCCGTTGAAGTCTTTACATTGTGGCTACTCGCTAACACGACTTGCCCTTCTTCCTCCCCCTTGCAAGGCGACGCGGGGGGGGGGGGGAAGTGTTGTCTTTGTACGCGTGTCATTTTGTTGCGTGGTTATCCGGTGTTATCCGTGGTTATCCGGTGTTCCTCATGGCGGGGAGTGGTGGCGCAGCGGTCGGCGCGCTGCGAACCTGGCGGCCCGAGTTCGATTCCCGCTCACGGCCAACACCAGTGACGATTATCTGAACTGGCCATGGGCTTCTCCCCTAGGTCGACTCGGCCTCAAAATGAGAACCCGGTGCGGTGTGTAAACATCGCCACTAAGGAGACAAAGGCGGGCGGGCGTGGTGCTGGCCACCCATCCCCTCGTGTGTGTGTCGGCATTCATAGGTGCTCCCTCACAGCACTTGCCCCGACTGTCTGTTAAGGCTACGCGGGGGGTCTTTGCCCTTGTTTCCCCACAGTTCCTCATTGATAAGGAGGGCCACGTGGCCAAGAGATAGGGCCCATGGACGACCCCGTGGTGAGCATTATTCCGCCTCCCACCCACCCATACCTCCTCCTGTCCCCACCCACTCCCCACTGCACTGCCAAACTCAATGGAATTCTTGTCGATACTTTTTTTTATTTGACCAGGTAAGGCCCACTGAGCTACATCGCTCTTTTTCAGAAGCATCCTGGCCGCAAATGATAGTTCATCTAAAGTGGCTGGCTTATCATGTGGAAATTGATATCAGCCAAATCCTTTAAACGCACGTTTCTAAATGAGGGAAAAACCGGAGAAAAATCCACGCGACCACGGGAGAACATGCAAACTCCGCATATGCAGGCGTCAGGTTCGGGATTGAACCCACGACCTCCTGTATAGGAGGCGAGGTAGTTAACTTCTTTTCACTGTGGCGCCCCAATGTGTGTTGAGACTCAGCGAGGCCCTGCCCAGATAAATAAAGGGCCTAATTAGTGAGGCCACGGAACAATCTGGCCAAAAAATTGTGTCGTCAAGAACCCCCCCCCCACCACCCGACACAGCCAAACAAATGAAACCGTGACACGGTGTACGAGCGTTTTAACGAGACGCCAATTATTTTCCTTTCTTCAGCTCACTCACGCGACGATTCCTTTACAACTACGTCACGCATCGTCGGGACAAGATCCAGCCATTGATGTTGTTCTAGGGATGCCGTGGTGGCGAAATGTTAACAACCTCGCCTGGTATACAGGATGTCGTGGGTTCGATCCCAACCCCGACGCTTGTACATTTGGAGTCTGCATGTTCTCCCCGTGGCCGTGTGGGATTTTTGTCCGGCTCCTCCGGTCTTTCCCTCCGCATTTAGAATGTACAACACGCGCGCTTCCGAGGATTTGGCCGCTAAACATTTCCACGTGATGACAAGCCACTGCGTTGAGCTGTCATTTGTGGCCGGGGTCACTTCTGAAAAAATAACGGCCTTACCTGGTAAAATAAGTAATATAAAAAATAACTTTTTAAAAATACGCTTTAATGAAATGTACCGGACTCGTAATGGAAGAACTCCACGACTCCAGGAAGTGGCCCCGAAGCTTGCCATAACGTAAGGGGCCGTGGTGGTTTACAGCCAACGTCAGTTGAGCGTGGACAATTAGACCCAAGCCGAAACATAACATATACAAAATGTTTTAAAAAATATATTGATTATTTTTAATGATAGAATATAGTATTGTCATCAGTATGACACAAGTATACCAAGTTTGCAGTCGATACCACATTGGGAAGTGGGTAAAAATTGAGTTACAAGATTTGAGGATACAACAACAACAGACAGTGTGAGTTAATAGAAAGCGTGTAAAAATTGTTTAGTTTTAATAGATGATGATGATAACCGGACGTGCCACCACAGAGCAGAGGTCGCAATCGGGTACCCGATACCCGTACCCTACCCGGCTACCTGTACCCGGCCGGGTACGGGTACGGGTACCCGTTTACGACCCTGGTGCGGCCGGGTACGGGTACGGGTAAGGAATCAAAACCCGTTTGCGACCCTGGTGTGGCCGGGTACGGGTAAGGAATCAAAAGCCGTTTGCAACCGGGGAAGAACTTAGTGGTAAAAATAAACGTCTTATTTTTTAACTCGCAGAACAGTCACCTGTTAACATAAAAGTTTTAGTTTAAATAGTTTACGGACGGCATGGCGCTTTGAGCGCCGTGTATATACATTCCAATTCTTCTCTCTCTGTTCGTGTGCGGTCATTGCTGCGTGCCCTGGTCTCTCTCCCGTTGCGCTCCACACAGGTGATCGAGAAGGACCTCCCCAAGTTCTTGTAAACGCTCCTGAGAAGCCACGACGCCACCAGTGTATCCGGCCAGTCTCTCAAGCCCCTGACCTCTGACCCCTGCCCCTGCCCCCTGCCCCCTCTCGGCCTGGGCCTATGACGAGCAGCCTCACAAACCGGGCAACCGGTGGAGGCTGCCCGAGCCTCTGGGCGTGCAAATTTAACCAGGCCGGTGAGGGGAGGGGGAGGTGGTGGTGACGGAAGACGAGGGGTGGGGCGACGGCTTACGTGGCGCGTGTGTGTGTGTAGACGTAGGTGTGTGGAAGGGGCGTTGTGCCTGAGGTTGCGTGCGTAGGAGAGCGCATGCACGGATGTGTGTGTAGCAGTGTGTGTGCGCGCGTACGAGTGTGTATACGAGCGCATCTACGTACGAGCGTGTGCGTGGGTCAAATGAGAACGTGCATGCGTGTGTTAGGCACACACGAGTACGCACGTGAGTGCGTGAGTACGAGTGTGTGTGCATCTGTGCCTCCTGGTGCGTGCATGCGTGTACGTGTGGGTACGAGGGTGTGGGAGCGTGCATATGACTGTGTACGTATGTTGAACTTCTTTCGCACCACCGTACCGAGCCAACCGCGTGAATTGGAGGTGCGGGGGAAGGATTAAACTACAAAAAGAGGTTCCAAAGAAATTAGTTTTCAATCTGTGTGCAAAAAATGCAAACTCCACTCGCTCATTCACACACATGCATACAAATGCATGCGTGTGCATCTGTGAAGAGCGGTAGTTTAGCGGTTAGCACGCTGCGCTACAAACCCGGCTACCCGCGTTCGATTCCCATTCACGGCCAACACCAGTGAGGATTATCGAAACTGGTCCTGGGCTCCCCTAGGTCGACTCAGCCTCCAATGAGTACCTGGTGCAGTGTGTAAACATCGCTACTGGGGAGACAAAGGTGGCCGGGCGTATTCGCTGGCCACTCACCCCCTCGTGTGCCGTGCCGGCCTTCGTAGGTACTGCTCGCTAATGACACTTGCCCCAACAGTCTCAAGGCTATACGGCAGTTCTTTTTCTCTGTGTGGGTGTGTGAACTGATGAAAGCCCCCTTCGAGTAGTTAGATGCACGGTTGGATTAAAGCTTTGACCCTTCCTTGACGTCTGCGTCGTTATTCTGAAGTCACAAGTGTCCACGCGAGCTTGTCGGGAGGCAGGGAGGCGTGGTGGGGGCACACACGCCGCGACAGCAAGAGCAAGAGCGAGCCTGGAGGTTCCATTCCTGACTCGGGCAGCTTTCTGTGCGGATTTGGTGCGTTTCTCCCTGTTCTGCAGTGGTGTGAGAGCGAGTGGAGTTTTCATGTTCTCCCCTGTTCTGCAGAGCGAGTGGAGTTTGCATGATCTCCCCCTGTTCTACAGAGTGAGTGGAGTTTGTATGATCTCCCCTGTTCTGCAGAGTGAGTGGAGTTTGTATGATCTCCCCTGTTCTACAGAGTGAGTATAGTTTGTATGATCTCCCCTGTTCTGCAGTGTGTGACAGTGAGTATAGTTTTATGATCTCCCCCGTTCTGCAGTGTGTGACAGTGAGTATAGTTTCTATGATCTCCCCCTGTTCTGCAGTGTGTGACAGTGAGTATAGTTTGTATGATCTCCCCCTGTTCTGTAGAGTGAGTGGGTTCGGGTTCTCCGGTTTCCTCCCGTAACTATAAAATCCCATACGATGTAACCGGTAGCGGCCAAAACACCCACATGGCCTTCCGAGGAGTGCACCTCATTTAGCAGGAACAGCATTGGTTCAACGCAAGCAAACATTTGACCGCTCTTTGGTCATTTCAGTGTTTCAAAGCTCTACAAAGTAAGTATACATACGTAAACAGGGACATCGGCAAGTTATTGATTACAAACACGGTGGAAAACGCGAGTTTATTTTTCCTTTGTACAAAGCGTCACGTGACCTCGCTCGCGTCCTCCGCCCTCGGACGCCGACCGGCAGCTCCTGGGAGGTCCTGCGCACCCCCCCCCACCCCCCACTTGTCGCCGGCACAGAGATGCCCCCCCCTCCTCACCGCCCCCCCCTCCTCACCCCCCCCCCNACCGGCCCCCCCCCCNTCCTCACCGGCACCCCCAGAGAACGACACGGACCAACGCCTCTCTCGCTATTTTGCTACCCCGCCAAATCCCAGCCCCCACCCAGCAATGTCTTGTTGTCCGCCTCCCCTCGACTCCGCTTCCCTGCGCCCACTCTTCGATCCACGTCGCAGCCGAGCAACTCTGCTGCTACAAACGCGACGGCGATTCTCAACAAGTGGAGGAAATGGAAAAAACGAAACGGAGGATCCTCCCCCCCCCCCAAACCACGGTTGGGAGGGGGGGGGAGACAGACGTGCAACACTCCAAATACACAGCAGGCGTCAACTCTCGATGATGCACGTCTCGCCGGTAACACTGGGGGTGAGGGTAGAGGGGCAGGCAAGGGGGGGGCAGGCAAGGGGGCGGGCAAGGGGGGGGTCTGTCCCACCCTGAGTAACCTCCCCACCACCCCCAAGTGTCCGTGTCGCCGTGAGACGCCGCAGCGTCCCCCTCCCCCTCCTCGTCACGGCACGAAGGGCGGCACCCTCCTCCAGAGTCCGCCGCACAGGCAGCTGCGCACCCACCGCTGCTCCCAGCACTTGAAGGGCCCCGCCGCCTGCGCCTTGCTCAGCGAGCGCAGCATGGTGATGCATCCGCACCTGAGGTGACGGGGAGGAGGGGTGGCGACGTTAGTCGACCCGTCGCCTGGCGTGCGAGATGGTCGCAGGGGTTCGAGATCCCGACCCACGACGATGTGGCGTTTGTGCGTTCTCCGTCTCGCTCTCTTCCCCGTGGTCGCGTGGATTTTTCTCGAGGGTCCCTCCGGTTTCCCCCCCCCCCNACGTTTAGAATCGACGTTGTGCGTATTTGGCCACTGCTGCCATAAATGTCCACGTGACGATGATGATGAGCCACTACGTGGAGCTATGATTTGTGCCAGTCAGGGTCACTTCTGAAAAAAGAGCAATTATAGCACAGTGGGCCTAACCTAGTAAAATACAAAATAAAGTTTTAGTTTTTTTCGACTGGAGGATGAGGAATCCGATGAGCTACAAACCTCTTTTTCACAGATATCCATTCGGGGGCACGTGTGGTCAGCAAGTTATAACGACAGAGGATGCAACAACAACAAACACAAGGACAGGAGTGAAAAATACAGAAAAGGTAAAGCAAGTGACTAAATATAAATAAAGGCACGGAGTACAAATTGCACAAGTACGTGAATTCCTTGCCGACATGTCGACACCAAATGCAAGCTTGGAGGCAAGGCAGCAGGCAGGTCCCGACCACACAAAGACAACAACAACAACAGTCCCAGACCACACCAAGGCAGCAACAACAACAGTTCCTCAATTATGCTGCACATAAAAATTTACTTTCTATACTAAATGGGGGGAGGGGAGTCGGGGCGCAGGGAGGGGCAGCAAGGGGGCTGCAGGGTGGGAGGGGGGTCGGCGTCGCCACTCACCTGGTGCACACCTTGATGTCCTCGGTGGGGTTCACGCCCAGGTTGACTCGCCGCAGTTGTCCAGCTTCTGGTGACCCGGGACCTGGCGAGGTTGAGGGAGGAGACGGGGAAATTCCGACGATGTAAAAGCTGCCGCCGCCGCCGCCGCCGCCCGCTCGCTCGAGGTACGGCGAGGTACGGCGAGCGCCGGCAACGCCGGGCCCCCCCCAGACGAGCCGACGGCAGCGCGGCGAGCGCCGGCCGTGCCCAGAAGAGGCGTCATTAGACCGGTAGCGCCACGAACACGGGGAACCCGGCTTGGTTTGTACCACGGGATCCGGTGAGCGCGACAACTCAATGCGGCGACGTGATGCCGTCGCGACCCCGGCGACGGCCGCTGGGTTCCAGTGGGCCACGGCGGCGGCGCAGAGGTCGCAACCGGGTACCCAATACCCGTACCCTACCCGATACCCGTACCCGATACCCGTACCCTACCCGATACCCGTACCCGATACCCGTACCCTACCCGTACCCTACCCGATACCGGTACCCTACCCGATACCCGTACCCTACCAGATACCCGTACCCGGCCGGGTACGGGTACCCGTTTGCGACCCTGGTGCGGCCGGGTACGGGTACGGGTACCCGTTTGCGACCCTGGTGCGCCGGTACGGGTACGGGTACCCGTTTGCGACCCTGGTGCGGCCGGGTACGGGTAAGGAATCAAAACCCGTTTGCGACCTCTGCTGCGGCGGCGGCGCTCACCGTGCGAGCACGTGCGTGTGGACGGGCACGGGTCCCGGCTGCCCGGCGTAGGCGATGCCGCGGCCGAAGGCGACGCGCGACGGCGGCTTCCCCGGCGGCAGGCGGCCCGACACGCCGTCCGGCGAGGGCAGCCAGTCGGCGGAGGGCAGCACGAGGTGCGAGGGCAGCAGGCAGCACTCGTCCAGCAGGCCGTCGTCCGGCTCCAGCCCGTGGCCCTCATCCCGGCCTGCCGGACGCGCGCGGGGTGATGGGGGGGGGTTATAGAGGTCACCGGCTCGGTGCGTGCGCAGGGACCCAGCGGATAGCGTACGGTTGCGTAGATTTTTCACCGGGTACTCGAGGCGACTAATCATCGTGTGGAAATTTATAGCAGCCAAATACGTTGGGGCGCCACGGTGGCTAGGAGATGTTGACGACCTCGCCTGGTGTACAGGAGGTCGTGGGTTCGATCCTGACCCTGACGCCTGCTGCTGTATATTTGGAGTTTGCGTGTCTCTCTCTCTCATCATCATCAGGTGGTCGGGAGATGTTGATGACCTCGCCTGGTATAAAGGAGGTCGTGGATTTGATCCCAACCCTGACGCCTGCTGCTGTGTATTTGGAGTTTGCGTGTCTCTCCCTGTGGTCATGTGGATTTGTCTCCGGGTTCTCCAGTCTTTCCCTCCAAGTTTAGAATCAACATTACAACATTTGGCTGCTGCTATACATTTCCACGTGATGATAAGCCACTTATTTGAGCCATCATTTGTGATCGCGAGATAGGTTCTGAAAAAGAGCTATGTAGCTCAGTGGGCCTTAGCTGGTAAAATTAAATTGTTAAAATAGTTCATTGTTCATTCGTACCCGCGGGCAACACTCGCGACGAATAATCTACACCGTTCCTGGGCCTATCCCCTGAGGTCGGCCCAGCTTTGTCTCGCCACCGGGAGACAATTGTGTGCAGTGGCCGGCCCTTGTACAAATTGGCACTTGGCTCCAACAGTGTGTTAAAGGCGGCTACACAGGGGATCTTTGTGTTCGTCTTTTCGCGTGTATAGATGCATGGGTTTGCATACCACGCGCATACCCCTCGCGCGTGCTCCGCACTTACAGCAGAGCCAGAGCTTGGTGAGGAGCTTGAAGAGCAGCGAGAGGGAGTCCTGCGTGTCCGAGGTGGCGGTGAACACGGGGAGGCAGGCGTGGTTCATGAGGCCCCAGATGCGCACCACCACCAGCAGCTCCCGCAGCATCGCGAGCGCCGGGCCGTCCCGCAGGAAGGACACGCCGGGCCGCGAGATCGAGCCCTGGCCACGGCACACGAAGCACCGTGAAGACACACGCACGTCACGGCACACGCAACGCACCATCGCGGCACACCGGATCACCACGGCACGCCAAAACATAGCAGGTTACATGACGATTGAGTTGAATGTTTAGTTTCATACGCAGCGCGAGTGCCTCGCAATCGCCGAAGAACCGTAGGCAACGAGCCCCAACAACCGCCCCAGCTCTGCAGTCCTCTATATATTAAGATGTTTTCAGCCAATTAACGATGAGTGTTTATTACACGTGGGAGGAAAACCGGGCTGCACGGAGAGTCAGGGCGCGGCACCTCCTTGAGGAGTGCGAGCGTGCGAGGGAGCAACGCTCTATCCCGTACAGAAGTGCCCGATATAATGGTGCGTGGCCGCTGCTGTGGCACCTGGTTGGGCAGGCTGGCCAGCAGGTAGAGGGTGAAGTCAGCCACCCACTGGATCAGCTGCTGCAGCGACTGCAGCAGCAGCGTGTCCAGCACAAACTCCTCCGTCTTCAGGTTCAGCATCACCTTGTCGATGTCTGCACCGCGCACGAAGACAAAAGATCCCCCCCGCTCGGTATTTCCTTTAATAGGCTGTTGAGGTAAGTGATGTTAGAGAGTAGCACGCCCCCTCCCAGCCCCTGTGTGTGTACGGTGTGTACGTGTGTCTGTGTCTCTGGAGTGATAGTGTAGCGGTCAGTGTGCTGCGCTACGAACCCGCCAGAGATCAGTTCGATTCTCGCTCACGGACACCAATACCCAGTTTCGATTATCTAAACGGTCCTGGGCCTCCCCTAGGCGACTCAGCCTCAAATGAGTTTCTGGTGCGGTGTGTAAAATCGCCACTGGGGAGACAAAGGTGGCTGGGCGGGAGTGGTGCTGGCCACCCACCCCCCCTCCCTTCGTACGCCGTGCCGGCCTACTCACTAACAGCACTTGCCCCAACAGTCTGTTAGAGGCTATCCGGGGAGGGGGAGACGCTTTGTCTCTCTGCGTGGGCACTGCGTGGGCACACCGGTGTCGGTGTTCTTGCTGCAGATCTCGGCGAGCCTGTCGCCGGGCCCGCGGTCGGGCGTGTGCAGCAGCGTGGGCCGCAGCAGGGACTTGAGGGTGCAGGACACGGCGTGCAGCAGGAGGCGCGTGTGCAGGTCCGCCGAGCGCACCGCCGTGCCGGGGGACAGGCGGTAGAGCCAGGCGCGCAGCGCCAGCACGCGCGTCTGCAGCGCCTGCACACGGACACAAACCATCAACTATTAAAATATATATTTTTACCAGGCGAGGCCCTGCTGAGCTGTTGATCATCGAGCTCTTTTTCAGATGTGACCTGGCCATCGCAAATGATGAAAATGGGCGGCTTCTCATCATCATCATCATCGCGTGGAAATGTATAGCGGCGGGCGAATCCTCTAAAACGCGCCATGACGTCGATTCTAAACGTGGAGGGGGAAAAAACTGGAGGACCCGGAGAAGAATCCACGCGACCAGGGGAGAGAGAGACGAGCAAATACACAGCGCTCGTCGGGGTCGCGGTCGGAACCCACGACGTGGCGCCTCGATTGTCACATCAACATCTGGATCCTGTCCCGACGACGAGTGACGTAGTTCTAAACGAATCGTCGCACGAGTGAGCCGAAAGAAAGTAATAATCGGCGCGCCGTGAAAACGCCCGTCCACCGTGCGGCGGTTTAATTTGTGTGGACTTTCAATAGCAGCCCGGTGGGGAACAACCCGCCATTCGCCCACGAAGCGACGGTGACGTCACCGCGGGCGCCCGTGCCAGCATCCCACCTGCTGCAGCATCCCACCTGCTGCAGCATCCCACCTGCTGCAGCATCCCACCTGCTGCAGCATCCACCTGCTGCAGCGGTTGCGCCTGCCGCGCGTACTCCTCGGCGAGGCGGTCCGCGAGCGGCGCGGCGGTGCCCGGCTGGACGTGCAGCAGCACGTCCCAGGCGTCGTGGCCCGTCACCAGCCCGTACTCCAGCAGGAAGAGGAGGTTGCGCAGCGCCGCGCCGGCCTCCAGCGGGTGGCCCAGCCACGGGGAGACGCGCGACACGCTCACCTGCACGCGGGAGTCACGCGCGCCGGGGGCAGGGGGGGGGGTACATGGGGTCGCAGAGGTCAGAGATGGACAAGAGACAACAGCGGCAACCATCGCTCGCCACTAAGTGACGGCGACGTCACCACGGCACCCGTGCCAGGCCAGGTGCGCTTTGAGGCCACGTGAAGTGTCGGAGGCTCGCTGGCAGGAGGTCACGGGACAGATCCAGGTGCCATGGGCTGGCTGTCTGAGATGACCAGGAGATGCACCAGCATCTTGATCAAGTTTAAGGTCACGGTTCAGGTCTGGGTTAGGGTCAGTTAGGAGCTAAGGATTAAGGTTCTGGTCATGGTAAGGTCAGGGTTAAGGTTAGGGTCAGCGTGGTAATACTACAGCCCCTCCTCTCCCGCTGCCCCACCTCCCCTTCCCCCACCCCTCACCTTGCCGCTGTTCTCCACGGCGAGCAGGGCACAGCAAGAGGGCGACAGCGCCACCGCCGAAAAGTGCGCCGCCTGGTGGGGCCCCGCGCCCCTCCCCCGCTTCATGGGCGGCTCCTCCGAGCCCCCACCGACGCCCCGCCCACCCCCGGGCCCCCCTCGACATTCCCCCGACCCCGCCGACCCCGCCGCCACCCGCGCCGCCGCCGCCCCCATCGGGGAGAAGGCGCAGAGCTTCTGCAGCGTGAGCCGGTGCAGCACGTGCACCGAGCCGTCGCAGAACGCCAGCACCAGGCCTGGCGCAACAGACAGAGGTACCCGCCCCCCACCCTGGTTACAGCCTTTGGACAGACTGTTGGTCGCCAGTGAGTAGCAGCGCCTACCGAAGGCTGGCACGGCACACGATGGGGGGGTGGGTGGCCAGTACCACACCAGGCACCGCACACACACAAGGCATACTGCTGGCGATGGTGCCGGTGGCGATGCGTGTGGGCCGTAGATGTTGCTGGTGGTGCCGATGGGTTGCGGTGCTGGTGGTAGCGAGGGTGATGGATTGTGGGGAGCGGTGGCGCAGTGGTTAGCGTAATGCACTGGATTTCCCGCCCTTCGCGACCAACTCAACCGAGTGCCTGGGCGATGTGTAAACACTGCCACTGGGGCCGTGCCGGCCTTCATAGGTGCTGCTCGCTAACAGCACGTGCCCCAGCAGTTTGTTAAGGCTATGAGGGTGATATTTGTCTTTGGTGTTCATTGTAGCTGCGCTGGTGATCGGGAAGAGGGTATGACGATGCTGGTGGTTAAGAAGGTTGCGATGGTGTGCTGGTGCTGGTGTCGATCGCAGTTGTGCCACCGATTTTTAGGGGTGCCACCGATTATTAAGGGTGCCACGGTTGCGAGATGTTAACTCCCTCGCCTGGTATGCAGGAGGTCGTGGATTGAAACCCGACCCTGACACCTGCTGTATATTTGGGTCTCTCTCCCCGTGGTGGCGTGGATTTGTCTTGGGGTCCTCCGGTGTTTCCCTCCACATTTAAATCAACGTCACCACGCGTTTGGAGTATTTGGCTTCTGCTATAAATGTCCACGCAACGATGATGATAAGCCCACTTCGTCGAGTTATAATTTGTGGCAGCCCGGTCGCTTCTGAAAAAGAGCTAAAAAAGCTCAGTAGTGGGCCTTACCTGGTAAAATAGAAAAATGCGTAATAGTTTTAATAGATTACGATGATGATGATGATGGTGGTGGTTTTGCCGGACGTGCCGCCGCTGGTTACCGAGCCCGGGGAAGAACTTGGTGTCCCCGGCGAGTTTCATGTCGGCGCTGGAGAGGGAGATGGGCAGACGAGGCAGCGCCACGGAGCTCACGCGCTCCAGGTCGCTCGTAGTGGACAGAATGCGCCACTTCTGCACGCTCGGCTGCTTGTCTCCTGGCACCGATAAGGCGACAAGCGCGATGCGCGCACACGCACACACGCACGCACACACGCAAAGCAGCGGGTGGTGAGCCATAGTGGCGAGCGGTAGGTGGTGAGCGCATTGCTCATCTTCCATTTAAGTCCTGCAGAAGCCAGCGGTGGAAATTGCGCATTCCCTACGTCACGAAGCTTCACAGGCCAACCACACCGCCGACAACTCCTCTGTCTGTATGGCCCACAATAAAGGTTTTTTGTTTGGTGACAGATCGCGGAGATATGTGTGCCATTAAAACCCGCCACCACCACCAACATAGTCACTTAGTAAGGTTTGTCACGTTTAAAAAACGTGCCAATTAGTTTTAATTACTCGATTGTAAATGTTGTGGGTTTACCGTCTCATACACCGGGTGTTGTTTTGTAATTGGCACGTTTTGTTTCCGTGACAAGCCCTTACTAAGTGGCCGTGTTGGGTGGTGGTGGTGGCGGGTTTAACGACACATTTATATTTACGCGGTTTAACCCAACAAAACCTCTATTATGGCTAATATTCGTCGCGAAAGCCTACTACTACCACGACGTGTTAAACTGTCCGTCCAGGGTCTTGACACCGGTCGCAACCCGCGTACATTTTCACCGCGTTGTAATGTACTGCACTCCCCCCCCCTCGCTCCCCAACAACCGTGTCCCTCCCCGTCCGCCGCGCTCACCGAGGGAGGGGATCTGCTGGAAGAGTTTGTTGAGGGGCAGCCCCTCCTTGCGCAGAGACCAGCATTCCACCACGCTGCCCTGCGCACTCGACACGCACACCACCAC
Organism: Lethenteron camtschaticum; assembly: GCA_018977245.1. Taxonomy (NCBI): domain Eukaryota; kingdom Metazoa; phylum Chordata; class Hyperoartia; order Petromyzontiformes; family Petromyzontidae; genus Lethenteron; species Lethenteron camtschaticum. The sequence goes on along the minus strand of MU249573.1, from coordinate 12,029,940 downwards.
CTGCCGGCGCAGGTGGCACCACGCGCGCCGTCACGCGTTACCACCACCGCGCACGATCACATGTTACCAGTGGTGGCAACATGGACACCTCGCGCCAACTGCGTGCGATCGCCTGTGCGCATGTGCGCAAATTCGCGTTGTGCGTGCTCTCAAGGGGTCCCCGCGGTGTCCCCGGCGGTCCGTGTCCCACCTGCTCGGAGTTCTCCCGCGTGACGAAGCGCAGGTGAGACACGGCCGTGTACTTGTCTCGTCGCGACGGGTCGGAGGAGCAGCGGAGGAAGAGCGACGGCAGAAGCTCCGTCTCCACGCGGCACTTCTCGCTCACCACGCTCAGCGTCAGCCTGACACGCCGGGGGACGACGCGCGCGTGGGTCACAAGGGGTCACAGGGACACACAGGGATGCGTGCGTGGTCACACAGGGAGACACGCAGGACCACATGTGGGGACAGAGGGTCACACAGGGTCACACAGGGTCACACAGGGTCACACAGGGTCACACAGGGTCACACAGGGATGTGCAGGAACACACGGGCGATACAAAGACACAGGAAGACACATGGGGATATATGAAGACAACATGGGGATAAGCGAGGGTACACGGAGACACACAATCACATGGGGATACACGGAATAAACCAGTAAGGGGACGACTTATGATCCAACAGGTGAAGCACACGGATGAGCCGACAGACAGGTGAGCGGAGATGCAAGCTGAGAGGTGATTGCACAAGTGTGTGGGGGATAGACAAGTTGACACAAAGGCTTGCGTACGAGCATGTGAGCAGATAGGTGAGCTGACAGCCGAACAGACAGGCGAGAAGAAAGGTGAGAATACAGGCGAAAATACAGGCGAGAATACAGGCGAGCAGACAGGCGAGCAGACAGGCGAGCAGACAGGCGAGCAGACAGGCGAGCAGACAGGCGAGCAGACAGGCGAGCGATCGCGCCGCACCGGTAGAAGTGGATGGGCGAGGAGCTGCTGCCGTCCGACGTGGCCACCACGACGTGGCCCGCGGGCGTGAAGGCCGCGTCGGCGGCGGCGACGCGGGCCCGCGGCCGCGACAGGGGCCGCACGGCGCTCAGCAGCGCCCCGCCGGGCCTCAGGAGCCACACGCGCGCCAGGCCGCTCGCCGACACCCCACCCAGCCGTCGCCCGCGCGCCCGCCAAACGCCGCCAGCGACGGGTGGAAGCGCGCGCGCGAGAACTTCTCGCCGAAGCTCATGGCGCCCACCTGCACGGCGGCGGGCGCAGCAGGGGTGGGGGGGTGGCACAGGGGAAGACAAAGGGGCCAGTTTTGAGGCAGAATGGTGGTGGCGCACGGAGCTGTGCACTTTTAAAATCTCAATTGAAAACTCTTTTCTGTGGAACTGCTTTTAGTGTTGAGTTTGTTGTCCTTCCCCCTGCACCTCCGATTCGCACGGTTGGCTGCGTACTGTGCGAAAGAAGTTCAACATGCGGTACGTATAGGTGGCTATAATAGGTGCTCGCTTACAGCGCTTGTGCCAACGGTCCGTGAAGGTTTACGCGGGGAAGATCATTGTTTTTGTTGTTGTGTGTGTGGGGAGCGGTGGTGCAGCGGTTAGCGCGCTGCGCCACGAACCCGGCGACCCGAGATCGATTCCCGCTCAAGGCCAACACCAGTGACGAATAACTGAAACGGTCCTGGACCTCCCCTAGGTCGACTCAGTCTCAAATGAGGACCTGGTGCAGGTATTGTGGGTATCGGTGCGGCCGTGTGCGTACCCCCCCCCTCCCCCCTCGGCCTCTTGCCTTCTCCACATGCAGGTCGAGCTTGATGCCGTTGTGGAGCCACGCGAGCGCCAGCAGGGGCTCGCCGTCGGGGCCGCCCTCGCCCACCGCCTCCCAGCCGTTGAGCAGGTGCTCGGGCGTGGCCCAGCAGCGCACGCGGCCCCCCGCGTCCGCGGACAGCAGCCGCGCTCCTGCGCGAGGCGACGGTGGGTGGGCGGGCGGCACGCGCAGCCGAAAGCGATTCGGGATCAGAATACAGGTCAGTGTTCTCCTACAACGCGGTCGCAGTCGCGTTCCCGAAGAACACCGCGTTCTCATGAATAATACGTAATACAGGGGGTAAAGGACGGTCCGCTGTAACACGGAGATGCGTACGCAGGGGGGGGGGAGGAAGAGTACACGGGGAGAGGTACATGAAGAGGGGAGAAGGAATAGCACACAAAGCGGAGCACAGAAGAGGAAGACATGCGGAGGAGGAGTACACGCGAGGGAGGGGTGGGGAGGAGTACACAAGAGGAGTATACGGGGAGAGGTGATGGGGGGGGACAGGGGGGGGGGAAGAAGAGTACACGGGGAGAGGGGGGTACACGAAGGTAGTACATGGGGAGAAGGAAGAGCACGAAGGAGAGCAGAGCACACAAAGAGGAGTAGCACACGCACCGGACTGGTCCCACTCCAGGCAGGTGATGACGTCGCTGTGGCCGGAGCGCACCGTGCACACGTCCCACGGGTGCTCGGGGTCCATGATGTGGATGGGGTAGCTCGTGTGCTCTGAGACGCGGACACACAAGTGGCAAGGAGTAATTTTCAGTCATCATCGATAATTATCCTGCTGCTTGCAGCATTATCCGGCGGTCCCGGGCCGATCCGGCAAAATCGCGGTAACCAGTCCGGCGATCGTCAGACACAATCATGTTGTTGAAACAAGAGTACGTAGCACGTACATCTCACCCCGTGCAGAGTCTTCGAGATTAGAATGCTAAGTACGGTACCGTAAATACAGTAATTGACAGTAGGATATTTATTTTGTCTATTTGTATGTTTATTCATGCCAAATTCACGTAGTAAAACACATTTAAAACACCAAAAAAACCGCATACGCACCACCTAAAACAATGTTATGCAAGAATGTGCAAAAATAAGCTATTTCAATTATACTGTAGTGAATTAATTACTCGGCGTTTTTGAAAATCCGGCGACCCCTTCCCCCCTAAGCCGCCGGATAATTGAAGATCGACTGTAATTACTGCTTACATGCGTGTCGCCTTCCCGGCACAAATCTATTCAAACATTGTTTTTGTATTTTACCAACGGTAAGGCCCCCTGAGCTACAATAGCTCTGTTTTAGAAGCGACGTGGCTATCACAAACGATAGCTCAACGAGTGGCTTATCATGTGTAAACATCACCACTGGGAGACAAAGGCGGCCGGGCGTGGTGCTGGCTTCCCACCCCCTCGTGTGCCACAGTGCCGCCCTTCATAGGTGCTGCTACTCACTAACAGCACTTGCCCCAACAGTTCGTTACACACGGGGGATCTTTGTCTTTGGAGTCGAGTGTGCCGGATTGCTTCGGGGAGGTTGTTACAAACACACACGCAGAACAAGACTCCCGAATGTCCGAGAACCCCAGCCCTCGGTACCCTGAACACATCCCCCGCGAGGACCCTCAAATAACGCAGCCCAGACCCCCACTCATGCAAAATACCCATTGGGCTCCCCCTTGTCTTACAGACCTTTTGCTCCGTAAACCTCTGAATGATCGAGACCTCACATACTCCTGAATGAGGTAAGAACTCACAGATATCTCAATAAGAGGTCCTTTAAATGAGAAAGATCCCCAAAGACCCCCCTACACACCGCCACCACCACAAAGCGAACCCCCGAATGACCCCGTCTCGCGCCCACCAGGAGGTGCTGCGGCCTAGTCATCTTGGCCGGGGAAGCCTCGAACTCTACGGCTTTGCCTGACCGCCTCCCACCCCCACCACCCCGCGACCCGCCGGGCCGTCTCTCACCGCCAATGTCGCCGTGCGGGCCCCGTCGCTCGGACGTGAAGGCCACGAGGTTGCGGCACGACCAGGCGCAGGCGAGGGGCACCGCGGGGCAGTAGGCGGCCCGCGGCTTCCGTGGGAAATCGCACGAGTAGACGACCTCCATGACGACCAGAGGCGCCGCTTGGATCGATCCAACTGCGGTGGGCGACGGCGATTATGTGAAGCGAATCGATTCTCGGGGCGGGGCTAGGTCACCCTCCCCCTCCCCCCGTGTGACGTAATGTGATTATAATCCACAAATTGTCAACTAGCCGATAGCATAATAAGAGTTGTTTTTTGGGTTAGATCGCGTAAATATATAAATGTGTCGTTAGAACCCGCCACCATTCGACACAGCCAACTAGTAAGGGTTGTCACTGTTTTATTGCCATAAAGGGGGTAAAAACCCTATTCTTATTTTTCCACACTGCCTCTCGCCCACTTCAGCATTTTTATTAAATCCTTTATATTAAGTTCACTTGCTGCTTGCTTGCGCGCTTACGACCGTGCAAATCTTTCGGTCGTTTCTAAACCCACTTCCCGTGATCCAATCCAGCTGACATTTTGCACACAGACTCGTTGTGAGTGACAATTTATTTTCGTGAAAAATTGTTTCCTAAATTTTACACTTTTTAGGAAAAAAATTATATTTAATTACCAATTGCTTAATGGTGGCAGGCAATCATCTGACCCATAGGTGGCAGCCATCTTAAGCCAGAGGACGAGAGGACTCTAGCCGCCACGCATATAAAGGATTTATAGTGAAAAACTTTGTTTTTACGGTTAATTATTTTAATGCTGTGGTTGTCCCGCTGATGAGGATTGCTTGTGTTGCGATCGAAACGCCGTGATTTGTTTCATTTCATGTGATTGTATTTCTACCTACGTGACTTTACCGAAAGAACCAAAGAGTATTGACTCCTGCAGTCACGAAATCCTCAAATCAAGATTGATAATAGTAATAATAAAAAATCGCACTTTATTTAAAACGCGCACTCGGCGGCCACCGTCGACGGGGGGGGGGGCAAACCCTCGCGCGGTTCCCGCCAAAACGTCACGCGGATCGGCGGTGGTGGGTGGGGGCTAAAGCCGCGTGGTTGAAATGCGCCGCCGTGATTGGCCGAGGGCGATTGCCTTCGCCAGCCAATGGGAGGCAGCGAGGGGGCGCGGGTGCTGTGGGCAATGCGAATGGCGCCATTGAGGGGAAATTGAATCAACTAGAAACGAATTTAAACTTTTATTCGCAAGTTTGGTACGTTAAATAACCAACAACAAAAAAACGTGAGAGTATCGACACGAAAATTAAGCGCGGCCACGCGTCTCGCAATAAAGGTACAGCTTGAACATTTTGAAATTAACGAGTGTTGGATAATTTTAAAGGCCTTGTTGGGATATAGGCCTGGTGGGTCCTGTGTCATCGCGTGAGTGCTGCACCGGTAAAACACTTTTGTTTTTACAAACGTTTACAATGTTTTCTTTTTGAGATACATATTTACCTCAAAAATGTTATTTTTGTGGAGCGTTCGTGTGTCCGTGACCAAAAACCACCCGCTGGAATCTGGGCGCTAAGCAGTAGTTAAGAGTCGGATAGCGCTCGGATGGGCAACTCGTGCGGGGGGCGCGTTTAGGATACTCTGTCATCATTGTACTGCACCTCATCGTCTGTTGTACTGCACTTCTGTGGTTACACGTCTATTTGTGCCACCCCCCCCCCATCTTCACCAACCCGCACTGACCAGCGTGAACAATGTGTCAAATAACCCACGGCACGGAGCCCTTCATCCAGCAGTGGATTTGCAGCTGGATGAGATCGATACATCTCAATTTGGAGCTCTCTATACTCTTAGGTTTTTTCGGTAAAGTCACGTAGGTAAAAATAAATATAGAAATAAAATTATAGTGATTTACATTGTGATTTATAATTGTATTTCTATAATTTTTATTATTTATTTTTACCTACCTGACTTTACCGAAAAAACCTAAGAGTATGAATCCTTGCAGTCACGAAAGCTTCAAATCTCAATTTGGAGCTCTCTGTGAGCAGTGCACCACCTTGACGGAACGTCACGTGGAAGAAGGCACTGCAGAACTACTACAGAGCCTCCTTCAGCTGCCTCTCATCCACGTTCATGTTGTGCACCTTCTCGCATGCAGTGCAATTATTTTTTAATAAGTCCTTGTACATACTGTAGCGTCATTCGTGTTAATTGCATCCCGCTAGTGTTTTGTCGCATTTTAATCCGGAAAGAAATGTTTATCTTTCGATTAAAGCTTTCGTGACTGCAGGGATTCATCTACTTGGTTCTTTCGGTAAAGTCACGTAGAAGGGAAATAATAAAATAATATAATTAAAACGCTATAAAATTAAATTCTCACGACGTTTCGGCCACAACGCAAACAGCCGTCCTCAGGTGAAGAACAAGGCTGTCGGAAAGATAGCGTCCGAATGCGCCTTAGTCAAGGCGCTCTCCTCCTCTAACCCAGCTTAAATATACGCTGCCAAGCTTGGTTGTGTTCATTCAGACGCTGTCTTTCCGACAGACCTGTTCTTCACCTGAGAACGGTTGCTTGCATTGTGACCGAAACGTCGTGATAATTTTATTTTATAATGTTTGATTTTTTATTATTTTATTATTTCCCTTTTACGTGACTTTACCGAAAGAACCAATAAATGTTTATCGTTCGCAAAAGCTGAAAATGCGTATAGAAACACACTTTGGGTTACCCAACGTGCACGCGATTGTTTAAAACTACACGTTAATGACCCTGTGATAACACAATTCGCATTTAGCACGCAAGAGTTGAGGTCAGTTTCGTATTGTACACTGATCCCATGTTTACGCTTCCCGTCTGCATAATAATATTATGAAAGTAGATGTGTGTGTGTTCATTCGTACTGATAGTAACATACTCTGAGTAGAGTGGTGGTACATTGGAATCCCGTCAGTGGCGAACATCAGTGGCGAGTGGTGAGATGTTAACTACCTCACCTGGTATACAGAGACGTCGTGGATTCAATCCCAACCCTGACGACGCCTGCTGTATGTTTGGAGTTTGCGTGTCTCTCCCCGTGGTCGCGTGTCGCGTGGATTTTTCGCCTGGTGCTCTGGTTTTACCTCCACATTTAGAATCAACGTGCGTTTAGAGGATTTGGCTGATATGTTCACGTGATAAGCCACCTACCTGAGCTATAATTTGTGGTCAGGTAGCTTCTGAAAAGAGCTATATAGCTCAGTGGGCCTTAGCTGGTAAAATACAAAGAAATAGAACCGATCCTGCCCTCCACCCATCAACACTGACCAGCGTGTTAAAGTACGGTCAAACAATTTCCCAGGACCGATCATGGCATTGGGATGCCTGAGAATGAATGAATAAATGGCTGCAATTGATTGAGTAGCATAATCCACGTGTCGTTGCGTTGGCAGGTGTTGTCATGGCAGCGTCGGCGTTGGCTTTTGGCGGTGCGATGATGGTGCCAGCGGGCGGCTCGGCCGTGGCGGTGGCGCTGGCAGCGGCGGCTCGGCACGTGGAGCGAAAGCTGATGGAGGAGCGCCTCTATCCTGAGCTCTCGGAACAGCTGGGGGTGCCCAACCACAGTGCGTTTGGCCCAGTGCGGTCACATGGGACACGGAGAGCACAAACGTCTCCACACACACCTCGCAGCGTACGTTGCCAACCAATTAGCACGGTTGACTACGTACGGTGCGAAAGCAGTTCATCATATTCTTGGGTTTTTTCGGTAAAGTCACGTAGGTAAAAAATTTTAATTATTTTTTATTTTATTTAACTTTTAGTAATTTTCATTTTTTACCTACGTGACTTTACCAAAAAAACCCAAGAATATGAATCCTTGCAGTCACGAAAGCTTCAAATCTACAGTTCATCATACATACCTACACAACGGTTCTTGTTTTAGCCAACTCGAAAAGTCCAATTAGGTTTGATTTGTTTGTGTTTTCTCTCATAAATGTGACTTTCTTGGATAAGTAAATTAGATTCGTATTATTAATTATATTCAGGGGGTCCTGCATAGGAATTTTGACCACTCCTTCCTTATAAGAAGGCGACAGCGCTCAGAAATCCCATTGCCTGGATACTGAGAACTTCTGCGACATCTGTCATGTGACTCTATCCTCGGTGTCCCCCCATCCCATCACCCCTGCCCTCTCCTGCGCGTGCAACAGCAATGGCCACGGTGTCAGGAATGAACGAGTTGGACTACCCGTCCCAGGCGCCAGGCGCCATGCTTCACCCACCGGAGGTTGGCGCCATCAAGAGGGTTCCACTCCCGCCGAGCTCGTGGAACAGTTTGGCCGTATCCTTACGCCGCGAAAGTGTAGTCCCGCGGTTTAGGTTGCGTTGAGGGGGGTTGGTGGTGTGGAAGGGTTAAGCGTTTAATAACTCGCATAAAATAATGAGGACATAATTTCCTAACTTTGTGCGATGAACAGTTTATGCTGTTATTTTGGGGGGAAACTTGCAGTTTGTATTTATTTATTTAGTCATTTTTCTCTGCCAAAAAATGTCAGCGTAGTGTCTATCAATGTAATTATTTGCTCCAGATTTCTAGAGTCGACGTGTCTTTACTCAAGGGAGTGCTCCACAGTGCTCATGTCCTCTTCTGAGGATGCTGCTTGGAATATTAAGAACAAAAGATTAAAATATGAGTTTCTAAAACTCAATCTGTACACGCTGTATGCCAGACATCTATCTGCTACATTGCCGACATCCACACACACTACTTCAGCCAAACCTTGCAGGTCTCGGGGGTTTTACATATTCCATGTACGCATCGCGTGATTCCGTGCATGTATCACGAGCGTAAAATTAGCTTCGTAATTGATAAATAATAAGTCCATGCCTCCTGTGTTCTCCTTAATGCGCCTAATGGAATAGACATGCAGTGTAACTGCATGCTGGGAGTGTTCCCTGAACTGGGCCGTGCCTGGCTAACCATCGACAATGACATCTTCATGTGGAACTACGACGATGGGTGAGGTGCACTGGGAAACGGATCACTTGACATAACATAGTAACTTAACTTCATATTCCCGTCCCTTATACTTTCTTTACCCTTGCCTACACATCCTCATACCTTCCACCAGGTGTGAGGAGTAAGGTTTTAGGATACACACCTGGTAGACTGTGGGCCAGACGCAATCCACAAGTAACCTCTACCTGTTTTAAAGCAACGTTTTCATAATTATCTTTTTGAAGACTGATGTCCATAGTTGTGTATTCTCCCGATCCTAAAACACTTAAAAAAAAATTTATGCAGCCCTCGAAGGCTTTTTCGCTGATGGGACACTTAATTTTACATGTGAAGGGAGTATGTTTTGTTAATTACATTATACACAACGACAGTCATAGTTGTGTTGTATCATGTACCAAAGCTTTAGGTGCATCTTACATTCCAGAGCCTCTTGTAATCTGGAGAATGTTTTATATATAAAAATGATTGGACATTTGCTTAAAGCACGTAGACTTTTACGAACAATATTATCCATAATAACTGTGTCATTAAACCCGCCATCGCCTGATACAGCCAATTCGTGAGGTTTATCACGAAATAAAAAGTGCCAATTAGTGACTAGTTCAGCACACCGGTGTGGTGGAGAGTAAACTAAATGGCACGTTTTGTTTACGTAACAAACCTCACTAATTGGCTGTGTCGGGTGGTGGTGGGTTTAACAACACATTAATATATATGCGATCTAACCCCAAAAACCTGAACACTGGTCCCTCGGTGAACAGTGACATTGGTTAACGAACGTTGGCATTTTCGTGGAACGGATGAACACAAGCGTTACCCGAGGGACTACTGTATTATTGGATCTCTGCTGCCGTTAATGTGCGTGTCTTGTTTGTTCCCAGCGGTGACCTTGCTTACTACGATGGCATGAGCGAAGCCATCCTCTGCGTTGGGCTCGTCAAGCCCAAGCCAGGTGAGCACTATGGCAATGGGAAATAATGATTTCACAGCCCCTCGTAACTGGTTCATATGATTCCAAGAACACAGGATGAGATGTTACTATCCTTTGTGCAAGCAAGAGTTCATGAATAGTGAGCCGAGTGAAATTTGGGGAGCGCATCGTCAGTAGTGTACCTTTGGTTCCTAGGGTGTTTCGGCCTTTCACACTATACACCCTCCCAAAGGCGGCCAGCGACAGGGTGATCAATCCTACGCTTGCGTCCCATTCCCAATTAGTCATAGGAGTTGCCTTGTTGTTGATAGCCAACATCCCAGGGGCCTCGCTTGCACAATCAAATCTTTAGCAGTTTATTTTACATCCTATTAAACAGTGTCCATTCTTAACACTTTTATTGACACTGTTGCCGCTCGATAGCAATGTGGTGCTGTGGAGAGTGCGAATGTGCCGATGTTGATCATGTTCATAAGATTACGGTAGCAGAGGTGGTGTGATGGTGGTGGTGACGCTGGGTGGTGCGATGATGTGATGCCGATGGTGGCGCGTTAACGGCGGTGACGTAGCCTAGCGGTATGGCGTTCACTGCTGGTTCTGTTGCAGAGGTTCACGGTTGGAATCCAGTGGCCACCCTGATTGTTCCTGTGGGTGTACTAATCGTGATAATGCACACTGCTTCACAGTGAATGTTTAAATATCCTCTGACGTCATTGGCAAGAGTAGGCCGTTGTGTGCCAACGTCGCAGTATACATTTTCCAGATTCGAAAAATACCTGCAAATTACTCGTGTGGAACGATACAAAGCGATCATCGCTATCTACCGGCAGACTTTTAGAAATGAGACTCCTGGTGTCTCTGGGTTCTCACCTGGTTCCACAAAATATAAAATATACTAAGCTAATATGGTTATGCTGCTGGACACCATGTTGGTGCTGTCGACAATGCTGCTCCAGTGACTGGCGTGACAGCTCGGCGCTGTGTTGCCACCTGTAACGCCGTCCTTCTGCATGGTGCAGGCATCTTCCAGCCGCACGTGCGCTACCTGCTGGTGCTGGCGACGCCCGTGGAGATTGTCGTGCTTGGCATGTGCGCACCATCGGGAGCCCCAGGTGAAGTAAAACTCGTGACCAAACGAGTGAGTGAGCGATAGGTCTGTGTGCCACACCCCAACATGTCAAGTGCCTGTCTCCATAGGTGAAACGCTCTGTGTGTGCATGTGTGTGCTTGCGTGCGTATGGAGAGCGGTAGTGTAGCGGCTAGCGCGCTACGCTACGAACCCAGCAAAGTGGGTTCGATTCCTGCTCACGGCCAACACCAGTGACGATTATCTGTAGCGGTCGTGGGTCTCCCTTGGTCGACTCAGCCTGAGTACATGTATGGTATGTAACATTGCCACTGGGGAGACAAAGGCGGCGGGGCGTGGTGCTTGCCACCCACCCTCGCGTGTGCTGTGCCGGACTTGATAGGTGCTGCTCGCTAACAGCACTTGCCCCAACAGTCTGTTAAGGCTATACGGGGATCTTTGAATGCGTGAGTGCTTGCCGCTATGGGAAGTGATGGTGCAGTGGTTCGGCCTTTCCGCCAGCAGCGGCAAGAGGCACCAGTAATCGTGGTGTCTGTTTGCAAAATAACAGTTGGTTGATGGTGTCACCACTGCAGGTGATGGGGGAGCGGAGGGCGAGGGGCTGCTGCTGCTGCCCGAGCCCATCTACTCGTTGCCCACGGACAACACGTACTTCCAGGCGGTGTGCGGCACCACGACGGGCCGCGTCTTCCTGGCGGCGCGCGACGGATGCCTCTACGAGCTCGACTACCAGGTGCCCCACCACCAGACGCGTGCACGCTGTCCCCGACCGTGTGCTGGTCTAAAACTAACTATAACTCATGGTTACTTGGATGTAAAGTGCAGTCTCCCAACTATTATCACGAGGTCTTTCTGGCCTGTTAAGTGCTCTGAAGAAGGGCCATTGCTGGAAATGTTGCCTGTTATGCATATTTTTTTCTTGGCCATTGGGCATTATCGTTTCCTCCAGCGATATCCCCTGCAGCTCCCTTTCCACTTCGACTTCGGCTTTCTTTGAGGCAACTTTCATCCTGTTCAGTGACATGAAACAGTGTTAAGATGTTCAAACACCAAATTGATACCTTTAGCAAGTAATGAAGTCGGCATTAACATTGTGGTGAACATGCAAACAAACATGACAAAGACAGTGCACATATCAGAGCATGTATAGCTCGGGTTGAGTAGCTATTTGGTGTTTGAACATCTTAACACCTGTTTGATTGCCAGAAAGGGTAAAACCTATTATTTTTTCATGCTTTGATACTGGCAACAAAGGTCCCATGATATTTTACATCCCGTCAGATCGTGGTCTTGCCTCTTCACGATCCTGTGTAGCCAGTCACTATTCTTTCCTGGTCACATGTCTGAAATATTGCAGTTTTCCTGACCCTTGGTAGCCTTGCTTTTACACCCTGGCATTTATTAAACCACCGGGGTGGAGGGTGGGGGAGGGCAACCTACGTGCCGGATATGGACCGCAACTTAATTTCGCTCGGCCTGTGTCCACATGAAGCCTACTGCTTTGGACAGGCCCGCACATATCTTTGTTCCATCACTGCAAGCACCTTTGGGCGCCACTGTGGCGAGACGTTAACTACCTCGCCTGGTATGGAGGAGGTTGTGGGTTCGATCCCATCCCAGGAAGCATGTTGTGTATTTGGAGTTTGCATGTTCTCTCCGTGGCCGCTTGGATTTTTCTCCGGGTCCTCGGTTTTTCCGTCCACATTTAGAATCGATGTGCGTTTAGAAGATTTGGCTGCTATACATTTCCACGTGATAAGCCACTTCGTTGAGCCATCATTTGTGTTGGCCAGGTCGCTTCTGAAAAATAGCTATTTCGCTCAGTGGGCCTTACCTGCCCGGTACAATAAAAAGAATAGTTCAGCTTTTAGTTACCTGGTCTAAACCATGACCTAAACACCTGCCTTGGTCTAAGCCGTGCTTTCCTCTTGTGCGTGGTGGCTGGCGTTATGTGCGTGCTCTGCTCCTGCTGCCGTGGCCGGGATAGGCCGAGGCCGGCTGGTTCAGCCACCGTTGCAGGAAGATAAACCACTCCAAGAGCTTCCTGTGGGGACTCATGCCCTCGGTGCTGCAGTTTGGCTTCAGCGAAGAAGGTATTGGGCACACATACACGCACACAGACGCATTGGCTACACATACATAGCAGTCACACACAAATACACAGCAGTCTGCACGCACACAGCATTAAATTCAGAGTCCATACCCACACGTGCACATTGACCACCGTTACGGTAGTTCATACATTTACACGTTGGTCTATGCACATTATCCACACATGCACATTGGCCACACACACACACGAAACAAAGATCCCCCATATAGCCTTAACAGACTATATATATATATAGAGGCCAGCACGGTACACGAGAGGGTGGGTGGCCAGGACCATACCCGGCCGCCTTTGTCTCCTGAGTGGCGATACTTAAACACTGCACCAATTAGTCATTTTAGGTTAATCGATCTAGGGGAGGCCCAGGACTGGTTTAGATAGTCGTCATTGGTGTTGGTCGTGAGCTGGAATCGAACTCAGTCTCCGGGTTCGTAGTGTAGTGCACTTACCACTGCGCCAACGCTCCACCTTTTGTTTATACTTATTCACACATTCACTTTGGCCACACACACACACATATACAACAGTCCCACATACACGGCATCTGTACACACTCATACAGTGGTCTCGACACATACACACATTACTCCACGCACACACTGGGTCCCAAACACTAACATTCCTTCCTACACACAGCAGTTCACAGCACACTGTTCCACACGCATGAGCGCATACATACACACGCGCACACTTTCCGCACACTATGGCGTACTCGCGCACAAGCGCAATAGGGCATGCACGCACGCGTATGTATTCTCTCTAAATGCCCACCCCCTAACACGTGCACAGACCCCGTGGTGCAGATCGCCGTGGATGACTCGCGGCACGTGCTCTACACACGCACGGAGCGCGGCTGCCTGCAGGTGTTCGACCTGGGCGCCGACGGGCACGGCATGACGCGCGTTGCCAGCCTCTCGCACAGCAGCATAGTCAACAATGCCGCGCACGTCGCCAGGTGTGAAGGGGTTGATGGGTCGCGTGGAGTTTGGCGCTCGTGTGTGTGTTGTTGTCTTGGTGTCAACTACTGTGTCAAAGTAGGGGCACAGCTGGTGCATCTGCCAGTCATCACAGTCGGTCAACCCATGGCACCTGGGTCTGTCTCGTGACCTGTCAGTGAGCCTTCGACACTTCATCTGGCCTCAAAGTGCACCTGGCCTGGTACAGGCACCTGTGGTGACTCACCGCCACTTAGTGGCGAATGGCAGGTATTGGTATTGGTTGTCTGTTTGCTACTTTCACCTTAACTGGCACTTCAGCAAGCGGTTAGCGTGCTGGGCTACGACCCCATTGGACCCAAGTTCAGATCCCACTCACGTCCTACGTTAGTGATACATATCTGAATTGATCCTGCGTCTCCCCGAGGTCAGCTCGCATTAAGAATTGGTACCTGGTGCGCTGTGTAAATATCAGTACTGGGGAGATAAAGGCAGCTGGGAGTGGTGCGAGCCACACACCGCTCTCTCCTGCGTCATGCCGGCATGAATATAAACGCTAAATTAACATTGTGCCCAGTGTTCAATTGGTCAGCATTTAAAAACAATTCAATCCACGGACTAAGACTTGACGAACATGTTGTCTAGCCAAGGGTTAAAATGACACACGCGAACTTAATGGCGACACTGGTGTGGAGAGAGTTGACATACCTGCTGCTGCGCATTGAGGCTCTAGGAAAGAGGACTCGTGAGCTAACGCACGATGTCCGCGTCGCTCTGCAGATCGGTCGACCGTTCCAACTTCAAACCCATCATCCACATCTCGGCCATCGAGAAGTCCGAGTCCCTCAACTGCCACCTGCTTGCCGTCACCCACACGGGTAAGCGGCTGCCGCAAGACTGCATGAGGAGCGGCGCACGGATTACCGCGGTTATTACTGGCTGTGGGGCGCCGCGGTGGTGACATGTTAACTACCTTGCCTGGTATACAGGAGGTCGTGGGTTCGATCCCAACCCTAATGCCTGTTGTATATTTAGAGTTTGCTTGTTCTCTCTCCTCTTGGTCACGTGGCTTTTTCTCTGGTTCTTCGGTTTTTTTCCCTCCACATTTGGAATCGTCATGTGTTTAGAGTATTTGGCTGCGATAAATTTCCACGTGATGATAAGCCCACTTGGCTACGCTATCATTTGTGGCCAGGTCGATTCTGAAAAATAGATGCATAGCTCAGTGGGCTTTTCCTGGTAAAATAGTTTAGTTTATTGTGTTTTTGAGAAGGGTTGTTAATTGTTAATCGATTAATGAATTGATACGCGAATCCATGTTTTTGTAACGATTGAACCGATCGGAACCCATTATTTTAGAGCCCATTGTCTTTTTACTGCCGGATATAGGCCTTAACACACTGTGTTGGTCATGGGGATTTTTTCACTGTACTCCTCGCTGGTCATTGCGGATTTGTGAGGTTGGTGAACTGGTCATAAGTTGTTTCATTTCTTGAATGCGATTATCAATAATGCAAAAAAGGCAAGATAAGTGGTTTAGTAATATTTGTGTCAGTTCTGGGCTGCTTCTAGGCTGATACAGCCTTCAACGAGTAACTGGCGTGGTGTGTAGACACAAGCACTGTGGGATTGGTTCTGACCATACCATCCCTTCCCCGTGTCTCTTACCGGCCTTAATTCAATGCCCGATCCATAAATATACGAAGGAAACATCACAGCGATACGCTCCAGTGCTCCTGGTGCGGTTATCTGGCTTTGACCACCTAAATCTGAAGTTGTAGTTGTTGCTCTGCATCTACATCAGCAGCCGTATGAAAGAAGAAGACCGGCCTTAATAGATGCTTGCCAAGAGCATTTGCACGGACAGTCTACGGCTGTACGGGAGATCGTTGTAAATTTGTCTCGGTGTTACATCTGTCCCCAGGCGTGCGCCTCTACTTTGCCGTGCGGCCATTCCACGCGACACAGGACCGGCCCAGCGGCCTGTCGCTCGTCCACGTTCGCCTCCCGCCGGGTTTCTCCGCCAGCGCTGTGTCCCAGAGGCCGGCGCGCGTCCACAGAGCCCTCTACAGCCGCGGTGAGGATGGATTTGGACGCGGCCAGGAGTTGGTTCGTAGTTAAGGCTACGGTCACACGGTAATCACCCGGTGTGCGTCTACCCATCCCCCCTTTATGTCGTTTAGCAATTAAGTCGCCACGGTAAGCGAGATGTTAACTATCTCGCCTGGTATACAGGAGGTCGAGGGTTCGATTCCGAGTTTGCACGTTCTCCCCGTGGTCACGTGGATTGTTATGTGTGCTTCGGTTTTTTCCTCCACATTTAGAAATGTGTGTTTTGAATATTTGGCTGGACTAAATTTCCATATGATAAGCCACTTCGTTGGACTATAATTTGTGGTCGGGTCGCTTCTGAAAAATTGCTCAGTGGGCCTTACCTCGTAAAATAAAAAATAGTTTAGTTAATTTTTTTATTAGTACCAATACCCGATTATCGTCGCCTCAACCCCGCGCTTACATCGCTGACAGCATTGTCCGTCCTTACACGTATCTGTCACCTCTCAGCCTCCGTCTCCACCTTACCCTTCAAATGCCGTTGATGCACGTCGTTTCGATATTCGTCGCACTGTTGAAGAACCCATGCCTGACTTAAAACACGTATTGCTGTATTTAGTAAAAATTCACGGATGAGGAGCGGGAAAATAAGTACTTCACGGATAAGGCGGCCGAACGTAGCCCCGAGCACACCACACGCTCGTGTGCTGTTCCCATTCTGGTTTTACGAGGTACATTGTGCTACGCACCCGACAACCCGAGTTCGATTCCTGCTCCAGCCAGCATCAGTGATGAATATTTAAACTGTGCCTCGGCTAGGTCGGCTCAGCCTAAATAAATACCTGGTGCGGTGTGTTAAACATTTGCAACTCGGGAGACAAAGGTGGCCGGGCCTGTGCTGGCCAACCCTACCCCTCCACGTGTGCCGGCCTTCAAAGCCTTTACTGCTTGCTAACAACACTTGCCCAGCAGTCTGTAAGAGGCTACAACGGGGGGAATCTTTGTGTGCTGGGCAGGCACTGCTGCTGGCGGCTGCGGAGAGTGAAGACAACGACACGCTGTGGTGCATCGACAACGCCTCCTACCCGTTCCGTGGACAACTTATGGAGTCGCAGGTATTATAAACAAACAAGAAACTATTAAGCCATGTTTTATTTTAGCAGGTTAGCCCCCGCTGAGCTATATGGAGCTCTTTTTCAGAAGCGACCTTGCCGCCACAAATGATAGCTCCAACGAAGTGGCTTATCGTCACGCGGCCAAAAATACTCTGAACGCATGTTTGTTCTAAATTTCGAGGGGAAATACTAGAGGACACGGAGAAAAATCCACGTGACCACAGGGAGAGACAACATGCAGACTCTAAATATGCAGCAGGCTCAGGGTCAGGATTGAACCCACGACCTGCATAACAGGCGTGGCAGATAACATCTCGCCACCGCGAGGAAGGCTCAACCAGGACACATGGTGAGCTGGAAAGACCCTTCACTCTGTCAGTTTAGTTTTGTTGGCCTTCGTTTGCACCTCCAATTAGCACGGTTGGCTACATACGGTGCGAAAGAAGTTTAACGTACATACGTACGTCACATGGCCATGCCCACTCAGCCACACTGGCCGAGCTAACACAGTGAGTGGCCTCCTCGCTCTTTCTGATTTAGGCTTTGTCTACTGCTCATAGCCCCCCCCCACCCTTTGCCTGCATCATGACTTGAGGATGAGGTTATCGTATTTGAAACTTAGGCCAAAATCCCGATTTTAGCAAATGCTCGTGGTTTGTGGCGTACGATGTGTTGTGTACGGTATGTTGTAATGGAGCTGTGTTCTGTGGTGTATTGTGCTGTGGATGGCTCATGGTGGTAGTGTATGTGTAGCTCGTTTTCACTGGTTATGGTGTAAATTTCGATTTAAAGCTTTCGTGACTGCAGGATTCATCTTCTTGGTTCTTTCGGTAAAGTCACGGAGAAGGGAAGTAATAAAATAATAAAAATAAAACATAATAAAATAATTTATTATATTATTATATTATTTTATTATGTTTTATTTTTATTATTTTATTACTTCCCTTCTATGTAATTTACCGAAAGAACCAAGAAGATGGTTATGGTGTGTTGTGATGAGTGTGTGTGCAATAATGTTGTTGTGGTGTGATGTGGTCTGTGTTTCGTGTTCATACTTAGCGTCCGCTGTGTTGACACGCTTATGTCTGTGTGCAACCTGTGCTTGCTGTGGTTTGTTGTGGTGCGGCTTGTGTGTCCGTGTAACTGTGTTATACTCGGTGTTGTTGCTGCTGCTGCTGTGCCGTGCAGGTGACGATGGGTGCGGAGGTGCGTGCTTGGGCGCTGGAGTGTGTGGGTGGCGCCCGCCCTGCCCGTGGCATCACGCCGCTAAACGGGGACCGCGTGCCGCACACCGAACCTCCGGCCGTCGCGGTTCAACACGCCACACGCCACCACGCTTCATCCTCCTCTCTGCACAGGTGGGAAGCCACCCGTGCACCTGGCCAACCCTGCTGAGATTGTGACGATGATCATGACGGTGGTGTTGGTGGTGATGGTGATGATGATGGTGGTCATGATGGCAAAAATGATTATGGTTGTGGTGATGATGGTGATAAGGTTGCGTTTTGGTGATGATCTGAACATTGATTATGATTGTGATGATGATGGCGGTGATAATAGTGATTCTATTGGTAATTACGGTGATGACGCAGCCTCGATTCTAACAAGGGTGACGTCGACGATTGCGACGATGTTAACGTTTTTGGTTGTGGTAGTGATAATTGATGATGCTCTTGGTGATTGTTGTTGTTGCTAATTATCATGCTCATTATACCCCCGTCCCACCTCCATCTGTGCGCTGCAGGGAAGCTACCTTTTCCAGAAGCTGCGTCCCGTTGAGCAACTGCGACATCTCCTGGTGAGCGCCGCCGGTGGCGAGAGCGACGACCTGCAGCGCTTCTTCCAGCTGCACCACGTACGTCCCCCCCTGACCCCGACCCCTGACCCAATAACCTTGCATTCACTATGACTAGGCACGTAACAATTTGCCCTCTTTGCCGTGATTCGATGATCGTCACCATTTGTGAGGGTCTTGATTTGATTCGGGAATGGATTATTTCTCATCTCTTTTGTGCGCCTTGTTCAGTACTTGCCGCCTCGTTTGTTTTGTGTTGTGTTTGTCTAGCCCAAGGGGTTGGCAACCTCCGGCTCTCTAAGGACTGCATATTGACGTTATTTATTAAGGAAGACCATCGTCTCGTATTCACATGCATTGCGGCTCTTGAAATATTGAGGGATTTATTTTTTTTCAAATTCGAAAAAAATGGTTGCTCTTATTATTGGTTGCCAACTCCCGGGCTCGCCTCTATGTATGTTGAGCTTCTTTTGCACCGTACGTAGCCAGCCGTGGAAGGACAACAAACTAAACACAAAAAACACTTCTCGATTTGAAAGTGCATAGCTCCGGTCGCTTCCAAATATAAAAAGAGCGTTCCAGACGGCCACAGAAGCGGAGGCGGCGACTGTCTTTGTTCGACGGCTAGCCTAAAGCCGCTGCTGCGAGGATGTCCGCCTCTTGCCTGTTTAGTTCCCCAGCTGTGTGGCGTGTGTCACACCCGGTGTACTGACCGTGGCGTGACATCGGTGTACTGACTGTGGCGTGTGGCACACTCGGTGTACTGACCGTGGCGTGACACTCGGTGTACTGACTGTGGCGTGTGTGACACTCGGTGTACTGACTGTGGCGTGTGGCACACTGGGCATGTGCAGGAGGACCAGGCGTGTGCCACCTGTCTGATTCTCGCTTGTTCACGGGCGGCGCACGATTCCGAGGTGTCGATGTGGGCGGCTCGAGCTTTCTACAGGTACGTGCGCCTCGCATGCGGAGGGTGTGTATATGTGTGTGTCTCCCGCACATAGGAGATGCGTGTGTCACAACCTTGCGTTACAACCTTAATAGATGCCACAACAGTCTGTTAAAGGCTACACAGAGGGGTTTTTTGGGCATATTCATATGCATGTGTGCACATATGTACGTGTGTGGTGTTGGCCACCCACCCCTCGTGAACCGTGCCGGCCTTCATAGGTGCTCGCTAACAGCATTGCCCCAACAGTCTCGTAAGGCTCGACGGGAGAGTGTTTTTCTTTGCATATATGTGGGAATAAGTCGTGTAGCGGTTATCTCGTTGCGCTACGAACCTGGCGATCCGAGTTCGATTCCCGCTCACAGCCAACACCGGTGACGATTATTTGAACCGGTCATTTGCCTTCCCTAGTTCGACTCAGCCTCAAATGAGTACCTGGTGTGGTGTGTAAACACCACCACTGGGAGACAAATGCGGCCAGCGTGGTGCTTGCCACCCATCCCCTTCTTGTGCCGTGCCGCCCTTCATAGGTGCTACCCGATAACAGCACTTGCCCCAACAGTCTGTTCAGGCTATAGGGCTTATTTGTCTTTGCGTGCATATACACGTGTGTGTGTGTGCTTCAGGTACGGAGGAGAAGCCCAGATGCGTTTCTCCGGCATGCTGCCTCAGGCGGTCCCTCTGGGTTCCTCCTTCACCCCCTCGGCACAGAGTGAGAAACAAACAACTCCCCCTCTTCCTCCCCAGCATCCGTGCACTCAGCTTTGTAGATGCACACGTTTGTACGTGTAGAAGTCCTCTGTTGATCCACTGCTGGATGAATCCCTCCTACATGTCCTTTGGTCATGTGGGAGTTGTTTGACCATGTTTCACCACACTGGACTGGTTCGGTTGTCACTCGCCACTGGCGTTAGCCATGGCCGGGAATTGAACTCGGGTGTCGGGTTCGTAGCGCAGTGCTAACCCCCCACTATCCCTTCTCCCTTTCCCCCTGGTTTGTGATGCTGCCTCCCAGAGACCATGCTGAACTTCGGTAGTCCTGTCGCAAGCTCCACTATGCTGCGGTCGCCTGCAGGAGGTCAGAATCAGAATCCTATGAGCTATATGAAGCTCTTGTTTCCACAGATATTTCAGTAGGGGCGAGTCAGAATGTTACAACAACAAATATAAAACACGATGCGAGTGCGAAGTAATAGGAAATGTAAGCAAATCACTAAATATAAATACGTAAAATAGATTAAGGTATACAAGTTCAAATTGCATAAGTACACTAATTTCATCGTTCGTCTTTTACCCGTGAAATTTCTTTGATACACGTCGTTTCGATATTCGTGGCACTTTTGCAGAGCTCATGCCCGATGTAAACCACCGGGGTATTACTGTATTTAGTAAAAAATCACGGATGAGGCATGGGAAAATAACTACTTTATGGCAGAGGTCGCAATCGGGTTCCCGATACCCGTACCCTACCCGATACCCGGCTACCCGTACCCGGCCGGGTACGGGTACCCGTTTGCGACCCTGGTGCGGCCGGGTATGGGTAGGCTGTGAGTCACTGGTGAGTTACCGTTTGTCACTCATTTTCCAACGTCTTGTCTCTTCTCACAATTCAAGTTCCTAGAATCACCCCACCCGTGCCGCAACATGGCTTCATCCCAGAGGTCGCAATCGGGTACCCGATACCGGCTACCCGTACCCGGCCGGGTATGGGTCGTTTGCGACCCTGGTGCGGCCGTGTACGGGTAAGGAATCAAAACCCGTTTGCGACCTCTGCTTCACGGAAAGGTCACGGAATAAGGTGGCCGAGTGTAGCCCCGGGCACACCACCCGCTCGCGTGCTGTTCCCATTCTGGTTTTATGAGGGACATTGCGCTACACACCCGGCAACCCGAGTTTTATTGCTGCTCACAGCCAGCATCGGTGATGAATATTTAAATGGTCCTGGGCCTTGCTAGGTCGGCTCAGCCTAAATGAATACCCGATGCCGTGTGTAAAACACAAGTATTTGTAAAACTGATGTGTTAACACTGCCTGTCTTCCCCGTCACCGCCTCTCCCACCGCGCGCATTTCTTTCTCGTCAGTGTTGAGCCCTCAGCAGCCGGCCTCGCTGCGCCCGGGACGGACGCGGCTGGTGCTGGGCTCGGCCCGGAGGTGGTGTTCTCGGGCCGGCACGACGGGGCGTGTCTCTACCTCGCTCGCATCCTCAGGTGAGGGGGAGCGGGCCTGCTCGCAGGGTCATGATCCACCACGATGCGTCGTCATCGTTGTCGTCATCATTATTGTCATTATTGCCATCATTGACATCGTGATAATAATTTTTACGATTATTGCCATTGTCATCATCACAATCATTATCAATGTATGTTGAACTTCTTTCGTGCCGTACGTATCCAACCGTGCTATCGTGTTTATATTAATTTCCCCCATCACGATGATCGTGGTCATTGTCGTTTGCCATCATCGTTATCATAGTCGTAGTCATCACCGTGATCGTGATCATTAACCATCATTGTAATGTGCGGTCATTAAGACAGCAACTCCACAGCACAGCGTGGAATAAGGTATTGGAACCCGGCATCAGCTTCAACGACGACCAAACTCGTGGGCGACCGGGACAGCCAGGACAGCGCCAACAAGTCACGCTGTAACCCCACGTCCCTGCTCCAACCTTGTCCGACCATCCCACCCTCATTTCTCGTTGCAGCAACTTCTGGGACGGGAACGTGGTTCTTGAGCATACGATTAAGGAGGGCAACCGGCAGCTCATCACCGTGAGTGTTTTGCTTGGGTGCCCTTGCACGCGTCATGGGAGGGGCTCTTTGCATGCAGAGGAGCCCCCCCCCGCCCCCACCCCACCCTGGTAGAGTAAATACAGCGCACATTTCCATTCCGTTTCTCTTCTCTCACACCCTTGTCTTCTTGGTTTTACTGGTAGGAACCACCTGGTTCCACCAGCCCACAGGGGATTATTGTGTCCGTCGGTTGTGCATCCAAAAATGGGAGGGGTGGAGCTGGGTGGAGAGGATGGGGAGGGGCTGGGTGGGGAGGGGGGGTGGGGAGGGGCTGGGTGGGGAGGGGCTGGTCACCCCGTGGTGCCCTTATAAAACTCAACGTTTAACCTACTCACGCCGGCTTGTGCCCGCCCTCAGTCGGCCATATTTGCGGAATACACCACGCCGCCGTTGACCTGGCCATCGACCGAGCAACCCAACGTTCCTACCAGCTCCCTCCGCAGAATGTGTTTCATTTTTGGGTTATGCCACGTGCTTGCTATATCTGGCTGTGAAATTTAATGTTAAACCACCCCGCCACCACTTAACAGGCGGCTTTCATTTGTTTCAGCTCGACAGGTGGTGGAGCAACTGNACGACATACACTCGGCTGAGGGCCTCGTGAATTTGGACAAGGACGCGCAGTTTGCAGGCCCCTCCCTGACAGGTGTGGTTGGCAGCAGTGGCATTCCTGTCAACCCCTTATCGTGCCTACTTGTTACAGACCAATTCAGACCTGATTGGTCACCCCGTGCTCCTATAAATCNCACGTTTATCCTACAAAGTCCCACACAAGGGAGAAACGCAAAAAAACGACGTGATTTTTTTTTCCCATATTGAAACGGCTGGGCCATATGGACCTGAACTCAATTTCCCTGTACAAGAATGCGGGTAAACCGTGCAGGTATCAATGGCGGTTTAAGTTTTTACGCCATGTAGTGTGTGTGTGCGTCGTACATTGAACTTTATTTTCGCACTGCGTAGCCCAACCGTGCTAATCGTTGTCGTCGATGCGAGTGTTTACTCCGCCCAGCATTTACCGCCGCTATTGTGATCGATATTTTATTTAACAGAAGGCCCTCAGCTATAGATATTGATCTTTTTCAGAAGCGACCTGGCCGCAAATGATAGCTGAATGAAGTCGCTAATCATCACGCGTAAATTTGGAGCAGGCGAATCTCTAAACCATGGTCTGAATCTGGAGGGAAATATCCTCGGACCACGGGAAGGGAGACACGTAAACTCCAAATATACAGCAGGCGTCAGGGTCGGGATCAAACCCACCCACGACCTCCTGTATACAGGCGAGATGTTAATATCTCGCCGCTGGTTAGGGCTTGAGCAGCACAAGTCGTGTGGCCAGGAGGGACCAGCTTGTCAATTGGTTTATATATCTGCTTCTTAACGTAGGTTTGTTCGAACCCCTTATATGTGTGTGTGTTTGTGTGTTTGTATGTGTACTTGTGTGGTGCGGTTATGTAGCGGTTAGCACGTTGTGGTATGAACCTGGCGACCGGAGTTCGATTCCCGCTCACGGCCAACACCTTTGACGATTATTTCAACCGATCCTGGGCCTCCCCTAGGTCACTCACCCTTAGCTGTACATTGTCACTGGGAAGACAAAGGCGGTTTGGCGTCGTGTTGGCCACCCACTCCCTTGTGTCCCATGCCGGCCTTCATAGGTGCTCGCTAACAGCACTTGCCCTAACAGTCTGTGAAGCTATATGGGGGGCCTTTGACTTGTGCGTTCTCAGTGGTTTCGCCCCATCATCGGCCGTGCCCCAGAGGCTGCTGGGATACCCCCGGGTGGACGGTGGTGGAGGGCAGCACCTGCAGCAGGAGATGCAGCGCAAGTACAACGGTGAGGGTGAAGATTTCCCTGACAAAGAAATATATGATTATTGATCGTAACTTCTTCACGATTATCATCATTTGCCATGTTCAGTCCACTGCTGGATGAAGGCATCCCGAAGTTGCCATACCACACATTGTCGATTGTGTTTCGGTCAAAGTGAATCGGAACGTACCGAGGGTAAAATGTTCTTCGCTCACAATTGTATATCGCACCATTTTACCCGCCCCACCCAACCAACCCTCCTCCCACCCTCCCAAACCCCCCTCCCCTCTAGCTGAGGCCCAGGCACACGAGCGAGCTTCCCTGCAGCAGATGGGCTCGCTGGTGCACCACGTCATCCAGACGCTGGCGCTCTGGAAGCTGCTATGCGAGCACGGCCTGTCCGTCCTCACCGCCGCTCTGCCGCCGGTGAGCGTCTGTTGCTGGCGACCAGTCGTTTTACGACGTGGTCTAGCGAGGAGCGCTGATGAGTGCCGAGAGCGAAACCGGGTCTCGGCTTTTTTTCCCCAAGCAGTCGCCGACGTAAAGGCGTCGTGTCGTAGGGGAGTTCGATTTGTTATTATTTAAAGTGGATAATTTGACTAATTAAGTAAAGTCGTGAAGTAGCAAATTCGCTGCTTGTGTCTGAGCAAGCTATGAAGAGCTGCTTGAGGGACAGAACATATCCAGCTTGAATCATGGACCTCATGATGCTGCTGGTTTAATGTCTAGTGCAGCGGTTAACACGCTGCGTAACGAACCCGGCGACCCGAGTTTGATTCACGGCCACCACCACCACCAGTGACGATTATCTAAACCGATCCTGGGCCTCCCTAGGTGGACTTGACCTCAAATGAGTACCTGGTGTGATATAAAACATCGCCACTGGAGAGACAAAGGCGGCCGGGAATGGTACTGGCTACCCACCACCTCGTGTGCCACCGTGCCGGCCTTCATTGGTGCTCGCTAACAGACACTTGCCCTAACAGTCTGTTAAGGCTATACGGGGGGATCTTTGTCTTTGTAACCTGACAATTAAAACCCCTTAACGGAGTGTGAGAAGCTCACGAGTGGTGGCACAGTGGTTCGCGCACCACGTTGCGAACCTGGTGACGAGTTCGATTCCCACTCGCGACCAACATCCATGACTAATATTTTAACCAGTCCTGGGCCTCTCCCGTACGGGTGACTCATCCTCAAGTGAGTACAATGTCCAGTCTGTACAAGATGTTTATTTACTCGCTGTATGGCGCTGGAGAGACGAAGGTGGCCTGGAGTGGTGCTGATCACACTTCCCCATTTGCACGCTGTTCTGGCCTTAATAGGTGATCACTAAACAGCGCTTGCCTCACGAACCTGTACAAGGCTACAACGGAGGATATTTGTTATTGTTTTATGATCTCCCAAGCCAGTTCTTGGAGCGCCACACACTCGCCCGTGTGTGTGCGTGCAGGACATACGCGACACCCTGAAGGCCATGAGCCTGCAGGAGCTGGTGCTGCGGGGCGACGCCGTCACTGGCGGCCTCATCACGGCGCTCATCAACCGCTACATTGGCGACTTGGCCTCCACCGACTCCATCAGCCAGCACCTGCGTGCCGCCTGCCCCCTGCTCTACAGCGTCGATGACGTCACCTGCTCCAAGGTGCGAGCGCCGTCGTCATCTGGCGCTCTCCGGACGGAGCCGCGTGGCGGCGGCGGCGATGACAGCGGTGGTGATGCATGACCCCGCGATCCAGCGGGCGAGGGTTGGTGGATTGCGTAGAGATTTGTGAGGCTCCTGAACCCGCTGGTAGTCACGTACCGTATTTTCCAGATTCTTAGATGCTCTGGGAAAGTAGGACGCATCCGAAGGTTGTGCCCGTTGTCAAAAAAGTGCAAACTAAACTATAAACTAAACTATTGTTTATTTATCTTCTTGGTTCTTTCGGTAAAGTCACGTAGAAGGGAAGTAATAAAATAATAAAAATAAAACAATAAAATAATCATCTACGTGACTTTACCGAAAGAACCAAGAAGATGAATCCCTGCAGTCACGAAAGCTTTAAATCGAAATTTATTGTTTATTTAGCCAGGTAAGGGATCTGGTCACAAATTATAGCTCAACAAAGTGGTTTATTTCGTGGAGATTTATAGCAGCCAAATACTCTAAACGCATGTACGTTATTCTGATGCGCTCGTGAGACGTTTACCATGGTAAAAAATGGGTGAAGGAGCAGCCCTGCAATTGCTTTGCTCGCACCCGCTGCTGCTGAAAGTGCCTCTACTCGAAGATGGAGCACTCTAGAGGGTGTTTGGCCTACTCGAGGCTTGGGAAGAGTAAGTTACGGGAATATATTACAAATGTAAATGTTTGCGCGCCGAGTGTGAAAACGATGTAACGAGATCCGTGTGACTGTCCTCGCGACGCAGGCCAACGAGCTGCTGCAGAAGTCGAGGCAGCAGCTGGGCGGCGCGGAGCGCGAGCGAGCGCTGCGCGAATCTCTGCAGCTCTACCGCCTCATCAGCCACCAGGTGGACCTGCCGCTCGTGTGCAGCCAGTACCGGCACGGTGAGCGAGGCTCCTTGGCGTACAACTAAAGTGGAAAAACTGCTAAAAACTAAACTATTTTTGATATTCCATTGGAACCTCATTTGCCAGTAAAAAATATGATGATTGTTTTTTTACCCTTCTATCTGACAACAAAACTGACACCTTTTATTACAAGGAGTCATGTTTGCATAGACCACAATACCTGCAGTCATAATGCAAACAAAAAACACAACTCTGATAATGTGCGCCTTTTGGCGTCATCTGGTCCAACCCATGTGAGACTAGGCTCTAAGGAAAGTTGTCTCGGGTGTGGACCAATCAACTTCAAGGACAGTGCATACATTATCAGAGTTATGTTTTTTGTTTGCATTATGACCGCAGGTATTGTGGTCTATGCAAACATGACTCCTTGTAAAAAAGGTGTCAGTTTTGTTGCCAGATAAAAGGGTAAAAAACCAATGATTATTTCTGATGTTATCAGGTAAGGCCCACTCAGCTATGTGGCTCTCTTTTAGAAGCGACCTGGCCGCAACTGATAGCTCAACGAAGTGGCTGATCATCATGTGGACATTTCTAGCAGCAGGCAAATACTCTAAACGCGTGACATTGATTCTAAATGTGGAGGGACGAAACCGGAGGACCAGGAGCAAAAATCGACACGACCACTTGGAGAACGTGCAAACTCCAAATATACAGGTTTCAGGGTCGGGATCGAACCCGCGTCTGTTTCATACACATGGAAACTTAGCATTGTCAGAATAGAATCTGAATATTTATACTGGAGGAATCCAATGAGCTATCAATTTGTTTTGTTCCAGATATAGTGTAAAAATGTATGTCATAGCTGATTATGACGACACATTAATTCGGTGGTTGATAATGAGCGAGTGTGTGCACATGTGCGCGTGCAGTGCGGTTCTACGAAGGTGTCCTGGAGCTTCTCTCGGTGCGGCCGAGAGGATCGACCCGCAGGGTTTGGGCCTCCACTTCTACAAGAACGGGGAGCCCTCCGAGGACGCTCAGGGCCGCCAGGCGTACATGGAACGGTAACGGGGGACCCCTGCCCCTTACTGTGACCTGCCAGCTGGCATTCGACACTCCACGTGGCCTGAAAGTGCACATAGCCTGGCACAAGTGCCGTGGTTGTCGTCGTTGTTGTTGTTATATGTGCGTGCCTGTGTGTGGTGCAGGCTGGAGTGCTACCGCTGTGTGACGGACATGCTTCAGGAGCTGGTGCAGGCGTCGCGAGCGCCCGTCCAGTCCCCGAGCGTCCCGTCGCACCCGGGCCCGCCGGCCGCGCCGGCTGACACCAACCCCTTGCCCAGCACGGAGCAGGCCGCACAACACGTGAGGAACACATACAAAGATCCCCCCTATAGCCTAACAGACGTTTGGGGCAGTACTGTTAGCAGTAGCACCTATGAAGGCCGGCACGGCACATCAGGGGATGGGTGGCCAGCACCACTCCCGACTGCTTTTTTCTCCCCAGTGGCGATGTTTACACACCACACCCGGTACTCATTTGAAGCTCAGTCGACCTAGGGGGGAGGCCAGGACCACGTGAGATATTCGTCACTGTGTTTGGCCATGAGCGCTAATCGAACTCGGGTCATAGCCGGGCTTGTAGTGCAGCGCGCTAACCGGTACACTACCAATCCCCTCACAACACATGAGGAACACACACACAAACAATACAAACGTATACCTGCGTGTAAGTGCACAACGACAACAACAGTGACGTGACGTCCCCACGACACTCGCTGCACTTTGAGGCCACCTGATGCGTCTGAAGGTTTGCTGGCAGGTCACAGGACCCATCCAGGTGTTGTGGTTACTGAGATGGACCACCTTTGTTCACCGTTGGAAGCGGCGCACAAACACAGGCAGTGTTTACTTGCACAAAGACAACGTTTACACACAGCACACACGAGCGCACTGCACACGCACACACACCCACTCAACAGCAGTAGCGCTCAGCAATGAGCTGTGGTCACGCGTGATGTGACAGAGCTGGCTGCTGGCCCTCCCTGTCCCCCACTCCTTCCGTGCAGTATGAGCAGATGCTTCGTTTGGCTCAGCGCTGCACGACGAGCTCTTCCACATCTCCCTCTACGAGTGGCTCGTGGCTGCCGGCCTCCCCGACAAGCTGCTGGAGGTGATGATGATAGTTGTGACCGCGGTGGAGATGATGATGATGAAGGTGGTGGAGGTGAAAATGATGATGATGCTGGTGCGTGTGATGTTGATGGCGATGATGTTGGAGGCAATGGGGATGGTTGTTGGCGTTGGTAATGATCGCGACGATGACTGGGTTTTTCCCACTGCGGGAACCCCCAAGCCATGCCGCTGACATCGCATACAACGAACAGGTCGTCCCTCGTGTATGGCAACAACAATGATTACCCTACCCCCACCCCCCTGGCCCTGCTTAGCCTCAAGCCAGATTCAGACATCTTGTGAGGACAAACACATCACAGTTTTATCACAGTTTTGTTATTTGGCTTTGCAAATTTTGGGATTTGTTTTTTAATGTTATCCAACGTCCCGTCCGGACGTTCTCGTGCAGGTGTCCTCGCCGTACCTGCAGCCGTACCTGGTGCGCATGAGCTCTCTGCAGCAGGACAAGCTCACCTACCTGGACCTGCTGTGGCGTTTCCACCAGAAGTCGGGCGCGTTCGGTGCCGCGGCCCGTGTGCTCGCCCGCCTCTCCGACATGAGCAGGTGCGCCCGCGCCGCCACCACTACCATCTACTTCTACTTCTCTTCTCTTCTCCTTCTGACGTACGCTGATGTAGATGCAGAGCATGATAATACAATTGCACGATTCTGATGATCAAGCCAGATAACCGCATCAGGAGTAGCGGAGTGTATCGCTGTGTGTATGTCGTGTGTATGTTGAACTTATTCTGCACTATGTAGCCAACCATGCTAATTGGAGATGCGGGGAAGGACAGCAACTAAACACAAAAAATAACACAGTTATTGAAAAGGTGTTTTATGCAACTGGCCACAGGCCATTTCTCAATGGCCTGTAAAGTATAATTCTCCCATTCCGTACCGACTGCTTTTTCTTGCGACGGCACCCCGGGGCCCTCTGCCTTCTTGATAATTTTCTCAGCTGATAAGTTTTCGCTCTCTCCCGCACGTTGAACACGCGCAGCACGGAGGTGACGTTACAGCAGCGCATGGAGTACCTCGCCCGCGCCATCCTCAGCGCCAAGAGCTCCCCGACCGTGCCACCCACGCCGCGGACGGCGAGTTTCTGCACGAGCTGGAGGAGAAGATGGAGGTGAGGAGGAGGGGTGGCGGTTGTGGGCAGCGGTAGTGGTGTTAGCGGTTATAGTCCTGTGCAGTCCTGTGCTGCGCTACGAATCCGGCCACCCGAGTTCGATTCCCGCTCATGACCAATGCCGGTGATGATTATCTTCATTAGTCCTGGGCCTCCTCCCTAGGTTGACTCGGCCTCAAATGAGTACCTAGTGCCGTGTGTAACCATCACCATTAAGCAGACAATAAATTAACCCGTAAAAACAAAGTTTTTCACTCTAAATCCTTTATATGCGTGGCGGCTAGAGTCCTCTCGTCCTCTGGCTTGAGATGGCTGCCACCTATGGGTCAGATGATTGCATGCCACCATTAAGCAATTGGTAATTAAATATTTAAAACATTTTCTCTAAACAGTGTAAAATTTTGGAAAAAAAATTTCACGAACATTAATTGTCACGCACAACGAGTCTGTGTGGAAAATGTCAGCTCGATTGGATCACGGGAAGTGGGTTAAAAAACGACCGAAAGATTTGCACGGTCGTAAGCAAGCAAGCAAGCAAGCACGCAAGCACGCAAGCGAACTTAATATAAAGGATTTAAAAAGGCCCTGGCGTGGTGCTGGCCACCTACCCCCCTCGTGCCACAGTGCCGGCCTTCGTAGGTGCTCGCTAACAGCACTTGCCCCAACAGTCTGTTAAGGCTATATGGGGAATCCATCTCTTATTTAATGTTTTTGATGCCGGTTCAGAAACACGGTCGTTAACGAAAACTTTTGAACAAAAACTGCAGAAGCACGTTAGAAGCAACGCTTAGAATTGCGCTGAGAGACAGAGAGAGAACGACTATTAGGGAACATACGCTGTACATTTAATAAATTTAAACTTTCGGAAAGTCAAGTGGGCTTAGGCAGGACAATCGCGGATGTGCCATGTGCCTCTTGCGATGTGTTTTTGGCAATTATGCGGCATTTAACTTCCTGAAGACGCCCGATCGAAACGACAAACATCTTGCCAAACAACACACGCTGCAATCTGAAGATGTTAACGAAGAGCTAAAGCTCTTTGTAACAAATCTCCGATATAATAACTGCAAAAAAATTAGTGAAATTGAGCAATAGTAGGGAACATTGAGAAAGAAGACCGAAAAAGTTGGGTTTGAGATACGTTCATGATGAAGGTTTTTTCCGGGTTAGATCGCGTAAACATGAACGCGTCGTTAACGCACCACCACTCGACTCAGCCAATTGGTAAGGTTTGTCACGTGAACAAAACGTGCGTATCAGTTACGACTCCAGCACGCCGGTGAGTTGGAGAGTAGAACCACACACTTACAATTTGAGTACGGTGACGTTTCGCTGGTATTACAACCAGCTTCATCGGGCGATTTTTGCCGTAATTGAGATGAATGCGAGCCGGTCACATATGCGTCTCTGTACGTAGGCCTCGGCAAGGCAAGGTAATTTACCCTTTTTACCGGGTACAAGGGTAAAGGTACAAGGGTAAAGGTGTCGACATGCCAAGGGGTAAGGTAAAGGGTAGGGTAAAGGTAGCTCGGAAGAATTACCGGTAGGGTAAAGGTAGCTCGGAAGAATTACCGGTAGGGTAAAGGTAGCGCGAAGTATTACCCGGTAAATACGGTACCTTGTTTACCGCTAAAAGCTCCGTGGCGCTCTACCTATCATTTACCGTTATAAACCTTGTTCATGTGTAGTAGTTCCCTAGTAATTACCCTGTAATTGGGTCCTTTATATGGGGTAAGGGTAAAAGGTAGGGTAAAAGGTAGGCTCGTTGCTTTTTACCTTCTACCTTACCTGCTAAAGGGTTAAAGGTAGGGTAGAGTGATTGTATTGTGGTAAGGTAAAAGGTAGGGTAAAAATAGGCTCGTTTTTACCTTTTAACTTTTACCTTTCCTTGCCGAGGCCCATCTGTACGTCTGTAAGCGTCCTCTGGGTGGCGTGTGCTGTGCCCTGAGCAGGTAGCACGGATTCAGCTGCAGATCCAAAAGACCCTCGGCAAGAGCTATGGCTCCTATCCCGGCATTCCAGAGGCACTCGGCCAGCTGGACTCTCAACTGATGGACGTCACCAAGGTACACGCACGTGACACGGCAGCAGAGCGGCACAGCAAGTGTGCATCTCCTCGCCTCCCATTGGCACGGTGGGCTACGTCCGGTGCGAAATAAGTTCAACACATTTCGATTTAAAGCTTCTTTCGTGACTGCAGGGATTCATCTTCTTGGTTCTTTCGGTAAAGTCACGTAGAAGGGAAGTAATAAAGTAATAAAAATAAAACATAATAAAATAATTCTCACGACGTTTTGGCCACAACGCAAGCCGCCGTCCTCAGGTGAAGAACAGGTCTGTCAGACTCTGTCTTCTCGACAGACCTGTTCTTCACCTGAGGACGGCTGCTTGCGTTGTGGCCGAAACGTCGTGAGAATTATTTTATTATGTTTTATTTTTATTATTTTATTACTTCCCTTCTACGTGACTTTACCGAAAGAACCAAGAAGATGAATCCCTGCAGTCACGAAAGCTTTAAATCGAAATTTAACAGACTTAGTAACTCGTGTCTCGGTTACCGATTACTTCATTAAGCAATGAAAACCCACCACACATTCTACAATGACGACATACCACGCATTCCACGTCTTCAACCCCAGGCTACGTGGTGGGTGGGTAAGCAAATACATATTTTTTACGGCTGATTTACATTTGTTTTGATTTTATCTGGGCGACCCCTCCCCATTCAGAAATGTACTGTTAATGTGGAGCTGACTGAATAAGCTCTCAAAGTGTGGAGTCAGTGTTTTGACTTGACGGTTGTATTTGACTGCGTCGAATGTGGTGTTGCGTTAAATTCCGTCATTGCGAAAGCGCGCTCGCGTGTGTGCGTGTGTGTGTGTGCGCGCGTGTGTGCGTGTGCGCGCGTGCGCACGCGTGTGTGCGTGTGTGCGCGTGCGTGTGCGTGTGTGCGCGTGCACTTGCACGTCTGTGTCAACAGCTGTACGGGGACTTTGCGGACCCGTACCACCTGTCGGAGTGCAAGCTCGCCATCCTGCACTGCGCCAGCCACGCCGACACCACCCTTGTCCAGACGCTGTGGCGCGACATCGTGGAGAAAGGCAGGAGGAGGATGGGGAGAACGGCACACTCCTACCGCACCACCACCACTCGGGCAAAGGGGGTTGTTAACCGATTATCGATTTTGTGATAATCTACCCTCCGCTGCTGCTCGCCACGTTGTCCTGCTCCCCGTGGCGTGCCAAAATAATTCCCGGAACTAGTCTCGCGAACTGTTCCGGCTGAAATTAACCACTGCTAATTTAGGAAATCCCTTATTCCCTCCGGGGCAATCAACAGTCGTTGTCCTGTGGAGAAGGCTCACCTTCCGCGCCACGGTGGCGAGATGTTAACTACCTCGCCTGGAATGCAGGAGGTCGTGGGTTCGATCCCGACCCTGACGTTGCTGCTGCTGTATATTTGGAGTTTGCGTTTCTCTCTCTCCCGTGGTTGTCGCGTGGATTTTTCTCCGGGGTCCTCCAGTTATTCCCTCCACATTTGGAAACAAGCATTTAGAGAATTTGGCTGCTATGCATTTCCACACGATGATGAGCCACTTCGTTGAACTATAATTTGTGATAGCCAGGTCACTTCTGAAAAAGAGCTAAATAGCTTGGAGGGCCTTGTCTGCTAAAATAAAAAATAGTTTAGTTTTAGTTTAGAATGTGGAACAACCACTGGTTCAGAGGCAGTCACAGGATTCGACCACCGCCACTGATAATTTGAGCAATAAATCACTGACTTTGGTTTTTGCATCGTTCAAATATATATAATAAATGTTACGTACCATATGTTGAACTTCTTTAGCGCCGTACGTAGCTAATCATGCTAATCAGAGGTGCAGTGTTTAATCTATGGACAGTGTTGAGTCTGTGGTGCAGTGTTGAGTCTATGGGCAGTGTTGAGTCTGTGGGCAGTGTTGAGTCTGTGGGCAGTGTTGAGTCTGTGGGCAGTGTTTAATTAATGGGCAGTGTTGAGTCTGTGGGCAGCGTTGAGTCTGTGGGCAGCGTTGAGTCTATGGGCAGTGTTGAGTCTATGGAAAGTGTTGAGTCTGTGGGCAGTGTTGAGTCTATGGTGCAGTGTTGAGTCTGTGGTGCAGTGTTGAGTCTATGGTGCAGTGTTGAGTCTATGGGCAGTGTTGAGTCTACCCTCCCTGGTCTCCCCCTCTCACCACCTCACTGTCATCTCTGCCCCCCCCCTCCCACCCCGTGCTGACAGAGTTGCAGGAGAGTATCTCCCGAGCCCCGCCGACCGCATGCAGCTGCTGAACCAGAAGCTCGTGTCTCTGGGCAAGAGCTACAGCAGCACGCCACAGTACTTCCCGTTGGGTGGGTCCTCCGCACTGCTCGGCAATGTTGTTGTTCTTCTGTGTGTATGTATGTATGTGTGTGCTGTACGTTGAACTTCGTTTGCACCGTACGTAGCCAACCGCGCTAATCGGAGGTGCGGGGGGAAGGACGGCAAACTAAACACTTAAAGCAGTTCTCAAGAAAAGGGTCTTTGTGCGAGTCTATGGATCTCTGTGCGAGTCTATGGATCTCTTGTGTGAGTCTATGGATCTCTGTGTGAGTCTATGAATCTCTGTGTGAGTCTATGGATCTCTGTGTGAGTCTATGGATTTTTGTGCGAGTCTATGGATCTCGGTGTGAGTCTATGGATCTCTCTGCGAGTCTATGGATTTTTGTGCGAGTCTATGGATCTCGGTGTGAGTCTATGGATCTCTGTGCGAGTCTATGGATCTCTGTGCGAGTCTATGGATCTCGGTGTGAGTCTATGGATCTCTGTGTGGTCTATGGATCTCTGTGCGAGTCTATGGATCTCGGTGTGAGTCTATGGATCTTTGTGCGAGTCTATGAATCTCTGTGTGAGTCTATGGATCTCTGTGCGAGTCTATGGATCTCTGTGTTAGTCTATGGATCTCTGTGCGAGTCTATGGATCTCTGTGCGAGTCTATGGATTTCTGTGCGAGTCTATGGATCTCTGTGCGAGTCTATGGTTCTCTGTGCGAGTCTATGGATCTCTGCGAGTCTATGGTTCTCTGCGAGTCTATGGATCTCTGTTAGTCTATGTATGTGGAACTGCTTTTGCACCGTACGTAGCCAACCTAAACACACGAAGCAGTTCTAAAGAAAGGAGTAAAGGTGCATAGCTCCAGTGGCTTGATGATGATGATGATGATGATGCGGAGGTGGTGATGATGATATGATGGTAATGGTGGTCATGGTGATGATGTGATGGTGATGGTTTGTATATATATATTGAACTTCTTTCGCACCGTACATAGCCAACCGTGCTGATCGGATGTGCGGGGGGGGGGGGGATCTTTCGTCTTTGTGCCGCAGAGTTCCTGGTGCTGACGCTGGAGCAGCACGTGTGCACGCTGGGCTGGGACGAGGGCTTCGTGCCGCACACGCTGCTGCAGGTCGGGCGGACCTGCCGCTGCTGCTGCACACCTACGACAAGGTCTTCCGCACCAAGGTGACACAAGGGGGCGTTGCGCGGGGTTTCTCATCGCGGTAACCGAGACGGCCCACGGTGACGCCCTGGTTTGTTCTGTGTTTGTGGTTGTTTTCAAGCAGGGACAGCCCTGGTTAAAACGGTGTGGGTCAGAGGTCGCAAACGGGTTTTGATTCCTTACCCGTACCCGTACACGGCCATACCAGGGTCGCAAACGGGTACCCGTACCCTGCCGGGTACGGGTACGGGTTACCCGTACCCTACCCGATACCCGGCCGGGTACGGGTAGGGTACGGGTATCGGGTACCCGATTGCAACCTCTGGGATGAAGCCATGTAGCAGGCGCGGGTGGGTTGATTCTAGGAACTTGAATTGTGAGAAGAGACAAGACGTTGGGAAATGAGTGACAAACGGTGACTCACCAGTGACTCACGGTCTACCCGTACCCGTACCCGGTCGCACCAGGGTCGCAAACGGGTACCCGTACCCGGCCGGGTACGGGTAGCCGGGTATCGGGTAGGGTACGGGTATCGGGTACCCGATTGCGACCTCTGGTGTGGGTGTTGTTCGCCACGGGGCCGCCCTGGTTGATACGGTGTTGTGGGTGTTTTTAAGCAGGGACCGCCCTGGTTAATCCTGTGTGGGTGTTGTTAACCACGGCGGTGTGTGGATATTCACGTGCCGTCTGCTTTGCGCTGGACGTCGAAAGGTCCCCGTGATGGCGCTCGAAAGTTGGTGGTTGCGGTGCACCTCCCATTTATCACAGTTTGGCTACGTGCGGTGCGAAAGACGTTCAGCGTAAATATGTACGTACAAGAGAATAGTTCAGGTGTGCCGGTTGTCACGGTTCAAATTTAAAAATGTTCTCCCGATCTTCTTAATTAGGGCGCCGCGGTTGAGAGATGTTAACTAACATTACCTGGTGTCCAAGAGGTTGTGGGTTCGATCCTGACCGTGACGATGCCTGCTGTATATTTGGAGTTTGCGTGCCTCTTTCCGTGGTCGCGTGGATTTTTCTAAGGGTCCTCGGATATTTCCCTCCACATTCAGAATAAACATCACACGTTTAGAATATTTGGTCGCTGTAAATTTCCACGTGACGATAAGCCACTTGGTCGAGCGATCATTTCTGATGGCCAGGTCGCTTCTGACAAAGAGCTACTAGAAAGCTGAGTGGACCTTACCTGGTAAAATAAAAACAGCGTTTAGTTTGCGCTACGCGGAGATCTTATCTTTGCGCGTGCGAACGTGTGGGTGGCTGCACAGGACACGTGCTGGTACCGGCTCCGACAGCCGCTGCACCTGCTGCATTCAATCCGCTCCATCCTCAACAAGTACCTTCAGCAGCCTGAGACCGTGCCGCCCAGCGAAAGGTGCGTCAGCCGCCGCGCGGTCGTTCCGTCGTCGCGGGAGGGGCGGCGTTGGCGCCTACCGTGTGCTGCGTGTGGAGACTCGCGTACGCGTCTTGTGTTGCGTTTTAGTACGCGCGCGCGTTGTGTGTACAGTCTGTTCTTCGATAACGCGGTGCGAAAGAAGTTCAACCTTCCTACATACGCACGTGCTTGTACCCGTCTTCCAGTTGGAAATGTGACAAACGGCGGTATTATTCTCGTGCATGGGATACAACGCCGTGCATGGGATACAACGCCGTGTACGGGACACAGAGGCCGTAGCAGGACACAACATTGCTCGTTTACGATTCAACACCCAGCCGTCGCGTTAACGTTGGGGCGTGGGTCGTTGCAGACGGTTGTTCACCAACACCTGCCTGGACCTGATGGCCGACTACCTGATGGAGCTGAAGACCATGGAGCAGAGTCTGGAGCTGCAGCAGACCGTGGGCAGCTTCCGCTCGCTGCAGGCCAAACTCGAGAGGCTGCTCTGAAGGCCCCCCCCCCCCCCGCTACCCGCTCACCCGAGGGCCGCAGCCTCCACCGTTTCTTGTCAGAACCTTCACCGTCGGTCGCCGTGTACGTCTCGTCATCTGCAGCGGCCGGTTCTTGACCACAGGGCCCCGCTGTGGACAACTTTGCCCGAGATAACCGTCGGATTTTGTCGCACGCGGCACACGCGGAAGGAAGATGGGGTTGCCTCCGCCTGTTTCTGCTCGTGCTGGAACGGGCGGGGGGGTGGGTGGACAGACCTTTGGTGCTGTTTGTTTTTATGGACGTTTTGAGATTTTCTAATTGTTGGATGTGAGTGAATGACAAATAAATGAATGCGTGATTAACTGGAGCAGGTGAGAGATGAAGCATTGCTCTTTTGAATCTTTTTTTTCCTTTGTAAGAGACTCCGTCCTTGGTCGTACAAAATATCCCACTATTGAGAACATTGTTCCAGCAGCAATAGCAGCTCCCGGCCTTGGGCACCGTTGAGTGTAAGTTGGTGTTGCTGCTGTTATCGAGGATTAAGGCTTAAAATTCCCCTGTCGTTACAGTCGAATGCGAACACGCGAAGATATGATTGGGACAAAACGAGCGGGCGAGCGAGCGATGCCTGTTCTGAAGGAGTCGGGCCAGACGCGGTGGTGTTGCTTTTGGTTGCCATTTGCCCCTGGCCCAGTGCCGGACTAAGCTAGTGTGGGGCCTGTAGCAGATGTTAGAAAGGGGCACTAAATAAGAAACATTAAAACACATTTTTAACTTGCATGGTGAAGTAATTGTATTTTTTCATTTGCTGTACGGCCAGATAATACGACAAATCGCGAACCTTAAACACCCAGTCGTTCATAAAAGTTGAAGGCGGTATAGTACTATAGTAATAGTGCAAGTGCAGAATCACTGAACCGAAATTGAAAGCTTGAAATCATTTAGCGCGGGGCCCTTGAAAGTGCGGGTTCCGTCGCATGTACAGCTACTGACCCTGGCACAACAAATATAAACTGCCCCCCCCCCCCCGTGTCTTAATTTTATCCTCTACCGCTCTGCATAGCTGGTGCAGTGGGGGAGATCCCCCCCTCCCCGCTCGTTTGTGTGTGTACCAATGATGAATGAAAGTACTCTGAGCTACCGACGGCTTGCTACTGTCGTGCCGTTTTGCAACGCGGTGTTTTTTAAGTCTCTCGCATATTTTGGAGTTCTCCAGTGGAATGATTTCGACACGTGATGTGTGGGGGTTTTCTTTTGGCACGTGATGTTTTGCCTTGGTGGCGGTGAAGTGTTTCTGGATTCCCACATGCGCCTGTGGAACATAGATCTACCATCATTGTTTGGATTATAAGATACTCTGCAAAGTAAGACCCTGCACCCTTAAACGTCTGCTCGGTATCAATAAAGTTGTACAAATACACCCACGTAACCTGCCCCCCATTTTGTTTGCATTCAAACGGGGTAGTGGGGGGGGAGAAACGCATCTCATGATCTGCAGAATTCGGTCGTCGGTGTATTTATGTGCAACAAGATCGTCCGTTTCATATTACCTGTAAAGCCCTTTGCACGCTCTTTGTTTTTTGCTAAACAAATTTGTGTTGTCGACACAACATTAGTCGGATTGTTGAATTAAACAAAGGTCGGAATGGCAAACGCCTCGTCCACGAGTCGCGCCTTTGTGGGCGACGGCAGTGGCCACCCGGATGTTTCTGGAGACACCCAGAGCCGATTGCCACGTGGAGGAGGTGGGGAGGGGAGGCCCTGATTGACGAATGCCAAGATCAAGCCCATTGTAGGGGCTTGATCGGATGATCGCCTGTAGCCCCTGAAGTGCGTGTTAAACCCAAAAGGTTTAAGCCAGTTGAGAGGTTTCTCAAACGCTGCGTGATCACATTCGGCTGACCCAGTTGCAGTGGGTCGACTGGCTGAGGTGACTGACAAGATGCATCAGCTGTTGCCCCCCCCCCCCCCTGCGGTGCCAACTTGCTGTGTTTTAGTCGCCCGGAGCCACCGCTCGTTGTTGTGAGCGTCATTCCTCCGCTCTCCATTGCTGTTGAAGGGCGACTGCCTCCCAACTACCCAGTAACCTCAAAAGTGCACCTAGCCTGGCACTGACCAATAGTGTCCTTCACGAGCCGCTTCCTCCACAGAGGGCCGATCTTGACACTGCTGGTACCAGTCATCAGCAAGTCCATGGGGCTCCTGTGCCGTCGATTAGCACGGTTGGCTACGTACGGTGCGAAAGAAGTTCAACGTACAAACTAAACTTTATTTTACCAGGTTAAGTCCGTGGAGCTACATCGTTATTTTTCTAAAGCGAACTGGCCGCACATGATAAGCTAAACGAAGTGGCTTATGTGGAAATGTATAGCAGCAAAATACTCTCTAAACGCATGTTTCTAAATGTGGAGGGAAAACCCGGAGGACCCGGAGAAAAATATCCGTGACCACGAGAAGAGAGACACGCAAACTCCAAGAATATATTCTTAGGTTTTTTCGGTAAAGTCACGTAGGTAAAAATTTAAATTTAAAATTAATAAAAAATAAAATAAAATGACGTTTCGGAGGCAACACAAGCTTGTGTTGCCTCGAAACGTCGTGATTTTTACTTTCATTAATTACAATTTTTTACCTACGTGACTTTACCGAAAAAACCTAAGAATATGAATCCTTCAGTCACGAAAGCTTCAAATCTAGAATCCAAGTATATCAAGCGGGCTTCGGGCTCGGGATCGAACCGTCATCCTCCCTCGCCACCGTGGCGCCAAATGTTGTTCTGGAAAGCCAACAAACAGCCTTCTTCTGGGCTAAACCTTTCGTATCTGTGTCGAGACGGAATGTGTCATTAATTCGGTTTCTAGGCTTCTGCGGGAACTTAACGTTATCAGCTGGAGCCAGTAGAGCAAATCGCGTTGCGCTGTACAACTTCGGTTACTCGCCTCCACCAGCCCACACTGACCCGGCCGTGGCGAAGTGAGAGTCAAAAAAATTAACCGTAAAAACAAAGTTTTTCACTATAAATCCTTTATATGCGTGGCGGCTAGAGTCCTCTCGTCCTCTGGCTTGAGATGGCTGCCACCTATGGGTCAGATGATTGCCTGGCACCATTAAGCAATGGTAATTAAATATAAAAAAAATGCCTAAAATGTGTAAAATTTTGCTAAAATTTTTCACGAAAATAAATTGTCAAGCACAACGAGTCTGTGTGCAAAATGTCAGCTCGATTGGATCACGGGAAGTGGGTTGAAAAACGACCGAAAGATTTGCACGGCCCTAAGCAAGCAAGCAGCAAGCAAGCAAGTGAACTTAATATAAAGGATTTTAAAAAAGGCCTCGGCCAGCAATGGATTTACGAGGGTCTGTACGTGCACGTGTAAGACCCAACCCAAGTTGGACTTTGTCGGGTCTTCGCGGATTTGTATCCAGGGTAACGAGAGAGGCAATTCGGTATTTATATTGGGAGGGGTTGGGAGGGCAAAATGCAACTCCATTAAAATCTGCGCGACTCGTTTTCGATCATTCATAAGTGAGCGTGTGATGGACTCGAGGCATGACGCTAATTTGTGATTGTTGAACTTTTTTAATCCTTTATATTAAGTTCGCTTGCTTGCTTGCGCGCTTACGACCGTGCAAATCTTTCGGTCGTTTTTGAACCCACTTCCCGTGATCTAATCGAGCTGACATTTTGCACACAGACTCGTTGTGCGTGACTATTTTCCACTTTTTAGGAATTTTTTTTTCATATTTAATTTAAAATACCAATGTGATAGAAATGAAACTCTTACTCAAGAAACACAGAAATGAATAATAAAATAAAACCGATGCCACGCATATGAAGGATTTATAGTGAAAAACTTTGTTTTTACGGGTTAATTTTTTTAAATTGGCACCACTGGTAGCCGGGCTTTAAAAAAAAAACCCAAACAGAATCGGCAAACGACACGTTTCCCTCGCGTCACTGCGTCTCCAAGTTTAAATAAAGAACCCCCCCACACACACAACCAAGTAGAACCCCACCCTCCTACCTCTTAACCACGGTCGTTGAGTGATTTGGTTGTTAAGCAGGTGTAGGGAATGCGCAGGTTAAAGGCCTAATTCGTTCCGATAGCATCGAAAAAGATACTAATAACATTATGAACACAACATGAAAAGAAACTCGGGTAATGAATGGATTAATTAATATTTACTGTACCTACAACAGCCCGTCGTT
Source organism: Lethenteron camtschaticum (assembly GCA_018977245.1). Classification (NCBI taxonomy): domain Eukaryota; kingdom Metazoa; phylum Chordata; class Hyperoartia; order Petromyzontiformes; family Petromyzontidae; genus Lethenteron; species Lethenteron camtschaticum. Next base: position 11,988,186 of record MU249573.1, on the reverse strand, counting down.
AACAGGGGAATGGTCGTTAAGCGAACATATAGGGCTCTATGGAGGCACTACACTACTGTACAATACACTATACACTACACTTTACACTACACTACTATACACTACACTGCTTTACACTACAGTACTATACACTACACTACTATAGATTACGATACACTACACTATACACTATACAATACATTACTATACACTACACTGCTATACACTACACTATACACTGCTATACACTACACTATACACTACTATACACTACACTATACACTACTATACACTACACTACTATACACTACACTACTATACACTATACTATATACTCCACTATACACTACACTACTATACACTACACTACTATACACTACACTACTATATACACTACTATACACTACTNTACACTACACTATACACTACACTACTATACACTACACTACTATACACTACACTACTATACACTACACTGCTATACTATATACTCTACTATACACTACACATTTGGGCTCTATGGAGGCCCGTCGTTAAGCGGATTAGTCGTTAACAGGGGTGGTCGTTATGAGAGGTCATACTACTGCATCTTAACAACCCATCAGCGCCACGACCACCTTCGGAGTGAGCCACTCTCGGCAGCGTCGATTCAGCTCCAAGAAGTCAAACGGCGGCGGACCGGTCCCGACACACGCGCGTGTCTGATCGATAGGTCAGACTCGGCTCGATTTCAATCCTGCTGGAAGCTGCCAGATTTGTCGGTGGCCAAAGGGAAGGGCTCACACGCCCTGAGATACGTAGTCGTCGTCGTGGCAATCTTTGCTCAAAGTGTTCGTAACTCGATGCCAGCCGCGCCACGAACGAGCTGCGTGCCGATGAAAGCACCCACCGGGGCTCCGGCGTGTCGGTTCGCTCGCTCGTCTTGATTTGAACAAGCCCACCGGTGGTTGAGCCTGAACGTTGACGATGCCGTGCGCGACACGCAACTCTGTTGACGATCCGTGGGGCCGCGTTAAAAGTGACTCCCGCTCCGACGGGCTTCATCGCGGCTCGGAGCCCATCCGTTTACGGCCCTGAGCTTGGAGGTGACATTTCTCTCAAGAATCTCTTGGATGACCTCGGCACCCATCACACACTGGACATCTGTTAGGGGGCGGGGAGGGAGAAGAGCTTCATAGCTCATCGGATTCCTCGGGTCTCAATTAAAATGCTGATTGTATGGAGGGGGGGCATTGGCGAATCTCCCCAATAGATGGAACAACCGTTGTTGACTTCCGCAAAAGTAGTGCTTAAAAATGAAACTTGTTTATTTTACCAGGTAAAGCCCACTGGGCTATACAGCTTCATTTGTATTTTCAGAAGCGAGCTGGCCGCATGTGACAGCCCAATGAAGTGGCTTATCGTGTGGACATTTATAGCAGCCAAATACTCGAACTGCATGTTTCTAAATGTGGAGGGAAAACCCGGAGTGTCTGGCGCAAAGTCCACGCGACCACGGAGAGAGAGAGACAGACACGCAAACTCCAACTACACAGCAGGCGTCAGGGTCGAGATCAAACCCACGACCTCCTGTATCCCGGGCGAGGTAGTTGACATCTCCCCACGAGGAGAGAGAGCGAGAGATAGAGACGCAGACTGCAAATATACAGCAGCAGGCGTCAGGGTCGGGCTCGAACCTACGACCTCCTGTATCCCGGGCGAGGTAGTTGACATCTCACCACTGCGGCGCCCAATTTTATTTTACCGAACACGGGAAGGATGGTGGCATCCCTCTATTCTTCCATTGTTTTAACTTACAGCTGGGACAATCCGCGACGTCAATTACGGGAACTGGGAAATTAAACTCGACCGGAATATGTTGTTTGTGTGTGTGTGCGTGCTTGATTGTTATACCGTCATTGGTAAGCGAAGCTGAGATCACCACCAACTCGCCGTAACCTTGACAGAACGGATTAGTCGTGGGTGGCCGAAACCCGGATCCTGATCCAGGATCTTAACCTCGGTGGGTTGGTTTGGTTTTTGCACCCACGCTTTATGACCCCTCTCCTCCCGAGCCACCGATGTCGCAGCAGTAGCTAGGAGATGTTAACTACCCCGCCTGGTATACAGGAGGTCGTGGGTACGATCTCGACCCTGACGATGCCTGCTGTATACTTGGAGTTTGCGTGTCTCTCTCATCATCATCACGGTGGCTAGGAGATATTGACTACCCCGCCTGGTGTACAGGAGGTTGTGAGTTCGATCCCGACCTGACGATGCCTGCTGCTGTATATTTGGAGTTTGCGTCTCTCTCTCTCTCATCATCATCACGGTGGCTAGGAGCTGTTAACTACCCCGCCTGGTATACAGGAGGTCGTGGGTTCTATCCCGACCCTGACGATGCCTGCTGCTGTATATTTGGAGTTTGCGTGTCTCTCTCATCATCACGGTGGCTAGGAGATGTTAACTACCCCGCCTGGTATACAGGAGGTCGTGGGTACGATCTCGACCCTGACGATGCCTGCTGTATACTTGGAGTTTGCGTGTCTCTCTCATCATCATCACGGTGGCTAGGAGATATTGACTACCCGCCTGGTGTACAGGAGGTTGTGAGTTCGATCCCGACCCTGACGATGCCTGCTGCTGTATATTTGGAGTTTGCGTGTCTCTCTCTCTCATCATCATCACGGTGGCTAGGAGATGTTAACTACCCCGCCTGGTATACAGGAGGTCGTGGGTTCTATCCCGACCCTGACGATGCCTGCTGCTGTATATTTGAAGTTTGCGTGTCTCTCTCTCATCATCATCACGGTGGCTAGGAGCTGTTAACTACCCCGCCTGGTATACAGGAGATCGTGGGTTCGATCCCGACCCTGACGATGCCTGCTGCTGTATATTTGGAGTTTGCGTGTCTCTCTCAGCCCGTGGTCGTCGCGTGGATTTTTCTCGCGTCCTCCCGGGTTTTTTCCCTCCACATCATCGTCACCCTCGTCACCATCGTTACCCTCGTTACCCTCGTCACCATCGTCACCCTCGTCACCCTCGTCACCATCGTTACCCTCGTCACCAGCATCATTAATAATAGTTAGCGGGTGACGTCACTCCACATGGGGGGCGAGGCGCCTCCTCCCCCCTCCTCGGCGTCAACTCACAACCCTCACCACAAAGGCAGAACCCTCACGTCACGTGATCTCCGTCACGCTGTTGAGACATCAAAGTAAAAAGGACGTCGCGATGAACAAGGGATTATAATCTTTACACGAGATAGGTCTGTGTCACCGCGCCCTTGCAAATTGCACACACATTCATGCAATGCATATCACGTCGAGGTCTGCTGTTCGCTTGCAAGTTTCAGATTTACTGCAATACACCCGACCTTGCACGGGCCAAAAGGCTGGTGTGTATATATTAAAATTACATAAGAGACGTATTCATAGGTACTAAAGCAATTATCTTTGAGCCAGTATTACCTGCGGCGTTGCGTCGCGTTTCGAATATTTCAGTACTCATCGTCGGCTGATGCCGCAGTGAAATTCCGGCTGAGCAGGCGAACCGCGTGATGTTTCACGGACGTGACACGATCGCTCGAATGAAGAAAAAACAAAACGAATTACCATCGTCTCTGCATTAGATAGAAGACGCTCCGTAGAGTCAGACGAAGATTTGTGTGTCGATGAAATGGCACGCAAATGTTGTGTCTCGCACACACCACCCCAACCCCCCGTATAGGCTGTTAAGAGGCTTTTTGGGCAAGTGCTGCTGCTGCTGTTGCTGCTGCTGTTGCTGCTGCTGCTGTTGCTGCTGCTGCTGTTGCTGCTGCTGCTGCTGCTGTTGCTGCTGCTGCTGTTGCTGCTGCTGCTGTTGCTGCTGCTGCTGTTGTTTGCGAGTCAGCACCCGTCGAAGGCTGCCACGGCACGCTACTATATACTATATACACTACACATTGGGCTCTATGGAGGCACTACACTGCTATACACTACACTATACACTACACTACTATACACTACACTATACACTACACTACTATACACTACACTATACATTACACTACTATACACTACACTACTACACTACTATACACTACACTATACATTACACTACTATACACTACACTATACACTACTATACACTACACTACTATACACTACACTATACATTACACTACTGTACGCTACACTATACACTACTATACACCAAGGGGGTTTGGTGGCCAACTCCACGCCCGGCCGTCTTTGTCTCCCTAAGCTGCGATGTTGCTTCACATCGATGCATCAGGGTTCTCGTTTGAGGCCGAGTCGAGTGGCAAAGGCGATTTGGCACACGCGGGGAGGAAGAAGCAAGGACAGGGAGAGAGAGAGAGAGGAGAGAGAGTTGAGTGGTAACGCAGAGACCCATAGACTCACACAGAGACACATAGACTCATATAGTGACCCCCATAGACTCACACAGAGACACAGACTCATACAGTGACCCCCATAGACTCACACAGAGACTCATAGACTCACTCAGAGACCCATAGACCCACACAGAGACCATAGACTCACACAGAGAGACATAGACTCACGCAGAGACCCATAGACTCACACAGAGACCCGTGGACTCACACAGAGACACATAGACTCACACAGAGACCCACAGACACACACAGAGACCCATATACACACACAGAGACCCACAGACTCACACAGAGACCCATATACTCACACAGAGACCCACAGACACACACAGAGACTCATAGACTCACACAGAGACCCACCATAAACTCACACAGAGACCCATAGACTCACACAAAGACAGACTCACACAGAGACCCATAGACTCACACAGAGATCCATAGACTCACACAGAGACCCGTGGACTCACACAGAGACGCATAGACACACACAGAGACCCGTAGACTCATACAGAGACCCACAGACTCGCACAGAGACCCACAGACTCACACAGAGACCCACAGACTCACGCAGAGACCCACAGACTCACACAGAGACCTACAGACTCACACAGAGACCCACAGACTCGCACAGAGACCCACTATAGACTCACACAGAGACCCACAGACTCGCACAGAGACCTATTGACCCCCAAGGAGACCCACGTCGCATTTCGCTGTCACGGACCCGACGTCACTCGGACGTTCCAGCAGCGAGGCGCGGTCGCCTCGTGACTCAAAGTGACAGATCTGGTCGGCAGGAAGGAGCGACCTGGCACGGCAAGTCGCTCCGAGGGTCTCTGTGGGCCCACAGGGGGCGGGGCGGGGGGGTCAGCTGAGCCCCCTTGCCTCGGGGCCAGTGCCGGATTAGCCGAGTAACACAAGTAGCGTAGTAGCTACTGCACGTGTAGTAGCTACTACAGCTACTACACGTGTATAGCTGCTACAGTAGCTACACGTGTAGTAGCTACTACACATGTAGTAGCTACTGCACGTGTAGTAGCTACACGTGTAGTAGCTCAGTACTTGCCCAGGAGTCTAAGTCTCCACGTGAGATCTATGTGCGTGTGTACTGCCCCTGCCCTTCATCGGTGCTCAGCACTTGCCCAGGAGTCTAAGTCTCCACAGGAGATCTCTGTCTGTGCGTGTGTACTGCCCCTGGACTTCATAGGTGCTCAGCACTTGCCCAGGAGTCTAAGTCTACACGTGAGATCTCTGTATGTGCGTGTGTACTGCCCTGGACTTCATAGGTGCTCAGCACTTGCCCAGGAGTCTAAGTCTCCACGGGAGATCTCTGTCTGTGCGTGTGTACTGCCCCTGGACTTCATAGGTGCTCAGCACTTGCCCAGGAGTCTAAGTCTACACGTGAGATCTCTGTCTGTGCGTGTGTACTGCCCCTGGACTTCATAGGTGCTCAGCACTTGCCCAGGAGTCTAAGTCTACACGTGAGATCTCTGTGCGTGTGTACTGCCCCTGGACTTCATAGGTGCTCAGCACTTGCCCAGGAGTCTAAGTCTACACGTGAGATCTCTGTATGTGCGTGTGTACTGCCCCTGGACTTCATAGGTGCTCAGCACTTGCCCAGGAGTCTAAGTCTCCACGGAGATCTCTGTCTGTGCGTGTGTACTGCCCCTGGACTTCATAGGTGCTCAGCACTTGCCCAGGAGTCTAAGTCTACACGTGAGATCTCTGTCTGTGCGTGTGTACTGCCCCTGGACTTCATAGGTGCTCAGCACTTGCCCAGGAGTCTAAGTCTACACGTGAGATCTCTGTCTGTGCGTGTGTACTGCCCCTGACTTCATAGGTGCTCAGCACTTGCCCAGGAGTCTAAGTCTCCACGGAGATCTCTGTCTGTGCGTGTGTACTGCCCCTGCCCTTCATAGGTGCTGCTACTCGCTGCAGCACTTACCCAACTGGCTACACGGGGGGGGGGGTGGTCTTTTTCAGGTTGGTGGGCGTGAGACGATGCAATGCACCACCTCCCTCACCTCCCTCCCTCCCTTCCTCCCCCGTGAGACCTGGGAAGTCGTTAGAGCGGGCTGAGTTTGAAGCTTCAACAAAGTTTTCGCGAGTGGCCGCTGCTACTGCTGCTACTGCTGCTGCTACTACTGCTGCTACTGCTGCTGTTGTTGTTGTGAGCGGTCGGACTGACGATCTCCTCCCGGTACAAGTGAGTTGTCTCACGCGCTCACACACACACCGAGACGTGGCACGTACCTTTCGCACGATAGGATTTGTTAGTTTTGAAAGTAAAACAATCGAGGATGCGTCTCATGGACCCGGTGTGCTGTGTGTTGTGCGCGTGTGAGGAGCGTGCGGAGCGTCGTGCTGACCACCCACCCCCTCGTGTGCCGCAGTGCCGGCATCCGCAGGTGCTGCTCGCTAACAGCACTTGCCCCGACAGTCTGTTAGAGGCTACACGGGGATCTTTGTCTTTGTTTCCTTCATAGACACTGCTGCTACTCGCTAACAGCACTTGCCCCGACAGTCTGTTAGAGGCTACACGGGGATCTTTGTCTCCTTCATGGGCGCCGCTGCTACTCGCTAACAGCACTTGCCCCAACAGTCGGTTAGAGGCTACACGGGGGATCTTTGTCTGTCTCATTCATGGGCGCTGCTGCTGCTACTCGCTAACAGCACTTGCCCCGACAGTCTGTTAGAAGCTACACAGGGATCTTTGGACTCTGCATGTTGTGTGGGGAGCGGTGGCGCAGCGCTTAGTGCGCCGTGCTGCGAGCCCGGCAAAATGCCAGTGGCGATTATCTGAATCGGTCCTAGGGCCTCCCTCCCATAGGTCGACTCGGCCTCAAATGAGGTGCGGTGTGTCGTAAACATCGTCACTGGGGGAGACAAAGGCGGCCGGGCGTGGTGCTGGCCACCCACCCCCTCGTGTGCCGTGCCGGCCTTCATAGGTTGCTACTCACTACCAGCACTTGCCCCTAGAGTCTGTTGAGGGCTATACGGGGGATCTTTGTCTTTGTGTGTGTGAGAGAGATTTGTAGAACTTTATTTGTAGAACTTAATCTGTAGAACTTTATCAACACGCAATGTTGTGCCCTGCGTCTTACAATCGTGTGGGCACCTCGGTGGCAACATCGACACGCTCACAACCCTCACCATCAGCTGACTCGCGATATCGCCTCGTGCACAGGAGGTCGTGGGTTCACTCCTGACCCTGACGCCTGCTGCTGTATATGTGGAGTCTGCGTGTCTCTCTCTCTCTCTGTGGTGAGATGTTAACCACCTCGCCTGGTGTACAGGAGGTCGTGGGTTCACTCCTGACCCTGACGCCTGCTGCTGCTGTATGTGGAGTCTGCGTGTCTCTCTCTCTCTCCCTGTGGTGAGATGTTAACTACCTCGCCTGGTGTACAGGAGGTCGTGGGTTCAGTCCTGACCCTGACGCCTGCTGCTGCTGTATGTGGAGTCTGCGTGTCTCTCTCTCTCTCTGTGGTGAGATGTTAACCACCTCGCCTGGTGTACAGGAGGTCGTGGGTTCACTCTGATCCTGACGCCTGCTGCTGTATATGTGGAGTCTGCATGTCTCTCTCTCTCCTGTGGTGAGATGTTAACTACCTCGCCTGGTGTACAGGAGGTCGTGGGTTCAGTCCTGACCCTGACGCCTGCTGCTGTATATTTGGAGTCTGCGTGTCTCTCTCTCCCTGTGGTGAGATGTTAACTACCTCGTCTGGTGTACAGGAGGTCGTGGGTTCACTCCTGACCCTGACGCCTGCTGCTGTATATTTGGAGTCTGCGTGTCTCTCTCTGTGGTGAGATGTTAACTACCTGGCCTGGTGTACAGGAGGTCGTGGGTTCAGTCCTGACCCTGACGCCTGCTGCTGTATATTTGGAGTCTGCGTGTCTCTTTCTCCCCGTGGTCGCTGCGTGGATGTTGTTCCGGGCCCTCTGGGTATTCCCCCTCCACATTTAGAATCGTGTTGCATGTGTGACTGCGCACATGCAGCCAACCGCGCCAATCGGAGGGGTCGGGGAAGGACAACAGGCACTAAACACACAGACATCCGTTCTTAAGAAATACACTTCTCAATCTAGACTTCAAAAGTGTGTGGCAACAGTTGAGAGTGTTTGGCTGCTGATATCATTTTACACATGACGACAAGCCACGACGTTGAGCTGTCATTTGTGATGGACACGTGGCTTCTGACAAAGAGCTGTGACTATGTAGCGCAGTGGGGTCGCCTTACCTGGTAACATAAAATAAAATAGTTGATATTCTTGGTTCTGTCGGTAAAGTCACGTAGAAGGGAAATAATAAAATAAAAAAATATAAAATAAAAATTCTCACGTTTCGACTGCAACACAAGCAAGCATCATCAGGTGTGAAATCCACAGCAAGAAAATTTGAAAAAAGTGGCGGTTTTTCACACCTGATGATGATTGCTTGTGTTGCAGTCGAAACGTCGTGAGCATTTTTATTGTTTTACATTTTTCTTATTTTATTATTTCCCTTCTACGTGACTTTACCGAAAGAACCAAGAATATGAATCCCTGCAGTCACGAAAGCTTTAAATCAAAATTAAAATAGTTGATAGTTTTCTGGGTTATGACAACTCATTGAACGTGGCCAACCGATTCTCACGGTCGCCTACGTACGGTGCGAAAGAAGTTAANCGTACGTACATTGAGAAGACACGAGATGGTTTTGCAAGAGGGAATCTGAGTTTGGTGGGGGGGGGGGTCTGCCCCCCCCCAACACAACCCCGATCCCCACTTTGTAAGCGCTTAGTCTAATAAGTAATATTTAAAAATACTTCTTTTAAACACGCTTTCATGAAATGTACCGTACTAGTAATGGCAGAACTCCACGACTCGAGGCTTGCCACAACGTAAGGGGCCGTGGTGATTTACAGCCAACGTCAGTTGAGCGTGGACAATTAGACCCAAGCCGAAAAATAACATATACAAAAGAATGTTTAAAAATATATAAAAAAAAATATATATAATCATATATTTTTAAATATATAATCATATATTTTTAATGATAGAATATAGTATTGTCACCAGTATGACATAACTATACCAAGTTTGCAGTCGATGCCACATTGGGAAGTAGCTTAAAATTGAGTTACAAGATTTGAGAATATGACAACGACAAACAGACACAGTGAGTTAAACAAAAGCGTCTACTAATAAGTGAAAGCACATGGTCCACCCTAAACCTCATCCACTGCACACACTGTGGGCCAATGAAGACCCTCTCCACAACAGTGGTGGTGGTGGTGGTGGCAGCAGACTGTGGTCATGCAGAACAGACCGTCGTTAACAACAACAACGACCACAACAATGACATCGACAAAAACATCCCAAATATAGTAATAGGTTTTTACCCTTTCAACTGGTACAAAAACTGACACCTTTATACAAGGCATCATGTTTGCAATAACCACAACACAAGCAGTCAAAATGCAAACAAAAATAAACAACTCTGATGATGATAATGATATGCACTGTCCTTGAAGTTGATTGGTCCACACCCGAGACAGCTTTTCTTAGAGCCTAGTCTCACATGGTGTTGGACCAGATGACGCCAAAATGCGTACAACTCAAAAACAGCGCACTGTCAGAGCATTGAGAGCTCGGGGTAAGCATTTACACTATGAGACATCTCCTTTACCAGTGGCAATATATAGTAATAGGGTTTTACCCTTTCAACTGGTACAAAAACTGACACCTTTATACAATTTGATTTAAAGCTTTCGTGACTGCAGGGATTCATCTTCTTGGTTCTTTCGGTAAAGTCACGTAGAAGGGAAATAATAAAATAATACAAATAAACATAATAAAATAATTCTCACGACGTTTCGGCCACAACGCAAGCAGCCGTCATCAGGTGTCGCCTCGACAGACCTGGTTTCACCTGAGGATGGCTGCTTGCGTTGTGGCCGAAACGTCGTGAGAAATATTTATTATTTTTATTATTTTATACCTTTATACAACAAGGCAACATCCACAAACACAAAGGAGACGTCGGTCTCTGACACCGCCACTCCGTCTCTGACTCCGTCTCTGACACCGTCTCTGACTCCGTCTCTGACACCGCCACTCCGTCTCTGACACCGTCTCTGACTCCGTCTCTGACTCCGTCTCTGACTCCGTCTCTGACACGCCACTCCGTCTCTGACTCCGTCTCTGACACCGCCACTCCATCGCTGACACCGTCTCTGACTCCGTCTCTGACTCCGTCTCTGACACCGTCTCTGACACCGCCACTCCGTCTCTGACTCTGTCTCTGACACCGTCTCTGACACCGTCTCTGACACCGCCACTCCATCGCTGACACCGTCTCTGACACCGTCTCTGACTCCGTCTCTGACTCCGTCTCTGACACCGCCACTCCGTCTCTGACTCCGTCTCTGACACCGTCTCTGACACCGTCTCTGACACCGCCACTCCGTCTCTGACTCCGTCTCTGACTCCGTCTCTGACACCGTCTCTGACACCGCCACTCCGTCTCTGACTCCGTCTCTGACACCGTCTCTGACACCGCCACTCCATCGCTGACACCGTCTCTGACTCCGTCTCTGACTCCGTCTCTGACTCCGTCTCTGACACCGCCACTCCATCGCTGACACCGTCTCTGACTCCGTCTCTGACTCCGTCTCTGACACCATCTCTGACACCGCCACTCCGTCTCTGACTCCGTCTCTGACTCCGTCTCTGACACCGCCACTCCGTCTCTGACTCCGTCTCTGACACCGCCACTCCGTCTCTGACTCCGTCTCTGACTCCGTCTCTGACACCGTCTCTGACACCGTCTCTGACTCCGTCTCTGACACCGCCACTCCGTCTCTGACTCCGTCTCTGACTCCGTCTCTGACACCGCCACTCCGTCTCTGACTCCGTCTCTGACACCGCCACTCCGTCTCTGACTCCGTCTCTGACTCCGTCTCTGACACCGCCACTCCGTCTCTGACTCCGTCTCTGACACCGCCACTCCATCGCTGACTCCGTCTCTGACTCCGTCTCTGACACCGTCTCTGACTCCGTCTCTGACTCCGTCTCTGACACCGTCTCTGACACCGTCTCTGACACGCCACTCCATCGCTGACTCCGTCTCTGACTCCGTCTCTGACTCCGTCTCTGACACCGTCTCTGACACCGTCTCTGACTCCGTCTCTGACACCGCCACTCCATCGCTGACACCGTCTCTGACTCCGTCTCTGACTCCGTCTCTGACTCCGTCTCTGACACCGTCCTGACACCGCCACTCCGTCTCTGACACCGTCTCTGACACCGTCTCTGACTCCGTCTCTGACACCGCCACTCCGTCTCTGACACCGTCTCTGACACCGCCACTCCGTCTCTGACTCCGTCTCTGACACCGCCACTCCATCGCTGACACCGTCTCTGACACCGTCTCTGACTCCGTCCCTGACACCGCCACTCCGTCTCTGACACCGTCTCTGACACCGTCTCTGACTCCGTCCCTGACACCGCCACTCCGTCTCTGACTCCGTCTCTGACTCCGTCTCTGACACCGCCACTCCGTCTCTGACTCCGTCTCTGACACCGCCACTCCGTCTCTGACACCGTCTCTGACTCCGTCCCTGACACCGCCACTCCGTCTCTGACACCGTCTCTGACTCCGTCTCTGACACCGTCTCTGACTCCGTCCCTGACACCGCCACTCCGTCTCTGACTCCGTCTCTGACTCCGTCTCTGACACCGTCTCTGACTCCGTCTCTGACACCGCACTCCGTCTCTGACACCGTCTCTGACACCGTCTCTGACACCGTCCCTGACACCGCCACTCCGTCTCTGACTCCGTCTCTGACTCCGTCTCTGACACCGCCACTCCGTCTCTGACACCGTCTCTGACACCGTCTCTGACTCCGTCTCTGACACCGCCACTCCGTCTCTGACTCCGTCTCTGACTCCGTCTCTGACTCCGTCTCTGACACCGCCACTCCATCGCTGACTCTGTCTCTGACTCCGTCTCTGACTCCGTCTCTGACACCGCCACTCCGTCTCTGACTCCGTCTCTGACTCCGTCTCTGACTCCGTCTCTGACTCCGTCTCTGACTCCGTCTCTGACACCGCCACTCCGTCTCTGACTCCGTCTCTGACTCCGTCTCTGACTCCGTCTCTGACACCGTCTCTGACTCCGTCCCTGACATCGCCACTCCGTCTCTGACTCCGTCTCTGACTCCGTCTCTGACTCCGTCCCTGACATCGCCACTCCGTCTCTGACTCCGTCTCTGACTCCGTCTCTGACTCCGTCCCTGACACCGTCTCTGACACCGCCACTCCGTCTCTGACACCGTCTCTGACTCCGTCTCTGACTCCGTCTCTGACTCCGTCTCTGACACCGTCTCTGACACCGCCACTCCGTCTCTGACACCGTCTCTGACACCGCCACTCCGTCTCTGACTCCGTCTCTGACACCGTCCCTGACACCGCCACTCCGTCTCTGACACCGTCTTTGACACCGTCTCTGACTCCGTCTCTGACTCCGTCTCTGACTCCGTCTCTGACACCGCCACTCCGTCTCTGACTCCGTCTCTGACTCCGTCTCTGACACCGCCACTCCGTCTCTGACTCCGTCTCTGACTCCGTCTCTGACACCGTCTCTGACACCGCCACTCCGTCTCTGACACCGTCTCTGACACCGTCTCTGACTCCGTCTCTGACACCGCCACTCCGTCTCTGACTCCGTCTCTGACTCCGTCTCTGACACCGTCTCTGACACCGCCACTCCGTCTCTGACACCGTCTCTGACTCCGTCTCTGACTCCGTCTCTGACACCGCCACTCCGTCTCTGACTCCGTCTCTGACACCGTCTCTGACACCGCCACTCCGTCTCTGACTCCGTCTCTGACTCCGTCTCTGACTCCGTCTCTGACTCCGTCTCTGACACCGCCACTCCGTCTCTGACTCCGTCTCTGACACCGTCTCTGACACCGCCACTCCGTCTCTGACTCCGTCTCTGACTCCGTCTCTGACACCGCCACTCCGTCTCTGACTCCGTCTCTGACTCCGTCTCTGACTCCGTCTCTGACACCGCCACTCCGTCTCTGACACCGTCTCTGACTCCGTCTCTGACACCGTCTCTGACACCGCCACTCCGTCTCTGACTCCGTCTCTGACTCCGTCTCTGACTCCGTCTCTGACACCGCCACTCCGTCTCTGACTCCGTCTCTGACTCCGTCTCTGACTCCGTCTCTGACACCGTCTCTGACTCCGCCACTCCGTCTCTGACTCCGTCTCTGACTCCGTCTCTGACACCGCCACTCCGTCTCTGACTCCGTCTCTGACACCGTCTCTGACACCGCCACTCCGTCTCTGACTCCGTCTCTGACTCCGTCTCTGACACCGCCACTCCGTCTCTGACTCCGTCTCTGACACCGCCACTCCGTCTCTGACTCCGTCTCTGACACCGTCTCTGACACCGCCACTCCGTCTCTGACTCCGTCTCTGACACCGTCTCTGACACCGCCACTCCGTCTCTGACTCTGTCTCTGACTCCGTCTCTGACTCCGTCTCTGACACCGCCACTCCGTCTCTGACTCCGTCTCTGACACCGTCTCTGACACCGCCACTCCGTCTCTGACTCTGTCTCTGACTCCGTCTCTGACTCCGTCTCTGACACCGCCACTCCGTCTCTGACTCTGTCTCTGACTCCGTCTCTGACACCGTCTCTGACACCGCCACTCCGTCTCTGACTCCGTCTCTGACTCCGTCTCTGACACCGCCACTCCGTCTCTGACTCCGTCTCTGACTCCGTCTCTGACTCCGTCTCTGACTCCGTCTCTGACTCCGTCTCTGACACCGCCACTCCGTCTCTGACTCCGTCTCTGACTCCGTCTCTGACTCCGTCTCTGACACCGCCACTCCGTCTCTGACTCCGTCTCTGACTCCGTCTCTGACTCCGTCTCTGACACCGCCACTCCGTCTCTGACTCCGTCTCTGACACCGCCACTCCGTCTCTGACTCCGTCTCTGACACCGCCACTCCGTCTCTGACTCCGTCTCTGACTCCGTCTCTGACTCCGTCTCTGACACCGCCACTCCGTCTCTGACTCCGTCTCTGACACCGCCACTCCGTCTCTGACTCCGTCTCTGACACCGTCTCCGACTCCGTCTCTGACACCGCCACTCCGTCTCTGACTCCGTCTCTGACTCCGCCACTCCGTCTCTGACTCCGTCTCTGACACCGTCTCTGACACCGCCACTCCGTCTCCGACTCCGTCTCTGACACCGCCACTCCGTCTCTGACTCCGTCTCTGACTCCGTCTCTGACACCGTCTCTGACTCCGTCTCTGACTCCGCCACTCCGTCTCTGACACCGTCTCTGACTCCGTCTCTGACACCGTCTCTGACTCCGTCTCTGACACCGCCACTCCGTCTCTGACTCCGTCTCTGACTCCGTCTCTGACTCCGTCTCTGACTCCGCCACTCCGTCTCTGACTCCGTCTCTGACTCCGTCTCTGACACCGTCTCTGACACCGCCACTCCGTCTCTGACACCGTCTCTGACACCGTCTCTGACTCCGTCTCTGACACCGTCTCTGACACTGCCACTCCGTCTCTGACACCGTCTCTGACACCGTCTCTGACACCGCCACTCCGTCTCTGACTCCGTCTCTGACACCGCCACTCCATCGCTGACTCCGTCTCTGACACCGTCTCTGACACTGCCACTCCGTCTCTGACACCGTCTCTGACACCGTCTCTGACACCGCCACTCCGTCTCTGACTCCGTCTCTGACACCGTCTCTGACACTGCCACTCCGTCTCTGACACCGTCTCTGACACCGTCTCTGACACCGCCACTCCGTCTCTGACTCCGTCTCTGACTCCGTCTCTGACTCCGCCACTCCGTCTCTGACTCCGTCTCTGACACCGTCTCTGACTCCGCCACTCCGTCTCTGACTCCGTCTCTGACACCGCCACTCCGTCTCTGACTCCGTCTCTGACACCGTCTCTGACTCCGTCTCTGACACCGCCACTCCGTCTCTGACTCCGTCTCTGACTCCGTCTCTGACTCCGTCTCTGACACCGCCACTCCGTCTCTGACTCCGTCTCTGACTCCGTCTCTGACTCCGTCTCTGACACCGCCACTCCGTCTCTGACTCCGTCTCTGACACCGTCTCTGACTCCGTCTCTGACTCCGTCTCTGACTCCGTCTCTGACACCGCCACTCCATCGCTGACTCCGTCTCTGACACCGTCTCTGACTCCGTCTCTGACACCGTCTCTGACTCCGTCTCTGACACCGCCACTCCGTCTCTGACTCCGTCTCTGACTCCGTCTCTGACTCCGTCTCTGACACCGCCACTCCGTCTCTGACTCCGTCTCTGACACCGTCTCTGACTCCGTCTCTGACTCCGTCTCTGACTCCGTCTCTGACACGCCACTCCATCGCTGACTCTGTCTCTGACTCCGTCTCTGACTCCGTCTCTGACACCGTCTCTGACTCCGTCTCTGACACCGCCACTCCATCGCTGACTCTGTCTCTGACTCCGTCTCTGACACCGTCTCTGACTCCGTCTCTGACACCGCCACTCCGTCTCTGACTCCGTCTCTGACACCGTCTCTGACTCCGTCTCTGACACCGTCTCTGACTCCGTCTCTGACTCCGTCTCTGACTCCGTCTCTGACACCGCCACTCCGTCTCTGACTCCGTCTCTGACTCCGTCTCTGACTCCGTCTCTGACACCACCACTCCGTCTCTGACTCCGTCTCTGACACCGCCACTCCATCGCTGACTCTGTCTCTGACTCTGTCTCTGACTCCGTCTCTGACACCGCCACTCCGTCGCTGCCCCTGCCGTGGCCGCTACCGGCCACGTGGATTTCAGATTGTGGAGTCGTCGCTTCGCGTGCGACTGCAAGACGAGACGATGACGAAGCGACACTTTGGTACCAACACGGTGATGGTGGTGCTGGTGGTGATGGGGGCTGTGTGTGTGGTGCTGCTGCTGCTACTGCGTCTTTTTCTCCGGCGGTGGTGGTTGCACGCAGGCGGGCGGCTGCTGTTTGGTGGTGATCGGAGGAGCGACCGCAGGCGATGGCGAGGCCCGCCAAGGAGAAGTATTCCCTCGTGGGGAACGAGGAGGAGGATGAGGTTGGAGGTGGAGGAGGTGGAGGAGGAGAAGGTGGAGGAGGTGGAGGTTGCTCCGATTGCGAGGTGGCGCTTCCAGGGGGCGAGGCGTGCGCCGGCGAGCCGCCTGGCCCGGGGGAGAAATACAGGTGACGGGGGTGGGTGGTGGGGGTGGTGGGGTGGTGGGGTGGTGGGGGGGATGTGGGGGTAGTGGGGGTGGTGGGGGTGGTGGGGTGGTGGGGGTGGTGGGGTCTTTGGGGGGCGGGGGATGCGGGGGTGGGGGGGGGTATTGGGGGTGGGGCACTGCAGTGACGGCGTTGGGAATTCGTAAAATTGAGCAACTCAGCAAAATCGCGTACCTGTGTGTGTGTGTATCTGTGTGTGTACCTGTGTGTGTACCTGTGTGTGTGTGTGTACCTGTGTGTGTAAGTTTGTGTACCTGTGTGTGTGTGTACCTGTGTGTGTCTGTGTGTGTGTACCTTTGTGTGTAAGTGTGTGTGTACCTGTGTGTGTGTGTAAGTGTGTGTACCTGTGTGTGTGTGTACCTGTGTGTGTGTACCTGTGTGTGTAAGTTTGTGTACCTGTGTGTGTGTGTACCTGTGTGTGTGTGTACCTGTGTGTGTGTGCCTTTGTGTGTGTGTGTGGTAGTGTAGTGGTTAGCGCTCTGCGCTACGAACCTGGCGACCCGGGTTCGATTCCCGCTCATGGCCGATACCCAGTGACGATTACATGAACCGGTCCTGGGCCTCCCCTAGGTCGACTCAGCCTCAGATCAGTACCTGGAGACAAAGGCGGTCGGGCGTGGTGCTGGCTATCCGCCCCCTCGTGTGCCGTGCCGGCCTTCATAGGTGCTGCTACTCGCTAACAGCACTTGCCCCGACACTCTGTTAAAAGGCTACACGGGGATCTTTGTCTTGTTCTTTGCCCGTGCGCGTGCACGCTTGGTGCAGCATTACATAGAGTCTCGTAGAGATACATGGAGACTCATAGAGACCCACAGAGACCCATACAGACACATAGAGGCCCATAGAGACCCATAGAGATACACAGACCTGCAGACACTTATAGAGACCCAAGTAGATCCATAGAATACGTAGAGATTCATAGAGACCCACGGGGACTCATAGAGATGCATAGCGACATATAAACTCATAGAGACCCATGGAGATACATAGAGACCCATAGAGACCAATAGAAACACATAGAGATACATAGAGACTCATACAGACCCACACAGACACACGGAGACTCATAGAGATACATCGACTCATAGAGACCCATAGAGATACATAGAGATACACAGAGACTTACAGACCCATAGAGATACATATAGATACATAGACCCATAGAGACCCATAGAGATACATAGAGACTCATAGAGACACACAGAGACCATAGAGACACAGAGACTCATAGAGACACACAGAGACTCATAGAGACCCATAGAGATACATAGACTCATAGAGACTCATAGAGACACAGAGACTCATAGAGACCCACAGAGATACACAGAGACTCACAGAGACCCATGGAGACGTCTCGTCTTCTCCCCTGTGCAGGCCCCACGGGTGTCGGGGCGGCTGTGGCGGCGTCCCTGGCTGGGCCTGCGTGGCCCTGCAGCTGTCAGAGACCCATAGAGACCCACAGAGACCCATAGAGACCCATAGAGACACACAGAGACTCACAGAGACCCATGGAGATGTCTCGTCTTCTCCCCTCCCCAGGCCCCACGGGTGTCGGGGCGGCTGTGGCGGTGGGCCTGCGTGGCCCTGCAGCTGTCATAGACCCACAGAGACTCACAGAGACTCATAGAGATACACAGAGACTCACAGAGACCCATGGAGATGTCTTGTCTTCTCCCCTGTGCAGGCCCCACGGCTGTGGGAGCGGCTGTGGCGGTGGGCCTGGCTGGGCCTGCGTGGCCCTGCAGCTGTCGGCGGTGCTCGCCGTGGCGGCCGCCCTCGCTGCCTCGCACCTCGTGCTGCGCCACGAGATCGAGAGACTCCACGAGGCGCAGAGCGACAGACACTACGAGCGAGGTCGGTGGGGGGGTGGTGGGGTGGTGGGGGGGGNTGGTGGTGGGGGGGTGGTGGGGGGGTGGGGTGATGGTGGGGTGGTGGTGGGGGTGGTGGCGGCGGCGGTGATAACGATGTGGGCGGTTGTTCACCGGCCACGTGTTGTGACGTCACCGGCCATGTGTTATGACGTTGCCCGCCACGTGTTGTGACGTCACCGGCCGCGCGTTCGATCGCTTGGCTCGGTGGGTGGGTGTGGTGGTGGCGCTGGCCGTGATCTCCGCCGCTCACTCCCCAGCGCCTCTCTGCCCCCGGCCTCGTCGCTCCGTCCGTGACGCCGCTTTTGTTGAACTTGGCAGCGCGCCCTGAGGGCCGGGAGGGCGCGCCGCCAACGAGACAGTTTATAAATAGCGGCAACAACATTCGTGCGAGAGCGGCGACACGGCCCCAGGCCGCCGTCCTCGAAGCGTGGACCGCGTTGTGACGTCGTTGGCCACGTGTTGTGACGTCACCGGCCACGTGTCGTGACGTTCGATCGCTTGGCACGGTGGGTGGTTGTGGTGGCGGTGGTGCCTCGTGAACAGAGGTCGCAACCGGGTACCCGATACCCGTACCCTACCCGATACCCGGCTACCCGTACCCGGCCGGGTACAGGTAGCCGTTTGCGACCCTGGTGCGGCCGGGTACGGGTAGACCGTGAGTCACTGGTGAGTCACCGTTTGTCACTCATTTCCCAACGTCTTGTCTCTTCTCACAATTCAAGTTCCTAGAATCAACCCACCCGCGCCTGCAACATGGCTTCATCCCAGAGGTCGCAATCAGGTACCCGATACCCGTACCCTACCCGTGGCCGGGTACGGGTACGGCCGGGTACGGGTACCCGTTTGCGACCCTGGTGCGGCCGGGTACGGGTACGGGAAAGGAATCAAAACCCGTTTGCGACCTCTGCTCATGAAGGCCGCAGCTGCTGGGCAGTTGGAGGCAGTCGCCCCTCCGACGCGAGCGGAGGGCGGGGAGCGACGCTGCTCTCACAACAACGGGTGGAGCGCCGGCGGATAAAACGCAGCAAGTCGGCACAGTAGGAGGGTACAGCTGCTGGTAGCATCTACCGGCCATCTCAGTCAGCCGACTCGCGCGGCACCCGCTGGTCCGTGCCGAGACCTCCTTCTGTCGGCGGCGAGAGCCTTCGGCACTTCACGTGAAGGCCTCAAAGTGCACCTGGCCTGGCACAGGCGCCGTGGTGACGTCACCGGCCACTTCGTGGGGCAAACGTTTGGTGGTGGCATTGATCGTGATGTGTGCGGTGGCACCTCTTGGTTCATCATTCGTTTCCTCATTCGTTCATTTACTCATTTGTTCGTTTACTCATTCGTTCGTTTACTCATTCGTTCGTTTACTCATTCGTTTACTCATTCGTTCGTTTCATTATTCGTTCATTTACTCATTCATTCGTTTACTCATTCGTTCGTTTACTCATTCGTTTACTCGTTCGTTTCATTATTCGTTCATTTACTCATTCATTCGTTTACTCATTCGTTTACTCATTCGTTCGTTTACTCATTCGTGACTCATTCCTTCGTTTCCTCATTCGTTCGCTCATTTGTTCGTTCGATAATAATTATTAAATGAACGTGTCGGTCAAAACCACCTTGGACCGCGGTGTGAACCTCGCCGCGAGGGAGACAAAGGCGGTCCCTGGGGCGCTGCTGTTCCTCGCCAACAGCACTTGCCCCAGCCGTCTGCTAAGGCTACACGGGCGAGCTTTGTCTTTGGCGTGTGTGTGCGTGTTGTGTGTGTGTTTGTCCGTGTGTACTGTGTGTGTCTGTGTCCGTGTGTGTGTAATGTGTGTCTGTGTGTCTGTGTGTGTGTCTATCCGTGTGTACTGTGTGTGTGTGCCGTGTGTGTGTACTGTGTCTTGTGTGTGTCCGTGTGTGTGTGTAATGTGTGTCTGTGTGTGTGTCTGTGTGTGTGCGTGTGTGTGTCTGTGTGTGTCTGTGTACTGTGTGTGTGTCCGTGTGTGTGTACTGTGTCTTTGTGTGTGTCCGTGTGTAATGTGTGTCTGTGTGTGTGTCTGTGTGTGTGTGTAATGTGTGTCTGTGTGTGTGTCTGTGTGTGTAATGTGTGTTGTGTGTGTGTCTGTGTGTGTGTGTTGTCTGTGTGTCTGTGTGTGTGTAATGTGTGTTGTGTGTGTGTGTGTCTGTGTGTGTGTCTGTGTCTGTGTGTGTGTCTGTGTGTTGTCTGTGTGTGTAATGTGTGTCTGTGTGTGTGTCTGTGTGTGTGTATGTCTGTGTGTGTCTGTGTGTGTGTGNCTGTGTGTGTGTGTGTCTGTGTGTGTGTCTGTGTGTGTTAATGTGTGTCTGTGTGTGTGTCTGTGTGTGTTTCTGTGTGTGTGTCTGTGTGTGTGTCTGTGTGTGTGTGTGTCTGTGTGTGTGTTGTGTGTGTGTCTGTGTGTGTGTGTTGTGTCTGTGTGTGTGTGTTGTGTCTGTGTGTGTGTCTGTGTGTGTGTGTGTTGTGTGCCTCTGTAACAGTGCTGATCAGTGACGGGGGCATGCTGTACGGTCGAGATGAGACGCCGCTGCCGCCGCCGCCGCCGCCACCGCCCGGCGTGCTCAGTGTCCAGGTTCGTGCCGCCGTCACCAGCCACGACCTGTCCACTGCTGGATGAGCCCGCGAGCGCCGCGGTGCGGTACACGAGTTCAGCCGTGACGCGGAATGCAACCTGGTCTCAGTCACGTCAGTCAGTCAGTCGGTCAGTCAGTCGGTCAGTCAGTCACTCACTCAGTCAGTCACTCAGTCAGTCAGTCAAGCACTCAGTCAGTCAGTCACTCACTCAGCCAGTCATCAGTCAAGTCACTTAGTCACTCAGTCGGTCAGCCACTCAGCCAGTCACTCACTCAGCCAGTCACTCAGTCAGTCAGCCACTCAGTCACTCAGTCAGCCACCCGTTGGTGTGTGTGTGGGGTGTATGTGTGTGGTGTGTGTGTGGGGGGGGGGGGTGTGGTGTGTGTGTGGGGGGTGTATGTGTGTGTGGGTTATGTTTTCCTGGGGCGGTTTAACAAATAAATAAACCCATAAGTTCATTTGCCGTTCTTGTACAACCGGATAAGCGGGCGAGTGCTATGAGCGGGCGAGTGAGCGAGTGTAAGCGAGTGATGAAGTGAGCGGGCGAGTGAGTGAGTGTGAGAGAGCGAGTGATGGATGAAGTGGGTGAGCGGCGAGTGAGTGAGTGAGTGAGCGAGTGATGGATGAAGTGAGAGAGCGAGTCAGCGAGCGAGTGATGGATAAAGTGAGTGAGCGAGTGATGGATAAAGTGAGAGAGCGAGTCAGCGAGCGAGTGATGGATAAAGTGAGTGAGCGAGCGTGAGAGTGAGTGATGGATAAAGTGAGCGAGCGAGCGTGAGTGATGAATGAAGTGAGCGAGCGAGCGAGCGTGAGAGTGAGTGATGGATAAAGTGAGCGAGCGAGCGTGAGTGATGGATAAAGTGAGCGAGCGAGCGAGCGTGAGAGTGAGTGATGGATAAAGTGAGTGAGTGATGGATGAAGTAAGTGAGTGAGCGGGTTGGCGCGGATCTTACGGTCGATAACAAAGCTGAACGTCTTGAGACACCGCAAGTGTGTGTGTAGCTGTGTGTGTATGTAGCTGTGTGCGTGTGTATCTGTGTGCGTGTGTAGCTGTGTGTGTGTGTAGCTGTGTGCGCGCGTGTGCCAGCGTGGTGCAGCGGTCAGCGCTACGAACCCGGCGACCCAAATTCGATTCCCGCTCACGGCCACCAACACCCAGTGACGATTATCTGAACCGGTCCTGGCTGCCTCCCTAGGTCGACTCAGCCTCAAACGAGTACCCGTTGCGGTGTGTGGTAAACGTCGCCACCGGGGAGACAAAGGCGGCCGGGCGCGGTGCTGGCCACCCACCCCCTCGCGTGCCACGTTGCCGGTAGCCTTCGCAGGTGCTGCTGCTCGCTAACAGCACTTGCCCCTCCAGCCCGTGAAGGCTACGCGGGGACCTTTGCCTGTGCCCGCGTGCGTGCAGCTGGCCAGGCTGAGCGAGGTGGTGGCGCGCCTGGAGGAGAACTCCAGCAGGCCGCGCGGCTCGCAGAGCTGCCCGACATCGTCACCGAGATGCAGGAGGTCAGCGGCACCCCCCCCCCCCAGACCCCCCCCCCCCACCTTACTCCCCTTACCCCTTAACCCCATAGCCCCCCCCTTACTCGCCACCCCTAACCCCCTAGCCCCCCCCTTACTCGCCACCCCCTAACCCCCCTAGCCCCACCCCCGCCTACCCCTAACCCCCTACCCCTAGTTCCACCTTACTCCCCACCCCCCTAACCCCCCTACCCCACCCCTTCTACTCCCCCACCCCCTAACCGCCCCTACCCCCACCCCTTCTACTCCCCCCCACCCCCCTATCCCCCCCTACCCCACCCCCCTACCCCACCCCCCTACCCCGCCTGCCCCCCACCCCCAGTTCGTCGTAGCTCTCCAACGCCCCGGTGCAGTTGCACCGCCTTGATGACACGTGACGTGGTGTGACGTTGGTATGACGGTGCCGTGACGTGTTGTGACGTGTTGTGACGTGGCGTAACGTGACTGTGGTGTGACGTGGTGTAACGTGTTGTGACTGTGGTGTGACTTGTGACGTGGTGTAACGTGGCGTGACGGTGTTGTGACGGTGTTGTGACGTGGTGTGACGTGGTGTAACGTGTTGTGACGGTGGTGTGACGGTGCTGTGACGTGCTGTGCAGGAGGTGCGAACCCTCACTCCGGGCATGGACGAGATCCGCGTGCACAACGAGGCTCTGCAGCAGCAGCTGGTCGACCTCCAGCAGCAGCTCAGCGACCACCTCCAGCAGGCGAGCCCCGCCCCCTCCCCCTCCACCGCCCCCCCCCCTCCACCCCCCTCCCTCCCCTCCCCCCTCCACCCCCCCTCGTCCTCCTCTGGGATGACCGACGCACGCGCCAGCAGGCCCAGTGGCCGAGTGAGCACCCTCCCCGCACCCCGTGAGCACCCTCCCACTGCGCCGCCGCTCCTGATGAGCTCACGGCGATAAACACCCCCTCCTCGTGTCCATCCCCCACTCGTGTTCACCCCCACTCGTGTCCACCCCCACCCCCAACTCGTGTCCACCCCGCCTCGTGTCCACCCCACCCCTCCTCGTGTCCACCCCCACCCCCACTCGTGTCCACTCCCTCCTCCTGTCCACCCCCTCCTCCTGTCCACCCCCTCCTCGTGTCCACCCCACCCCCTCCTCGTGTCCACCCCCTCCTCGTGTCCACCCCCTCCTCCTGCCCCCCCCCCCGCTGCTGGCAGGCTGCCGAGCGTGAGGAGGCCGTGGGGGAGACGTTGGAGCAACTCGGCAAGCGCATCAACGACGCCCTCGCCGCTCCCAAGATGCACGCGGACGTCCCCGCAGACTCCCCCGTGGACTTCTCCGTGGACTCCCCCGTGGACTCCGCCGGAGACTCCGCCGTGGACTTCCCATCGGACTCCCCCGTGGAGTCCGCCCCGGTCGACTCCCCGGTGACTCCGCCGGTGACTCCGCCGTGGAGTTCTCCGTGGACTCCCCCATGGACTTCCCATCGGACTCCCCCGTGGACTCCGCCCCCGTGGACTTCCCATCGGACTCCCCCGTGGACTCCGCCCCCGTGGACTTCCATCGGACTCCCCCGTGGACTCCCCCGTGGACTCCGCCCCCGTGGACTTCCCATCGGACTCCCCCGTGGACTCCCCCGTGGACTCCGCCCCCGTGGACTTCCCATCGGACTCCCCCGTGGAGTCCGCCGTGGACTCCCTCGCGGGGAACTCCGCCGAGTCTGGAACCTCGGCGAGCCCCGGAGCGGACTCGGGGTCGACCACCGCCACCGTCACCACCACCACTCCATCCCAGGTGAGATGACCGCTCCACCCTAACGGCAGCGGTGGTGGCGGCAGCGGCGGTGGTGGCGGCGATGGTGGCGGTGGTGGCGGTAGCGGCGGTGGTGGCGGCGATGGTGCCGGCGGTGGTGGCGGTGGTGGCGTCGGTGGTGGCAGTAGCGGCGGCGGTGGCGGAGGTGGTGGCAGCGATGGTGCTGCTACCCCATTAGGGGGCCCCAAACAGGAACTATGTTTTGGGTTTAGGCGGGGGGGGGGGGGGTTCCGGTTTATTCGCCGGCAGCAGCGAACCTCTGGAGTCCTGGAACACCGAACTCGGCGTCTCGGAGGCGCCGGCTCCTCTCCCCGGGGCCACACGGCGACCATCCCGGCCCAGCCGGCACCATCACCGTGGCAGGGCCCCCCACGCGCCCCCCACGGCGCTGCCGCAGCTGTTGTGTCGCGGTGGGTGGGTGGTGGTGGTGGTGAGGCCGTGTTCGTTTTGTTTGCCCCGAGTGGGTATGGGGTAGGGGGTAAGGGGGTAGGGGTAAGGGGGTAGGGGGTAAGGGGGTAGGGGTAAGGGGGTAGGGGTAATGGGGGTCGGGGACCCACGCGATGCTTGGGACATTCCCCATGTGGGAGGGAGTCGGAGTCAGGTGACCAATCAGTGGTGTGAAATCGCACACGTGTCTACCTGTGTGTGTGTGTGTACCTGTGTGTGTGTGTGTACCTGTGTGTGTGTGTACCTGTGTGTGTGTACCTGTGTGTGTATGTACCTGTGTGTGTATGTCCCTGTGTGTGTGTACCTGTGTGTGTGTACCTGTGTGTGTGTACCTGTGTGTGTATGTACCTGTGTGTGTACCTGTGTGTGTGTACCTGTGTGTGTACCTGTGTGTGTATGTACCTGTGTGTATCTGTGTGTGTATGTACCTGTGTGTGTGTGTGTACCTGTGTGTGCGTACCTGTGTGTGCGTACCTGTGTGTGTTACCTGTGTGTGTGTGTACCTGTGGTGTGTACCTGTGTGTGTACCTGTGTGTGTGTACGTGTGTGTGTGTCTGTGTGTGTACGTGTGTGTATGTGTGTGTGNGTGTGTGTGTGTCTGTTGTGCTGTTGTGTGTGTACTGTTGTACCTGTTGTTGTACCTGTGTGTATGTGTAAGTGGGGTAGTGGTCTTGCGGTTAGCGCTGCGCTACGAACCTGGCGACCCGAGTTCGATTTCCGCTCACGGTCACCAACACCCAGTGACGATTATCTGAACCGGTCTGGGGCCTCCCCTAGGTCGACTCAGCCTCAAATGAGCACCTGGTGCGGTGTGTAGTGAACGTCGCCACCGGGGCTGGCCACCCACCCCTCGTGTGCCGTGCCGGCCTTCATAGGTGCTGCTCGCTAACAGCACTTGCCCCAACAGCGTGTTAAGGCTATACGGGGGATCTTTGTCTTTGCTGGGCAAGTTCACGTGGCTCAAAAGCGCACCTAGCCTGGCACGCGGCCGCGGTGACTTCCCCGCACACTCACTGGCGAACGGCGGCCGTCGTTGTTGTTGTTGCTAGTTGTTGTTGTCGTTGTTGTTGTTGTCGTTGTTGTTGTTGCTGGTTGTTGTTGTCGTTGTTGTTGTTGTTGCTGCTGCGGGGCAAGTTCTCAGCAGCACTTGTCCCGAAAGTCTGTTGAGGCTATACCGGGGGGGGGGAGCTTTGGCTTTGTATGACGCAAGAAACCGGTTCGCCGGCCCGAGGAGGAGCGAGAGACGCAGGCGCCGCGCGTCACGTCACGCGCCGGTGCAGCAGCGGTGAGAGCCCTCGCGAGTTGACGAGAAGCAAATATCGCGTTCAAGTTGGGCGATTACTCAATCCATCACCCCCGCCATCCCTATCCACCCTCCCCCAAACCCCCCCATCCATCCCCCAACCCCTCCCTCCAACCCCCTCCATCCTCCCCCNAACCCCCCCCCACATCCCTCTCCACCCTCCCTCAACCCCCAATCCCTCCCCCAACCCCCACCATCCCTCCCTCCCCTCCCCCTCAACCCCCAACCCCCNAATCCCTCCCCCAACTCCCACCATCCCTCCCCTCCCCCCCATCCCTCCCCTCCCCCCTCAACCCCCCTCACATCCCTCCCCCCCAACCCCTCCCTCCCCCCAACCCCCCATCCCTCCCCCTCAACCCCCCCTCACATTCCTCCCCCCCAACCCCTCCCTCCCCCCAACCCCCCCAACCCCCCCCCCCNATCCCTCCCCCCAACCCCCCCCCATCCCTCCCCCCAACCCCCCCATCCCTCCCCCCTCAACCCCCTCACATCCCTCCCCCCCAACCCTCCCTCCCCCAACCCCCCCATCCCTCCCCCCAACCCCCCCATCCCTCCCCCCCAACCCCCCCATCCCTCCCCCCTCAACCCCCCCTCACATCCCTCCCCCCCAACCCCCCATCCCTCCCCCACAACCCCCCAACCTCATGTTATGGGGAGCGGCGGCGCAGTGGTTAGCGCACTGCGAAAACCTGGCGGGACCCTCCTGGAGACGAGTCTCGAGACTCGGTGAGGCTATCCGGCTCTCGAGCTATCACACTCCGAAACGTCGCGATCCGTTCGATTTTCTACCCACGTGACTTTACCGAAAGAACCAAAGAGGATGGATTCCTGCAGTCACGAACGCTTCAAATCAGCTATCACTCTACAGTGGCACCTCGGTATACGTCGCTAATTCGTTCCAGAAGGTAGGACTTTGCAGAAAATGACGTTTACCAAACGAATTTCTCCCATAAGAAATAAAGGGAAAGGAAATAATCCGTTCCAGAGTATAAGAGATTATATTTTATATGGAATATTATACATAAATGGGGTTGTATAAAATTATTTAGACACTACTTATTACTAAAATGCATACATAAATTCAAATAAATGCAAAAATAAATTGAAATAAATTGTAATAAAATAAAATTTAACGCCACTTTAGCTTGCTGAGAGGAGTTGAAAGCCGACGAGGATGGTGGTGAGGAAGGTGAGGAGTCGTGAACGGGGTAGACGCGGTGACTCATCCCGACCCATACAAGTTCTAGCAAGCGCGACGTATCCCAAGCAAGACGTCGTATCCCAAGACAATTTTTTCTCTCGTCAAAACACGACGTATACCAAATTGGACGTATTCCAAAGCGGTTGTCATCATCATCGTCGTCGTCGTCACGTGTAAATGCCGAATAGCTCTGAACGCGTTCTGTCGATTCGAAATGTGGAGGGAGAAAAACCGAAGGACTCCGGAGAAAAGTCCACGCAGTGACCACCACGGGGGAGAGAGAGAGAGAGGAAGACTCCAAATCTACAGCAGCAGCAGGCGTCGTCAGGGTCGGGATCGACCCACGACCTCCTGTATACCAGACGAGGTAGTTAACATCTCCTAGCCACCGTGATGATGATGATATGAGAGACGCAAACTCCAAATATACAGCAGCAGGCGTCAGGGTTGGGATCGAACCCACGACCTCCTGTACACCAGGCGAGGTAGTCAACATCTCCTAGCCACCGTGATGATGAGAGACACGCAAACTCCAAATATACAGCAGCAGGCGTCAGGGGTCGGGATCGAGCGCACGACCTCCTACCAGAGGTAGAACATCTCCTAGCCACCGTGGCTAGATAATAACGAGAACAATAAACACTGAAATAATATTGCAGAGTAGCAATGGCGAGCGCGAGACTCCGCGTTCGACATTCCGCTTGACTCGAGCCGTTTCTGCAAAACCCGGCGTGGATCGATGACTTCCCCCCTCTCCCCCCCCACTCCCCCCCCCTTCCTACAGGGCCTTGCATCGTCGTCTTCAGCGTCGTCGTCGTCGGAAGAGGATGAAGAAGATCGACCGGCGGTTGGACGTCCAGGGAGTCGGAAGCGGCTCGCAACCAGGGGGTGCTCACCAAGGTGCGGCTGGGGATGGGCTTCGGCTCCTCCTCGGAGGAAGAGGGCGGTCAGGTGGAGGAGGTGTTTGAGACTGAGCAAGAGGTGAAGGATGCCGAGAAGGAGGTGGAGGAGGAAGAGGAGGAGGAAGAGGAGGAGGAGGAGGGGAGGCCGCACGAGGTTATCGAAGTGAAACTGGGCGACGTTCCCGGGATGAGCGAGGACGCGGCGGAAGGCGGCGACCACGACCACGGCGACGACGAGGAGGAGGAGGACGAGGAGGACCGTGCGGGCATTCAGGCCGTGCTGCAGAGGATCCTGGGCAAGCAGTGGATGGAGGCTCACCCCGCCGGGGCGCTACCACGGGGCGGGGCAGGCGGCGGCGGCGGGGACGTCGGACTCCCCGGGCCCGGCCAGGACGCGGCACCGACGACGACGGCGCCCGCCGCGACGACGACGACGACGACGACGACGGTCGGGACGACGCGCCGGACGACCGAGGCCGACGAGGAGCAGGAGGAGGAGGAGGAGCCGCCGAGCTGCGCGAAGGTCCTGCTGGGAGCCCAGCGGGCCCTGCGGCGGGGCCTGCTGGCGCCCGGCGCGTTCGTGCCGAGCTGCGACGGCTCGGGGCGCTACGGCGCGACGCAGTGCTCGCGCGGGCGCGCCGAGTGCTGGTGCACGGACGAGCGCGGACGCGAACTCTCGGAGACGCGGAGCGACGGGCCCACGAGCGGCTGTGACAGCTGAGTGGCGACGCATCCCCCACCGTGTGTTGTTGTCTGTGTTGTGTTGTTGTTGTGTTGTTGTGTTGTTCTTGTGGCGGTGGTGGTGCGTATGGTGGGGCGGTGTCGGGTGTTGTGTGTCACCGTGTGTTGTTGTGTGCAAAACAACCCCCTACCTCCTCGTGGTGCCGGACGGGCAACGCTGTGGGGGAGGGCCAATTCCGATTGGCTGTTCCCCTCATGGTATCTGTGACCACCACAGTGGCTCAATAGAGGCTCTGGATGGGTGCGAGGTGCTGGTAACCCCTCCACCTTCAATTACCACTAAACACGACCACAAAATTTAATTAATAAGCTTGTGCAGGAGGCCCCGGGGGGACAGGCGTCTATGACGTCTCCTGGCCAAACAGCAATTGGCAGAGCCAGGAGATTGAATCTTTACCCTCGGGGCTCCTCCAGAAACAACAAAAAACAACTACGTGTGGCCACGTGGAATGTTCGAACGCTCACTGCGGAGGAGAGGCTGCCACTCCTCTGTCGGGAGGTGGACTGGTACCGCCTGGATCTCTGTAGTATTCAGGAGGTCCGGTGGACCAGCACTGGCTCCTGCCACCATGAGGGGTGGACAGTCCTCTACTCGGGGCGGGAGACTGCCAAACAACAGGGTGTGGCTCTTCTTCTGAACAAAAGAATGAAGGGGGCGTGGGAGCATGACGGTGAGGTGTGGGAAGTTGTAAGCCCCAGGCTACTTTGGGCTCGCCTTCCATCAACCAGAGGCGAGGAGTGGTGGTCATGGTTACTTATGCCCCCACTGAAGAGGATGCAGGCAATGCCGATGAGTCAGATACCTTCTATGACCTCCTGCCACAGGTGCTAGCTAAAGTGGCCCCTCGGGATAGAGTCATCTTGTTGGGTGACTTCAATGCCCGAGTTGGTCATGATGCTGTCACCTGTTATGGATTAATTGGAAGGCATGGACTAGATCAGCTCAATAACAACGGTAGGAGGCTGCTAGATTTTTATGCAGCCCATGGGCTTGTAATTACCAACATGCTGTTCCGGCATGGATGCATGCCGGGTCCAAGCAAGAACATCTGCTGGACTATGTAGTGACGGAACAGCGTATGCGGGCCCATGTCCTTGACACCAGGACCTACCGTGGAGCTGATCTGCCCACTGACCATCGACTTGTCACTTATAAGATGCGCCTGCCATTTTTCCACTCCGGTGGTGGGTGTACACCCAGGACCCCATTTAAACCCTTAGTAGCATGGTCTCGGCTAGATGATGAAAGTTGCAAGCGATAATTTCATCATCGCTTGTGGCTGGGGTTGGCATCGTCCCCCACTATGTGTTGTGTGTTGTGTGTGCGTTGTGTTTTTCTGTGTTGTGTGTGGGTGTGTAATGTGTTGTGTGTGCGTTGTGTTTTTCTGTGTTGTATGTGTTGTGTGTTGTGTGTGGGTGTGCGTGTGTTGTGTGTTTTTTGTGTTGTATGTGTTGTGTGTGGGGTGTGAGTGTGTTGTGTGTTTTTCTGTGTTGTATGTGTTGTGTGTGGGTGTGAGTGTGTTGTGCGTGTGTTGTGTGTTGTATGTGTTGTGTGTGGGGTGTGAGTGTGTTGTGCATGTGTTGTGTGTTTTTGTGTTGTATGTGTTGTATGTGTTGTGTGTGTTGTGTGTGGGGTGTGAGTGTGCTGTGTGTGCGTTGTGTCTTTCTGTGTTGTGTGTGGGGTGTGAGTGTCTTGTGAGTGTGTTGTGTGTTTTTCTGTGTTGTATGTGTTGTGTATGTTGTGTGTGGGGTGTGAGTGTGTTGTATGTGTTTTGTGTTTTTCTGTGTATGTGTTGTGTGTGTTGTGTGTTGTTGCTGCCAGTTTTATAATGGGGGCTGGTGGGGGGGGAGTGGGATTTGGGCGACTGCGGTGGCTGTGACGTAACGTGGCCAACGCACGTGGTGCGTGCGTCTGTCGAACCGCAGAGATGAGAGCCGACTGGGTCGACGGCGCGGCTCAAGCAGAAGATGACGACGCTCACTTTGACCTGCCGGGGATCGTCTCACTCAGAGGTGAGGGCCGTGTCCTCTTGGTTCATTCACGTGCACGTGTGTTGAACTTCTTTCGCACTGTACGTAGCCAACCGTGCTAATCGGAGGTGTGTGAGTCTATGGGTCTCTGTGTGAGTCTATGGGTCTCTGTGTGAGTCTATGGGTCTCTGTGTGAGTCTGTGGGTCTCTGTGTGAGTCTGTGGGTCTCTGTGTGAGTCTGTGGTTCTCTGTGTGAGTCTGTGGGCTTCTGTGTGAGTCTGTGGGCCTCTGTGTGAGTCTATGGGCTCTGTGTGAGTCTATGGGTCTCTGTGTGAGTCTATGGTCTCTGTGTGAGTCTGTGGGTCTCTGTGTGAGTCTGTGGGTCTCTGTGTGAGTCTGTGGTTCTCTGTGTGAGTCTGTGGGCTTCTGTGTGAGTCTGTGGGCCTCTGTGTGAGTCTGTGGGTCTCTGTGTGAGTCTGTGGGTCTCTGTGTGAGTCTATGGGTCTCTGTGTGAGTCTCTATGCGAGTCTGTGTCTCTGTGTGAGTCTATGGGTCTCTGTGTGAGTCTATGGGTCTCTGTGTGAGTAGTCTATGTGTCTCTATGTGAGTCTGTGGGTCTCTATGTGAGTCTGTGGGTCTCTATGTGAGTCTGTGTCTCTGTGTGAGTCTATGGGTCTCTGTGAGTCTATGGCTCTGTGTGAGTCTATGGGTCTCTGTGTGAGTCTATGGGTCTCTGTGCGAGTCTATGGGTCTCTCTGTGAGTCTATGTGTCTCTGTGTGAGCCTATGTGTCTCTATGTGAGTCTGTGTCTCTGTGTGAGTCTATAGGTCTCTGTGTAAGTCTGTGGGTCTCTGTGTGAGTAGTCTATGTGTCTCTGTGTGAGTCTATGTGTCTCTGTATGAGTCTACGGGTCTCTATGTATGTGTCTCTGTGTGAGTCTATGGGTCTCTGTGTGAGTCTATGGGTCTCTGTGCGAGTTTGTGTCTCTGTGTGAGTCTATGGGTCTCTGTGTGAGTCTGTGGGTCTCTGTGTGAGTCTGTGGGTCTCTGTGTGAGTCTATGGGTCTCTGTATGAGTCTACGGGTCTCTATGTGAGTATGTGTCTCTGTGTGAGTCTATGTGTCTCTGTGTGAGTCTATGTGTCTCTGTGTGAGTCTATGGGTCTCTGTGTGAGTCTATGGGTCTCTGTGTGAGTCTGTGAGTCTCTATGCGAGTCTGTGTCTCTGTGTGAGTCTATGGGTCTCTGTGTGAGTCTATGGGTCTCTGTGTGGATCTATGTGTCTCTGTGTGAGTCTATGTGTCTCTATGTGAGTCTGTGTCTCTGTGTGAGTCTATGGGTCTCTGTGTGAGTCTGTGTCTCTGTGTGAGTCTATGTGTCTCTGTGTGAGTCTATGTGTCTCTATGTGAGTCTATGGGTCTCTGTGTGAATCTGTGGTCTCTGTGTGAGTCTGTCTCTGTGAGTCTATGTGTCTCTATGTGTCTCTATGTGAGTCTATGGGTCTCTATGCGAGTCTATGGGTCTCTATGCGAGTCTGTGGGTCTCTATGTGAGTCTATGTGTCTCTGTGTGAGTCTATGGGTCTCTGTGTGAGTCTGTGGGTCTCTATGTGAGTCTATGTCTCTGTGTGAGTCTGTGTCTCTGTGTGAGTCTGTCTCTGTGTGTCTCTATGTGAGTCTGTGTCTCTGTGTGAGTCTATGTGTCTCTGTATGAGTCTACGGGTCTCTATGTGAGTATGTGTCTCTGTGTGAGTCTATGGGTCTCTGTGTGAGTCTGTGGGTCTCTGTGTGAGTCTATGTGTCTCTACGTGAGTCTATGCATCTCTGTGTGCATCTCCGTCTCTCTCTGTCTCCCCGGCAACAGACCTGCAGTGGTTCCTGTACCGCTGCGACGGGGACCGCGACGGCCTCGTGACCTACGACGACGTCCGCCGCCAGCTGGGCGACGGAGCCCCCACGCGGGAGCGCTTCCTCGGCTTCGACCTCAACCAGG
This sequence comes from Lethenteron camtschaticum, assembly GCA_018977245.1. Classification (NCBI taxonomy): domain Eukaryota; kingdom Metazoa; phylum Chordata; class Hyperoartia; order Petromyzontiformes; family Petromyzontidae; genus Lethenteron; species Lethenteron camtschaticum. The sequence goes on along the minus strand of MU249573.1, from coordinate 11,955,268 downwards.
ATCGCCAGCTCTCCTACACCGAGATGCGCCTCGCCGCCGGCATCCTGCAGTAGCCCCACCGCCATCCCCACCACCAGCCCCACCACAACCCTCCACCACCATCCGTCACCACAACCCCCCACCACAACCTCCCACCACCGCCCCCACCACCGCCCCCACCACCATCCCCACCACCATCCCCCACCACCATCCCCACCACAACCCTCCACCACAACCCTCCACCACCATTCCCCACCACAACCCCCACCACCATCCGTCACCACAACCCCCCCCCCCACGGCCCCCTCCCTCCGCCTACCAACGGATGTGCTCTGAAGAAGGGCCGTTGCCGAAACGTCGAGCGTCAAGGGGGCTCACGAAGTCCTTCTGATTTCGCGGCATCCTGATTGCTGGACGGACCACGACGCACACTACGACGTAATAGACACATACTACGACGTACCTCACACTACAACGTATCACGTACTACGACGTACCACGTACTACGACGTACCGCATACGACGTACCGCGTACTACGACGTAATAGACACGTACTACGGCGTACCACGTACTACGACGGACCGCGTACTACGACGTATCATGTACTACGACGTACCGCAAAATGTATGACGTGTCTGTGAGTGTGTGCGCGTGTGTGCGTGTGTGCGTGTGTGTGTGTGGGCTCAGCTTAGCGGTTGAAAGTGTCTGTGGGAGGTTTTGGTGAATTCTTTGGACCGGCTGCTGTTGTTGTTTTAACACGTCGTCGTAGTCGTAGTAGGGCTTTCGCGACCAATATTATCCATAATAGAGGTGTTTTTTTTGTTGGGTCGGATCAAGTAAATATAAATGTGTGTGTCGTTAAACCCGCCGCCACCCGACACAGCCAATCAGTCAGGGGCTTGTCACGTCAACAGTGAACCCACCGTCGTTTCGTGTCGGCAACCTTGCCCAAGGGGGCGGCACACGTGGGCGTCGTGCGCTTGTCCGCCCGCTTGCGCAGTCGAGGCGGTTGTTGTTGTTGTTGTGGTTTTTTTGTCGTGGACGATGTAAGACTGTTGGCTTCTTGACCTGGCGGGGGCGGAAGGGAGCGGGACACCGGGTGTGCCTCTGCACTGCGCAAAAAAAACCAATAAAATGCTGAGCTGGGAATATCGAGAGTGGCTGAGAGTGGCCAACGTGGCGGCGGGCTGTGGCGCACACCACCGGAGGAGGTCTTGACAATCAGCGAACCATCGGCTCGCAAACGAGCGCGAGTTCAAGTGCGCCATCAACGCACGCTGCTCGCACGCTCGCCCGCTTACCCAATCATCTACTCACTCACCAACGCATCCACTCACCCACTCATCCATCCACTCACGGCACTGTAGATCACAACAACAACACACTCACCACCCACCCACCCACCAACCCACTCGCTCACCAACCCACCCACCCATCCACTCACCAATCCACCCACACACTGCAGGTTACAACACACTCACCCACTCACCAACCCACTCACCACAACAACAAAGCGAAAATCCACGGGGAGTATTAAACTCGACTTAACCTTTACTTGCCTCGCGTTGTTCCCGCCGATGGATCGCACTGCCTACGCGACACGAACACACGACTCGAACGCATGACACGCGAACGCGTGAAGCGAACGCACGATACACGAAGCGAACGAACGACACGAACGAACGACTCGAAAGCGCGACGCTGCACTAACGACTCGACACGAACACACGACACGGCACTGCATTCATGAGGAACACTGCAAATCTCTACACGCGGACACAATGGGGACAATGGGGACACGGAGACATGGGAATATGTGAACACGGGGACACGTGGTGAGTGTACACACAGGGACACGGGGACACGGCGGTGCGTGTACACCGTCGCGAGCGACAAATACGTCGCCGCAGCTGGTGCCAAGCGCCATCGCGGCTTCTGGCCGTCGCGCGGCGCTCTCAGATGCGCTGTCCGGAACGCCGCTCTTTGCCGACATTCGGAAGCCACCTCCGATTATCACGGCTGGCTACGTACGGTGCGATAGAAGTTCAACATACGTACATACTGCCCATAGACTCAACACTGCCCATAGACTCAACACTGCCCATAGACTCAACACTGCCCATAGACTCAACACTGCCCATAGACTCAACACTGCACCATAGACTCAACACTGCCCATAGACTCAGCACTGCCCATAGACTCAACACTGCCCATAGACTCAGCACTGCCCATAGACTCAACACTGCACCATAGACTCAACACTGCCCATAGACTCAGCACTGAGACTCAACACTGCCCATAGACTCAGCACTGCACCATAGACTCAACACTGCCCATAGACTTAACACTGCACCATAAACTCAACACTGCACCACAGACTCAACACTGCCCACAGATTCAACACTGCCCACAGACTCAGCACTGCCCATAGACTCAACACTGCACCATAGACTCAACACTGCCCTCAGACTCAACACTGCCCATAGACTCAACACTGCCCACAGATTCAACACTGCACCATAGACTCAACACTGCACCATAGACTCAACACTGCACCATAGACTCAACACTGCCCACAGATTCAACACTGCCCATAGACTCAACACTGCACCACAGACTCAACACTGCACCACAGACTCAACACTGCACCACAGACTCAACACTGCTCCTCCAATTAGCACGGTTGGCTACGTACGGTGCGAAACAAGTTCAACACACGTGTACATACGCGTGTCGTCAATTAATGAATGGGAGCCCCACCTCCGCCCCGCCGCTCCCCACCCGATGCAGCCCGCAGCGTTGTACGTAACCTCAGCGTTTCTTTGGACGTGGAGCGACCGAGTAGTAGAAAAAAAAGAAAGTAGAGCCGAAGAAAATACGTTCAGGGAATAACGTCGACCTCCCGCCTCCGCGTCGAGACTGACCTCCTCAGGGATAATCACCGGGAACTCTCCAGCCCCCCCCGCCCTCTCTCCACCGCACGTCCCGAGAGCGAACGAAATCTGCGCGCGCATGTTTTGTTCGTGACAATTCGCCGCGGTCTTTCCCTCCCTCTTGCGCCGCCGCCGCCGCCGTCGGGACCCCCCCCCCCGCCGCGTCCGTCAGGACAGCACGCTCAGCGTGATGGTGCCCGCCGCACGCTTCAGGGCGGCCACCGCCTCCTCGTGCGTGCGCCCCTCCAGCGCCTCCCCGTTCACCGCCACGATCTGGTCGCCCCGCTGGAGCCGCCCGTCCTCAGCCGCCGCTCCCTGCGGGGGTGGGCGGGTGCGGGGGGCGCGGGAGGGGGGGCGCGGGGGGGGGGGGGCGAGGGCACCGGGGGCGCCGTCCATCAAGGGAGATTTTTTTTTGTAACAAAGTAAAGTGAAATTTCGATTTAAAGACCTGTTCTTCACCTGAGGACGGCTGCTTGCGTTGTGGCCGAAACGCCGTGAGAATTATTTATTATGTTTTATTTTTATTATTTTATTACTTCCCTTCTACGTGACTTTACTGAAAAAACCAAGAAAAAGTAAAGTGAGCCGTTGACGCAGGCAGGCGGAGTTGACGCTGTTGGCGTGCCATTGGGTTCGGCACCCGGAATGTGCGAAGGGCGCGGTGTTTTTTCACGGTTCACGCCGCGTACCGCAGCCCGGCCGCCTTTGTCTTCCCCAGCGCCGGGTACTCATTTGAGGCCGAGTCGACCTAGAGGAGAGGGGAGGCCCCAGCACCGGCTCGGATAGTCGCCGCCGGTGTCGTAGCGCAGCGCGCTAACCGCTACGCTGCCGCTCTCTGTATACTAAGACACTGTAGGGGCAAGTGCTGTTAGCGAGCAGCACCTATGAAGGCCGGCACGCCACACGAGGGGGTGGGTGGCCAGCAGCACGCCCGGCCGCCTTTGTCTCCAGGTTACTCATTTCAGGCTGAGTCGACCTAGGGGAAGGAGGCCCAGGACCGGTTCAGATAATCGTCACTGGTGATGGCCGTGAGCGGGAATCGAACCCGGGTCGCCAGGTTTGTATCGCAGCGTAGCGCTAACCGCTACACTACCGCTCCCCATACACACACACAACATGACGTGATGGTGACGTCACCACGGCGCCTGTGCCAGGCTAGGTGCACTGTGAGGCCACGTGATGTGTCAAAGGCTCACTGGCAGGAGGTCACGGGACAGACCCAGGTGGTGCCATGGGTTGACTGACTTGAGATGTTTGGCAGATGCACCACCTGTGCCCCCTACTGCGTCAACTTGCTGTGTTTTGACCGCCCGGCGCTTTGCTCATTGTTGTGAGCGCGCACACATGCACACATGCACACAAAGATCCCCCGTATAGCCTGAACAGACTGTTGGGGCAAGTGCTGTTAGCGAGCACCTATGAAGGCCGGCACTGCACACGCACACACACAACAATCACTACTATGTGGCGGTGATGTCACCACGGTGCTTGTGCCGACAGGAAGTCACGGGGCAGACCCAAGTGCCGTGGGTTGACTGACTGAGATGACTGGCCGATGCATCACCTGTGCCCCCTACTGTGCCACACGCACACACTCGCACACCCGCACTCACACACTCGCACACCCGCACACACACACTCGCACACCCGCACACACACTCACCTTGCTGAAGATGCTGCGCACGTATATGGGCAGGTCTCCGTGGGGGCTCCCGCGGCCCCCCACGATGCTGAAGCCGAGCCCCTCGGGGCCCCGGTGAAGAACCACGGTGCGGCACTGGCCCGGCCTGCGCTCCAGCGAACAGCGGCACGGCACACACAAAGCCCCCCCCCCCGTGTAGCCTTAATGGACTGTTGGGGAAAGTGCCGTGAACGAGTAGCCGCGGCTATGAAGGCCGGCACGCACACACAAAGACCCTCCGTGTAGCCTTGCCACAAACGATTGCTCAACGAAGTGGCCGATCATCACCACGCGGCAATGTATGGCAGCGGCCGAGTACTCTAAACGCTGTGACGTCGATTCCAAACGTGGAGGGAAAAACCGGAGGACCCGGACAGAAATCCACGCGACCACCACGGGGAGAGAGAGAGAGACACGCAGACTCCAAATACACAGCAGCAGCAGCAGGCGTCAGGGCTGGGATCGAACCCACGACCTCCTGTACACCAGGTGAGGTAGTTAACATCTCGCTACCGTGGCTGCCGTATCAACCGCACCCACCCCCCCACCCCCTCCTACCAAACCGACCCCCGTCGCCGTCACTACCGCGAGCACTGGCGAACAATGTCGAGGCCGGGGTGGGGGGGAGGGGCGACACTGACCTGCGCTCGTCCCAGGAGGGGTCTCCGTGGTGCGGCGGTGAGGCGGGCGCCGCTGCGGCCACCTCCTGCGCCTCGTCTCCGGCCTGCACTTCGTCTGCCACCTCCACGGTCACCGCCCCCCCCTGCTGCTGCTGCTGCTGCAGGAGCTGCTGCTGCTGCAGCAGGGGGAGCTGCTGCTGTGGAAGCTGCTGTGGTGGCTGCCGTGGCGGATCATGCTCGTACTCGGCCTGTGGGGGGGGGGNAAGAAGCAGATCGGGAAGTGTTGTGAGTGAATGGGTGAGTGTGGTGTGGTGAGCTGAGGAGTGGTGAGCGGTGGGTGGTTGGGTGAGTGGGTGGTTGGATGAATGGGTGAGTGGGTGGGTGAGTGGTTGGGTGAGTGAGTAGGTAGGTAGGTGATGAGTGGGTGGGTGGTGGGTTGGTGGGTGAGTGGGCGGGTGAGTGACTGGGTGGTCGAGTGGTGGGGATTCCGCGTCTGGAGACGCGACGGCGATAACGACATTATAAAAATTTTTTTTTATTTCATTGAAATGTTTTGACGAATGCACACGTGTGAAGTAGAACTGCCACTTTGCTCGCCGCGTTACCCGAGGCTCCGGGGGGCCCCACGTACGCTCGGTGGGGGGGCTGCCCCCCCGCCGTCGTCGTCCGGCGCGTCGCGAGGGGGGGGTCCTGAGCCTCGTCCCGGAACACGATGAGGCGCACGGTGGCCGGCGTGCGGCGCAGCGCCGCGATCGCCTCCTCGTGCGTCGCGCAACGCAAGTCGATTCCGTTCACCTGGGGGGGGGGTGGGGGCGGGGGTGGGCAACGGCTTCTTGGCTCGGCCGTCGAACAAAGGCGGCGGTCACCGCATCACCGCGCGGTGCTCTCGGACGCGCTGGCACTGCGGCCGTCCAGAACGCTCTCTTCCTTGCCGATGTCAAGAACCACTGGGAGCTACGGTGCACTTTCAAATCATCATCATCATCGAGCTTGACGAACTTGTTTCTTTATAACTGCTCGGTGTTGCGTTCAGTTTGGTGTCCTTCCCCCTCACCGCACCTCCGTTTAGCGCGGCTGGCTACGTACGGTGCGAAAGACGTTCAACATACGGTACATACTGCCCATAGACTCAACACTGCCCATAGACTCAGCACTGCACCATAGACTCAGCACTGCCCATAGACTCAGCACTACCCATAAACTCAACACTGCCCACAGACTCAACACTGCACCATAGACTCAACACTGCCCACAGACTCAGCACTGCCCACGGACTCAACACTGCCCATAAACTCAATACTGCCCATAAACTCAACACTGCACCATAGACTCAACACTACCCATAGACTCAACACTGCCCATAGACTCAACACTGCCCATAGACTCAACACTACCCATAGACTCAGCACTGCCCATAGACTCAGCACTGCCCCATAGACTCAGCACTGCCCATAGACTCAACACTGCCCACAGACTAACACTGCCCACAGACTCAACACTGCACCATAGACTCAACACTGCCCATAGACTCAACACTGCCCATAGACTCAACACTGCCCATAGACTCAACACTGCACCATGGACTCAACACTGCCCATAGACTCAACACTGCCCACAGACTCAACACTGCCCACAGACTCAACACTGCCCACAGACTCAACACTGCCCATAGACTCAACACTGCCCATAAACTCAACACTGCACCATAGACTCAACACTACCCATAGACTCAACACTGCCCATAGACTCAACACTGCCCATAGACTCAACACTACCCATAGACTCAGCACTGCCCATAGACTCAGCACTGCCCCATAGACTCAGCACTGCCCATAGACTCAACACTGCCCACAGACTCAACACTGCCCACAACTCAACACTGCACCTAGACTCAACACTGCACCATAGACTCAACACTGCCCACAGACTCAACACTGCCCACAGACTCAACACTGCACCATAGACTCAACACTGCCCATAGACTCAGCACTGCCCATAGAATCAGCACTGCCCATAGACTCAACACTGCTCACAGACTCAACACTGCCCACAGACTCAACACTGCACCATAGACTCAACACTGCACCATAGACTCAACACTGCCCACAGACTCAATACTGCCCATAGACTCAACACTGCACCATAGACTCAACACTGCACCATAGACTCAACACTGCCCACAGACTCAACACTGCACCATAGACTCAACACTGCCCACAGACTAATACTGCCCATAGACTCAACACTGCCCACAGACTCAACACTGCACCATAGACTCAACACTGCCCATAGACTCAACACTGCCCACAGACTCAACACTGCCCACAGACTCAACACTGCACCATAGCCTCAACACTGCACCATAGACTCAACACTGCCCACAGACTCAACACTGCACCATAGACTCAACACTGCCCACAGACTCAACACTGCACCATAGACTCAACACTGCCCACAGACTCAACACTGCACCATAGACTCAGCACTGCCCATAGACTCAACACTGCCCATAGACTCAACACTGCCCACAGACTCAACACTGCCCACAGACTCAACACTGCCCATAGACTCAACACTGCACCACAGACTCAACACTGCCCACAGACTCAACACTGCACCATAGACTCAACACTGCCCATAGACTAACACTGCCCACAGACCAACACTGCCCACAGACTAACACTGCACCAGACTCAACACTGCCCACAGACTAACACTGCCCACAACTCAACACTGCACCTAGACTCAACACTGCACCATAGACTCAACACTGCCCATAGACTCAACACTGCCCACAGACTCAACACTGCACCATAGACTCAACACTGCCCACAGACTCAGCACTGCCCACAGACTCAACACTGCCCATAGACTCAGCACTGCCCACAGACTCAACACTGCACCATAGACTCAACATTGCACCATAGACTCAACACTACACCTCCAATTAGCACGGTTGGCTACGTATTGTGCGTAAGAAGTTCAACGTACTCGAACATTCATGCGGCGATACCATTTGCCACAGCGGACACCCCCCCCTCCCCCACACCCCCCCCCCCCACGCGGGAACCTCTCTGCGACAACGAGCAGCGCCAGACGGAGTTCCGCCACGTCACGTCACCTCCAAGATCTGGTCGCCCGCCCAGAGGCGTCCGTCCTTCGCCGCAGCCCCGGACTCGTAGACCTCGTGGATGATGATGCCTCCCTGGGGACGAGACAGGTGCGGGAGAGTGGTGGACGCCGCTTGTGAGGGTGGACGCTGCCCGTGGTGGACACCGGTAGCATTTGCTACCCCGGGGTGATACCGACTGAGCCCCTCCTTGGCTCATGGGCTGAGTGAGTGAGCGAGTGTGTGAGCGGGTGAGTGAGTGCGAGAATGAGCGAGTGAGCGAGGGTGAGTGAGTCTGCGAGTGAGCAATTCTGTAGGTGAGTGAGCAAGTGTGTGGGTGAGTGGGTGAGTGAGTGGGTGAGTGCGCAAATGAGCGAGTGAGCGAGGGTGGGTGAGTCTGCGAGTGAGCAATTCTGTAGGTGAGTGAGCAAGTGTGTGGGTGAGTGTGCGAGTGTCCGGGTATCGGGCGAGCGAGGGTGCGGGTGTGCGGTCGGGCAGGCAGGCGAGCGTGCGTGCGGGCGAGCGTGCGGGCGAGCGTGCGTGCGTGCGAGTCTCTCACCAGCAGTGTGTCGGTGCCGCCCACGATGCTGAGGCCCAGGCCGGTGCGCCCCTTGGCGATGGCGATGCGCGTCTCCAGGCCCGGCACGATGGCGCACGACGCCGGCTCCCCCACGCCGCCCGGCACTGCTGCAGGAATGGCCGCCATCAGCACCACCGCCACCACCAGCACCAGCACCACCACCAGCACCACCACCAGCACCACCACCAGCAGCACCACCAGCACCACCACCAGCATCACCAACAGCAGCAGCACCACCACCAGCACCACCACCAGCACCATCACCACCACCACCAGCACCACCACCAGCAGCACCACCAGCACCACCACCAGCACCATCACCACCACCACCAGCACCACCACCAGCACACACCAGCACCACACCAGCACCACCACCAGCATCACCAGCCACCACAGCATCACCACCAGCAGCAGCACCACCACACCAGCATCACCACCACCACCAGCACCACCACCACCAGCATCACCACCACCACACCACCACCACCAGCATCACCAGCACCACCAGCACACCAGCACCACCGGGCGGGTGTTAGTGATGGAGCACCGCCAAATGGGGGGTGGGGGCAGAATAATCCAGAGCGGCCGCCAACTCACCACGGCGCCTGTGCCAGGCTAGGTGCACTTTGAGGTCGTCATGTGAGGTGTCGAAGGCTCTCGCTGCTCGCAGGAGGTGCTATGAGGTTGACTGATTGAGACGACTGGCAGACGCACCAGCTGTGCTCCCCCTACTATGCCAACTCTGCCTTTCACAACTACTCTGACCTCCATGGACTCGCACACAAGAGACCCATAACTCCTCACACAGAGACCCATAGACTCACCACACAGAGACCCATAGACTCACCACACAGAGACCCATAGACTCACCACACAGAGACCCATAGACTCCCACACAGAGACCCACAGACTCACACAGACAGCAGTAGACTCACAGAGATCCATGGACTCACACAGAGAGCAACAGAATAACACGGAGATTCACAACTTACACAGATCAAAAGACTCACACAGAGACCCATAGTAGACTCACACAGAGACCCATAGACTCACACAGAGACCCATAGACTCACACAGAGACTCACACAGAGACATAGACTCACACAGAGACCCATAGACTCACACAGAGAACAACAGAATGACGCAGCTAATATGGTGGAGCAGCAGATCCTGGGAGCAAGGAGGAATATGTGGAATGGAGGGAGGGAGAAAGGAATAGAGGAAGGGAGGTAAGTGGGACAGGGGAGGGAGGGGAGTGAGGGAGGGAAAGAGGTGGGAAAGGAGGGAGGGAGGGGGGGAGGTGGGAAGGAAGGAAGGGGAGTGAGTGGAGGGAGTGAGGTGAGGAAAGGGAGGGGAGGGAGTGACGGAGGTGAGGGGAGGCAAGGAAGGGGAGGAAGAGGAGGAGGAGAGGAAGGGAGGGAGTGAGGGGAGGGCGTGAGGGAGGGAGTGACGTCCACGAGGTGAGTGGAGGTGGTTGCTGTGCCCCACAGGCCGAGCGACGACTCACGCTGCTGCGGCGGCGGCGGCGTCGGCGGCGCTCCGAGCGGGAAGTCCGCGTGCCGCCCTCCCTCCCGCTCCCCTCCCCCTCGTCCTCCTCCTCCTCCTCGTCCGTCCCCGTCGCGGCAACCTCCGACCCCACGCGAGCGCCGGCGGCGTCCTGCAAAGACGCGGCCATGGCCGTCGAGCGGAACGTGTCGAGCGGAACGTGTCGAGCGGAATGTGTCGCGTGGGCCCGAGCAACTTTTGTTTCGGCGTGGCTCGAGGTGCCCGGCGTGCCGGCGTGCGAAGCTTTAAGCGCCGTCGCAGCGAGCACCTTGGCAGCGGCGCTAAAACTAAACTACGCAAGGCCCACACTGAGCTAGATAGAGAGAGCTCTTTTGTCAGGAGCGACCTGGCTGGCCATCACAAACGATAGGTCGACGAAGTGGGCTCATCATCATCGTCGTCGTCGTCACGCGGACTTCACAGCGGCAGTCAAATATGCTTATTGAACGCGCGACGTCGATTCTAGATGTGGAGGGAGAAAACCGGAGGGTCCCGGAGAAAATCCACACGACGGCCACGTGGAGAGAGAGAGAGAGAAAGACGCAGACTCCAAATACACAGCAGCAGGCGTCATCAGGGTCGGAATCGAACCCACGACCTCCTCCATATCAGGCGAGGCGAGCGCCGTGGTGGCTAGAGATGTTAACTACCTCGCCGGGTATACAGGAGGTCGTGGGTTCGATCCGACCCGGACGGCTGCTGTATATTAGAAGTTTGCGTGTCTCTCTCTCGCCGGGGTCGCGTGGATTTTCAGTTTTTTTCACCCTCCCTCACATTTAGAATCGACGTCACCACGCGTTTAAAGATGTGCTTTGGCTGCCGCTATGAAGACGTCCACGCGATTGGTGATGATGATGATGAGCCCACTTCGTCGAGCTGACGTCATTTGTGGTGGCCAGGTCGCTTCTGAGCTCTACAGCAGCTCGGTGGGCCTTCCCTGGGAAAAATAAAAACAAATAAAATACAACAACACAGTTGACCATCGATTATCCGGCTGCTTCCAACATTATCCGGCAGTGCCGGGCCGATCCGGCGAAACCGGCAGACCGCTTGAAGGGCTTTAACCGGTCCGTCGATCGTTAAACATCAAAAACACAACGTCAAGCAATAATGTGCAATAAGCTCATTGTAAATCACCGTGACGTAGCGATTCATTATCCGGCGTTTTATAAAAAAAAATCCGGCGCCCCGCCCCTCAAGCCAAAGCTGCCGGATGACCGATGACCCGCCGTGACGGCAATTAGTGGAGGCGGTCAACGTGTCGCAAGCCACCGCGGGCGGCGCTGACCACTGCTGCCCGCCGACTCACCTGCTGGCGGGGGTCAGCGGCGGTGGCGGCGTGGAAGAGGAAGGGGTTGTACAGGGACGGAGGAGGAGGCTTTGGGGGGGCGAAGCCGCGGCGGTGGCAGCGGCGGCGCGTCTAGGCTACCCGCCGACTTGGCAAGCGACGCGGCCGATCGCCGGCGACCCCGAGCGGCCGCGGAGGTCGGAGGTCGGACGCAGCAGAGGACGCCCCGGAACAAAGCGGCGGCGGCGGCAGCAGCCGAGGCGTTCGCGCGCACGCAACGGAATGGACGGCGAAAGCGTTCTTGTTAGCGTTAGTAGTGGCCGTGGTAGTGGCGGTGGTAGTGGCGGTGGTAGAGGCGGTGGTAGTGGCGGTGGTAGTGGCAGTGGAAGTGGCGGTGGTAGTGGCGGTGGTAGAGGTGGTGGTAGTGGCGGTGGTAAAAGGTAAGTTTTTTCCTTTTTCCCAAACCCGGTGGCGGATTTTGGACTGAAACTTAAAAAGCGAGCAGCCGCGGTCGGCTTTTCGGAGGGGGGTGGGGGGGCTCGCGGAGACCGGATGAGGAGGAGGTCGCGTGCGGGGGTGATGGAGGGGCGTGTTAGTGCGTCGCTCGCTCGGCACCTGCCCTGCGCGTGCGCTAGCGCGGGCGAGCGTGGCCGAGCGTGAGTGTGGTTGTGTCGGCAATGACAGATGTCAATGTTTGGGTGGGTGAGTGGCTGGGTGGGTGAGGCAGGGTGAACGGTGAGTGAGTGGGTGAGTGCGTGAGTGGGCGAGTGGGTGGGGGAGGCAGGGTTAGTCACTGACCTGGGTTAGTAGGTGGTAGAAAGGGTTGCTAGGCTTAAGGCTGAAGTCTTGCCGCGGCGCGGCAAACTTTTGCCGCGACTTTTCCCAGCGCAGGCGTGAAAATCAGACGCAGCGCGGACGTGAATGCAACGCGCCGGTCGAGGAACCACCCCAAGCACGCACACACACGCACGCACGCGTGCGCGCGCGTACACGCACGTGCGAGCACACACCAAACTACGCACATATACACACGCACGCAACCACGTGCACGCACACACACACATGCACACGTGCGTACACACACGCACGTGCGAGCACACACCAAACCACGCACATATACACACACGCACGCGTGCACGCACGCACACGCGCAAGCCACCCCCCCCGCCCCCCCACTCTCGTTCGGCTCTCAAACTTCCGTCGCCGCGTGGAGCGAAACGTCGGACGTCGCGGCCGACCACACGGGCCCCACCCACTGACCCCACCCGCTACGAAAAACCCTCCGCAGCCGCAGACTCCGGGTCTCCAACGACCGTCGGTTCTGCAGCAGCAGCAAGCAGCAAGCAGCGTTACATTTTGAAATTATATTTTTTATTGATATGGACGACGACGACGACAATCACCGTCGTCGTAGCGACGGTGGCGGCTCACGACGCGCGGTTCGCGAATGTCAACGCGCCGCGAGCAGGGGACGTGACTTCGGTGCGAGTGGGGAGACGCTTCCGCCCGAGGAATTTGACGCGACCGTCCGCCGACACCGGAGCGGCTCAGCGTCGCGACCAGTACGTCAACACTCACACACGTCAAGTTATTTCTTTCTCTGTAGCGTTGAGAAGTCTACGGTTGTGACTCACAGTGCATCTGTCCACGCCTTCTCCCTGTGCCCAATCCATTGTTCAATCCTTCTCCCTCCTTGCAACCCCTACACTGGAATCAACTTCAACACGAGACTCAGCACCGCTGCCTATAGACTAACACTGCTACCCATAGACTCAACACTACCCATAGACTCAACACTACCCATAGACTAACACCGCTACCCATAGACTAACACCGCTACCCAAAGACTCAACACTAGCCACAGACTAACACCGCTACCCATAGACTCAACACTGCCCATAGATAACACTGCTACACATAGACTCAACACTGCCCATAGACTCAACACTACCCATAGACTAACACTGCTACCCAAAGACTCAACACTACCCATAGACTAACACCGCTACCCATAGACTCAACACTGCCCATAGACTAACACTGCTACACATAGACTCAACACTGCCCATAGACTCAACACTACCCATAGACTCAACACTACCCATAGACTAACACCGCTACCCATAGACTAACACCGCTACCCAAAGACTCAACACTAGCCACAGACTAACACCGCTACCAAAGACTCAACACTAGCCACAGACTAACACCGCTACCCAAAGACTCAACACTGCCCATAGACTAACACCGCTACCCAAAGACTCAACACTAGCCACAGACTAACACCGCTACCCATAGACTCAACACTGCCCATAGACTAACACCGCTACCCAAAGACTCAAGACTAGCCACAGACTAACACCGCTACCCAAAGACTCAACACTACCCATAGACTAACACCGCTACCCAAAGACTCAACACTAGCCACAGACTAACACCGCTACCCATAGACTCAACACTGCCCATAGACTAACACTGCTACACATAGACTCAACACTGCCATAGACTCAACACTACCCAAAGACTCAACACTACCCATAGACTAACACCGCTACCAAAGACTCAACACTACCCACAGACTAACACCGCTACCCATAGACTCAACACTACCATAGACTAACACCGCTACCCATAGACTCAACACTACTCATAGACCTAACGCTGCCCCTGCACGTGAAGCAGTCCCCCTCCTTAACCTCCACCTGGGTCTGTGACCTCCTGCCACCAGCGAGAGCCTTCGACACTTCACGGCGACGGCCTCCAAGTGCACCTAGCCTGGCACGAGCGCCGCGGTGATGTCACCGCCACTTTGGTGGGGCACGGCGGCTGTTTGCCGTCGCTGTTATCGTCGCTAACGGCACTCGCCCAACGAGGCTATCTCTCTTCTTGGGAGCTTTTGCCTTTGTGCGCCCGCGAGTCACTCCCTGGGAGCGCTAGCGCACGGTGAGACGAACGGGGAGCGCGGGCGGCTGGGGGCCCGGTGGCGGGAGCGTCGTGGGCTGCTCCCACCGATCACGCCAACGGGCGGGCGGGTGAGTGGGCGGGCGGGTGAGTGGGTGGGTGAGTGGGCGGGCGGGTGAGTGGGTGGGTGAGTGAGTGGGCGGGTGAGTGGGCGGGCGGNTGAGTGGGTGGGTGAGCGGGCGGGTGAGTGGGCGGGCGGGTGAGTGGGCGGGCGAGTGAGTGGGCGGGCGGGTGAGTGGGTGGGTGAGTGGGCGGGCGGGTGAGTGGGCGGGCGGGTGAGTGGGTGGGCGGGTGAGTGGGTGAGCGGGCGGGTGAGTGGGCGGCGGGTGAGTGGGCGGCGGGTGAGTGGGCGGCGGGTGAGTGGGTGGGTGAGTGGGCGGGCGGGTGAGTGGGTGGGCGGGTGAGTGGGTGAGCGGGTGAGTGGGTGGGTGAGCGGGCGGGCGAGCGGGTTGGCGAGAGGGCGGGTGAGCGGGCGGGTGAGTGGGCGGGCGGGTGAGTGGGTGAGCGGGCGGGTGAGTGGGCGTGCGGGTGGGTGAGTGGGTGGGTGAGCGGGCGGGTGGGCGAGAGGACAGGCGAGAGGACGGGCGAGTGGATGAGCGGGCGCGAGTGAGGGGGAGGATGAGTCGGTGGTGAGCGAGGACGGACCAGTGGGCGGGTGTGAACCGAGCGTGAAGGTGTGGGGAAGATGAGGGGGGGGGTGGGGGTTGGGGTCGAGGGCAGCGAGGAGCGAGGAACACACGGTGGGGGGGGAGGTGGGGGGAGGGGGGTCGTGGGGTGGGGGGGAGTCGGACAGCCAAACAACAGAGAGCGGACGGGACATGCAAAACAACAAGGGGTTAGCAGCACAGCAACAAGGACCGAGGCAAAGTGCGGAACACGCGGCTGCTTGCGCTGCGGTGCGAGCGTTAGGGGCGTGCATTGGGACGATTCAGAGAAAGACAGAGCGGAATGGGGGGGGGGTGTGGGGGATGGGGGGCTGTTGGAACTCTCAAAGAACAGAGGTGGCAGTGGTGGTGGCGGCAGTGGTGGCGGTGGTGCCGGTGGTGGTGGTGGACGAAGAGGGAAAGTGCATGGGAAGGAGAGGCAGGGCCTAGAGAGAGAGATGTGGTGAGCAGTGGTGAGTGAGAGCAGGGCACGAAGGATGATGGAGATGATGGAGGAGATGATGGAGTGGATGAAGTGGATGTAGGAGTGGATGGAGATGATGGAGATGATGGAGATGATAGAGAAGATGATGGAGATGATGATGGAGCTGATGGAGTAGATCATGGAAATGATGATGGAGATGATGGAGGAGATGATGGAGTGGATGAAGTGGATGTAGGAGTGGATGGAGATGATGGAAGAGATGATGGAGATGATAGAGAAGATGATGGAGATGATGATGGAGCTGATGGAGTAGATCATGGAAATGATGATGGAGATGATGATGGAGATGATGGAGATGATGGAAATGATGATGGAGATGATGATGGAGATGATGATGGAGATGATGATGGAGCTGATGGAGATGATGATGGAGATGATGATGGAGCTGATGGAGGAGATGATGGAGTGGATGGACGAGATGGAAATGATAAGAGGGCAGAATCCCAGGATGAGTGGCACCGATTACGGGCAGCGGAACATCAACCGAACGCTCTAACGGAGTCATGATGACAACGCCGCGTCCGTAACCCTCCCAGACATACGACTGGAAAGAAAGGCGGCCAGGTGTCGTGCGGTGGCCACCCACCAAACCCCCCCCCCCCCGTCCCGTGTCACAGTGCCGGCCTTCGTAGGCGCTCGCTGCTCGCTAACGGCACTTGCCCCACAAGTCCGTTACAGGCTACGCGGGGAGCTTTGTCTGTGTCACCTGTGTGTGTGTGGAGCGGTTAGCGCGCTGCGCTATGAACCTGGCGACCCGGGTTCGATTCCCACTCACGGTCAACACCATTATTTGAACCGGTCCTGGGCCTCCCCTAGGTCGACTCAGCCTCAAATGAGTACCTGGTGCGGTGTGTAATAAACATCGTCACTGGGGAGACAAAGGCGGTCGGGCGTGGTGGCCACCCACCCCTCGTGTGCCGTTCCGGCCTTCATAGGTGCTCGCTAACAGCACTTGCCCCAACAGTCTGTTAAGGCTACACGGGGGATCTTTGTCTTTGTGTGTGTGGGGGAGGGGGGGGCCCTCACCTGGGCCCTGGGCACGAGGCTCTGCACCACGAACTCGACGGGGTGCACCGCTCGCCGGATGGCGTCCACCGCCCGCTCGTGGCTGGCGTCACGGAGGTCCTCACCACCCACCTGCCTCGCGTCACCCACGCACCACCCACACAGTCACACACACCGTCATCCACACCGTCACCCACACAGTCACACACGCCGTCCCCCACGCGTCACCCACACCGTCACCCACACCACCACCCACACCGTCACCCACGCACCATCCACACCGTCACACACACCGTCATCCACACCGTCACCCACACCGTCACCCACACAGTCACACACGCCGTCACCCACGCGTCACCCACACCGTCACCCACACCACCACCCACACCGTCACCCACGCACCATCCACACCGTCACACACGCCGTCATCCACACCGTCACCCACACAGTCACACACACCGTCATCCACGCGTCACCCACACAGTCACACACACCGTCATCCACACCGTCACCCACACAGTCACACACACCGTCATCCACGCGTCACCCACACAGTCACACACACCGTCATCCACACCGTCACCCACACAGTCACACACACCGTCATCCACACCGTCACCCACACAGTCACACACGCCGTCACCCACACAGTCACACACACCGTCATCCACGCACCCACACCGTCACCCACGCACCATCCACACCGTCACCCACGCACCACCCATACCGTCACCCACGCACTACCCACACCGTCACCCACACCGTCACCCACACCACCACCCACACCGTCATCCACGCACCCACACCGTCACCCACGCACCATCCACACCGGTCACCCACGCACCACCCATACCGTCACCCACGCATAACCCACGCACCACCCACACCATCACCCACGCATCACCCACACCGTCACGCACACTGTCACCCACGCATCACCCACCCCGTCACCCACGCGTCACCCACCCCACCACCCGCACCGTCACCCACGCGTCACCCACCCCACCACCCGCACCGTCACCCACGCCATCACCCACCCCACCACCCCGCACCGCCCACCCCACCCCCGCACCGTTCACCCCCGCGTCACCCACCCCACCACCCGCACCGTCACCCACGCGTCACCCACCCCACCACCCACCGTCACCCACGCGTCACCCACCCCACCACACCGCACCCCGCGTTCACCCACCCCACCACCCGCACCGTCACCACGCCGTCCCCACGCCGTCACCCACCCACCACCCGCACCGTCACCCACGCGTCACCCACCCCACCACCCGCCCGTCACCACCGTCACCCCCCCAACCGCCCGTCACCCCACGCCGTCACCCACCCACCACCCGCACCGTCACCCACGCGTCACCCACCCCACCCACCCGCACCGTCACCCACGCGTCACCCACCCCACCACCCGCACCGTCACCCCACACCCGTCACCCACCCCACCGCGTCACCCCGCATCACCCACCCACCCCGCACCGTCACCCACGCGTCACCCACCCCACCACCCGCACCGTCACCCACGCCGTCACCCACGCCGTCACCCACCCCACCACCCGCACCGTCACCCACGCGTCACCCACCCCACCACCCGCACCGTCACCCACGCGTCACCCACCCCACACCCGCACCGTCACCCACGCCGTCACCCACCCCACCACCCGCACCGTCACCCACGCCGTCACCCACACCGTCACCACGCGTCAACCACACCACCACCCGCACCGTCACCCACGCCGTCACCCACGCCGTCACCCACGCGTCAACCACACCACACCCGCACCGTCACCCACGCCGTCACCCACGCCGTCACCCACGCGACCATCACCGTGACCGCCCGCCGCACCTCCAGGATGCGGTCGCCCTCCTTGAGCCCCCCGAGGCGCGACGCGGAGCTGTCCTGCAGCACGTGCTTGATGAAGATCCCCCGCAGCACCTCGCCCGGCGTCAGGCGCGCCCCCATCCCTCGCCCGCCCACAATGCTGATGCCCAGCGAGCGCCCGCCGGGGTCGCGGTCCACCAGCACCCTGCTCACGCGCACGCACGTGGACGTGAACGCACGTGCACGTGAGCGCACGTGGATGCAGACAAAGATCCCCCCCGTGTTGCCTAAACAGACCGTTGCCCATGGACTCGATGATATTCCATAGTCACATTGTTGGGGGTGGGGGAGGAGGTCCTTACCGGCAGGGGGGGGGGGGGCGATGGGTCCTTATTGGTGGGGGGGAAGGAGGGGTCTTTATTGGTGGGGGGGGACAGTGGGGGGGGGATCCTTACCGGCGGGGGGGCCCCCAGTGAACCTGCGAGGGTCCCCGCTCGTCGCTCTCCTCCCCCTCGCCCGCTTCTCGCTCCGGCAGATCGGCTTCTCTGTTCCCGCCACACGCACACAAAGACAAAGGTCCCCGCGTAGCCTGTGACGGACCGTCGGGGCAAGTGCTGCTAAGCGAGCTGCACCTACGAAGGCCGGCACCGTGGCACACGAGGGGCGGGTGGCCAGCACACGCCCGGCCGCCTTTGTCTTCCGGTGGCGATGTTTACGCACCGCACCGGGTGCTCATTTGAGGCTGAGTCGATCTAGGAGAGGCCCATGACCGGTTCAGATAATGTTGGTCGCGAGCGGGAATCGAACTCGGGCCGCCGGGTTCGTAGCGCAGCGTAGCGCTAACCGCTACACCACCAGCAGCACCACCACCACCAGCGGTAGCAGCGCCAGCAGCTGATGGTATGGACGATGACGATGATGATGGTCACGACGATAGACAATGATGATGACGACAAAGATGACAATGATGATGACGATGACAATGACTCGCCTTTTGCCCATCCAAGGACGGGTGTATTGCAGTAAATCTGAAACTCGCAAGCGAAAGCAGACCGCCACGTGATATTCATTGCATCAATGCGTGTGACGTCAGCGCTAGTTATTATTAATGGGGGGGGGTGTCCATTTGGAGGACGTCACCTGTTAATGATTGAGTGACGTCACGGGCGTTAAGGACAGACATTCCTGGGTGATTATAGTAGGTATGACGGTGATGACGGTGATGACGGTGATGACGATGATGATGACGGTGATGATGACGACGACGACGATGATGACAGTGACTATGACGGTGATGATGATGACGGTGACGATGACGACGACGACGATGATGACGGTGACTATGACGGTGATGATGATGACGGTGACGACGACGACGATGATGACGGTGACTATGACGGTGATGATGATGAAGGTGACGATGACGACGATGATGACGGTGGCGACGACGACGAGGTAGCGGCAGCCGTGTCACCTGCTTGCCGCGGCGCCAGCGTGCGCGCGCCGACTCTCCCGGTACTCCTCCAGGTCGCCCGCACTCACGAACGTGAGCCTGCACGGCCGGCGCCAAACCGGGCACAGGCGACACGGCGGCACGGCCGCAAACAAAACGCCCCACGTTGCCGTTAGACCAGCAGGGTCAGCATCAGCACCACCAGCACCACCAGCATCAGCAGCACCACCATCATCAGCAGCAATAGCAGCATCAGCAACACCAGCACCATCAGCACACCAGCATCAGCAACACCAGCACCATCAGCATCAGCAGCATCATCAGCAGCACTACCAGCACAGCAGCATCATCAGCAGCACCACCAGCACCAGCATCATCAGCAGCACCACCAGCATCAGCAGCATCAGCAGCACCAACAGCATCATCAGCAGCACCATCAGCTCCTTTACCAGGCTGCTGCGTGGCACCCCCGCTAGTGCAAATCCTCGCGCCAGCGCGCAGCTCGTCGACGGCACGGCGAGGACACAACGAGCCGTGTTAGTGAGATGCGCGTCGGGCAGGTAGTAGTGATGGTGGTAGCGGTGGTGGTGGTAGCGGTGATGGTGGTAGCGGTGGTGGTAGCAGTGGTGGTGGTGGTAGCGGTGGTGGTGGTAGTGGTGGTGGTGGTGGTGGTAGCGGTGGTGGTGGTAGCGGTGGTGGTGGTAGCGGTGGTGGTGGTAGCAGTGGTAGTAGTGATGGTGGTAGCGGTGGTGGTGGTAGCGGTGGTGGTAGCGGTGATGGTGGTAGCGGTGGTGTGGTGGTAGCGGTGGTGGTGGGAGCGGTGGTAGTGATAGCGGTGGTAGTGGTGGTCGTGGTGGTGGCAGCGGTGGTAGTGGTGGCGGTGGTTGTGGTGGTGATAGCGGTGATGGTGGTAGCGGTGGTGGTGGAAGCGGTAGTAGTGGTGGTCGTGGTGGTGGTAGCGGTGATGGTGGTAGTGGTGGTCGTGGTGGTGGTAGCGGTGATGGTGGTAGTGGTGGTCATGGTGGTGGTAGCAGTGATGGTGGTAGCGGTGGTAGTGTTGGCGGTGGTCGTGGTGGTGGTCGCGGTGGCAGTAGCGGTGGTGATAACGGCGGTAGTGGTTGCGGTGGTAGTGGTTGCGGTGGTAGTGGTTGTAGCGATGGTGGTAGCGGTAGCGGTGGGGGTGGTGGTGGGGGTGGTAGTGGGTGGTGGCGGCGGCGGCGCTTCCGGCAGAGTGAGAGCCGTGCAAGCGCGGCGCCGGCGCCAGCCGCTCGGGGAGCATGCGGAGGCCCGGCAGCGGTCGACACGACGCCGGGGTTAGTGGGGTGGGGGGGCGGGGGGCGGGGGAGCGAGCAGGCTGCGGCGTGGACACGAGAAGAGAAGTCGTTGTACGTGGCGTGGGGCGAAACGGCGCCGTGAATACACCACGTGAAAACACAGCAGCTAAATACTCTGAATGCGTGATGTCGATTCTGAATGTGGAAGAGGGAAAACCAGAGGACCCGGAGAGAGAAAAAATATCCATCCCACCACCAAACTCCAAATATACAGCAGCAGCAGCAGGCGTCGTCAGGGGTCGGGATCGGGTGGGTCACGTGACACGCCTGCCCGCTCTCTCGCTCCACGGTTAGTTAGTCGATTAGTCGTTTTGATTGACTCAAAAATGAAAACGATCGTTGTTTTCACCATCATCATGATCACCATCATCATCATCATCCCTCCACAGGTCGATAAAACGGGGACCCCCCCACCCAACCGCCAACACGGGACGTTTAAGTGTCGTGTTACTTTACGGGCGCAGTATAAAACGCGGTCGGTGACGTTATTGTTGACGTTATTGTTGTTGTTATTGTTGGTAAATAATCAAAGGCTTGGGGAGGGGGGCAGCGCAGATGATGGGGGGGGGTAAAGGGCAGAGGGGTGGGGGGCGAGAAGGAGGTGGGGGGGGGTACTCACTCTAGGGAAGGGGCCTCCCTGGGCCCACAGGGGCCCATCACACCTGGGCCACGGGGAGAGGGAGAGGGCGGCGGCGGCGGCGAAAGGGGGCGACAGTGAGCGGCACGGCAAGAACATCGGCATTGCGGGCAACGGTCGCCGCCGGGTTAACAGGCAACGGTCGCCGCCGAGTTAACGGGCAACGGTCGCCACCGGGTTAACAACGGGCAACAGTCGCCGCCGGGTTAACAGGCAACGGTCGCCGCCGAGTTAACGGGCAACGGTTGCCACCAGGTTAACGGGCAACGGTCGCCGCCGGGTTAACAGGCAACGGTCGCCGCCGGGTTAACGGGCAACGGTCGCCGCCAGGTTAACGGGCAACGGTCGACACCGGGTTAACGGGCAACGGTCGCCGTGTGGGAGTGTTGCCGCACGTGTGCTACTGCGTAGCGGCGCACACATGCACGCACTCACACGCACGCACTCACCACTCCACGCACTCACGACGCACTCACTCACACGCACGCACCACTCGCACCACTCACACGCACTCACGCACCACTCCACACGCACTCACGCACGCACGCACTCACTCGCACTCACACGCACCACTCACTCCACTCACACTACCACTCACCGCACGCACGCACTCACCACTCGCACTCACACACGCACTCGCACTCACTCGCACTCACTCGCACTCACACGCACGCAGAGGGCGAAAAGTAGTTAAGCGGAGCGTAGAAGACGTAACGAAAAGCGGGCAACGCTCGTCAAGAGCACCGCCCTAAAAGGACGGG
>MU249573.1:11777650-11932307 GCA_018977245.1 Lethenteron camtschaticum | reverse complement strand
CGGGGTCCCTCCAACCTCCGATCCCCGCGCCCGCCTTAGCCGGTCACGGCACTGCTCTCCGTGCCCGCCAACTTCACCGGGGTTCATCGCTGGCTGCCCCCACAGGAGCCGGGCACGGACGCGGAGATCAAGGCGTTTGCCGAGGACACGTACTCGGTGAAGTTTGACCTGTACAGCAAGGTGGAGGTGAACGGGGACGGTGCCCACCCGCTGTGGCGCTGGATGAAGAGCCAGCCCCACGGCAAGGGCACGCTGGGGAAGTACGTGGCGCTGCACGTTGCACAACACAGTGTGGCGCAACACGCCACGCCACACCACGGGACATCACGGGACACACGGGACACCACAGGACACCACGGGATGCCACGGGACACCACGCCACGGGACACCACGGGACACCAAGGGACGCCACGGGACACTACGGGACACTACGCCACGGGACACCACGCCACACCACGCCACACCACGCCACACCACGGGACACCACGGGACACCACGGGACACCACGGCATGGCGAACCTGCCACCCCTTCACAACGGCCTGGCACGGCACGCCAACGTGGTGTTTAATATGGTGGGGATAGCGATTAGTGTGGCGGTGGTGGTGTTGTGGTATTTAGTGTTGTGCTCTCTGGTGTGGTGGTGGTGGAAACGGTGGGATGGTGGTGGCAGCATTGGTGCAAGTGTGGCGGCAGTGGTGTGGTGGCAGCGGTGGCGGTGTAGGCGCGGCTGCGCCGACGGCACATTTAAAGAAGTGGCCCTAATGAGATCTCTCTCTGTGCGACCTCCCTTCCCCCTCCCCCGGCAGCAACATCAAGTGGAACTTCACCAAAGTAAGGCCCTGCCACGCAACAACGTGCCATGGTCTCAACTCGCACCCATCACCCGCTCAGTCGCGCAGCTCACGCGACACCATCGTCGTCATCACGCTCGCAGGCTACACCATCACCGTCACACGCTACATTATCAAACTCGCACCCTTGCAGCGCAGACACCCACTGCCCCCCACTCCCCCTCCCCCGCTCGTGGAGTGTTAAACAGAAGTTAAATAGGGAAGGGTGTCCGGTATGAAACCTCGCTTCGGCTGGGGTATTTATACTTCCGTCGCGCTGGCGAGGAGAGAAGCGGAGGGAGCTCGGACAACCCCTGCAGCCACGGCAGCGTCGAACGTTGCGTGAACGTTCGTCATTGGGGAGAAGGTGGCCGGGTGTTGTGCTGGTCACACCACCCCGTGCCGTTGAAGTCTTTACATTGTGGCTACTCGCTAACACGACTTGCCCTTCTTCCTCCCCCTTGCAAGGCGACGCGGGGGGGGGGGAAGGTGTTGTCTTTGTACGCGTGTCATTTTGTTGCGTGGTTATCCGGTGTTATCCGTGGTTATCCGGTGTTCCTCATGGGGGGAGTGGTGGCGCAGCGGTCGGCGCGCTGCGAACTGGCGGCCCGAGTTCGATTCCCGCTACGGCCAACACCAGTGACGATTATCTGAACTGGCCATGGGCTTCTCCCTAGGTCGACTCGGCCTCAAAATGAGAACCCGGTGCGGTGTGTAAACATCGCCACTGAGGAGACAAAGGCGGGCGGGCGTGGTGCTGGCCACCCATCCCCTGTCGTGTGTCGTGTCGGCATTCAAGGTGCTGCTCCCTCACAGCACTTGCCCCGACAGTCTGTTAAGGCTACGCGGGGGGTCTTTGCCTTGTTTCCCCACAGTTCTCATTGACAAGGAGGGCCACGTGGCCAAGAGATATGGGCCCATGGACGACCCCGTGGTGAGCATTATTTCGCCTCCACCCACCATACCTCTCCTGTCCCCACCCATCCCACTGCACTGCCAACTCAATGGAATTCTTGTCGATACTTTTTTTTATTTGACCAGGTAAGGCACTGAGCTACATCGCTCTTTTTCAGAAGCATCCTGGCCGCAAATGATAGTTCATCTAAAGTGGCTGGCTTATCATGTGGAAATTGATATCAGCCAAATCCTTTAAACGCACGTTTCTAAATGTGGAGGGAAAACCGGAGAAAAATCCATGCGACCACGGGGAGAACATGCAAACTCCGCATATGCAGGCGTCAGGTTCGGGATTGAACCCACGACCTCCTGTATAGGAGGCGAGGTAGTTAACTTCTTTTCACTGTGGCGCCCCAATGTGTGTTGAGACTCAGCGAGGCCCTGCCCAGATAAATAAAGGGCCTAATTAGTGAGGCCACGGAACGATCTGGCCAAAAAATTGTGTCGTCAAGAACCCCCCCCCCCACCACCCGACACAGCCAAACAAATGAAACCGTGACACGGTGTACGAGCGTTTTAACGAGACGCCAATTATTTTCCTTTCTTCAGCTCACTCACGCG
The DNA here is from genome assembly GCA_018977245.1 of Lethenteron camtschaticum. Classification (NCBI taxonomy): domain Eukaryota; kingdom Metazoa; phylum Chordata; class Hyperoartia; order Petromyzontiformes; family Petromyzontidae; genus Lethenteron; species Lethenteron camtschaticum. The sequence goes on along the minus strand of MU249573.1, from coordinate 11,929,958 downwards.
ACGATTCCTTTACAACTACGTCACGCATCGTCGGGACAAGATCCAGCCATTGATGTTGTTCTAGGGATGCCGTGGTGGCGAAATGTTAACAACCTCGCCTGGTATACAGGATGTCGTGGGTTCGATCCCAACCCCGACGCTTGTACATTTGGAGTCTGCATGTTCTCCCCGTGGCCGTGTGGGATTTTTGTCCGGCTCTCCGGTCTTTCCCTCCGCATTTAGAATGTACAACACGCGCGCTTCCGAGGATTTGGCCGCTAAACATTTCCACGTGATGACAAGCCACTGCGTTGAGCTGTCATTTGTGGCCGGGGTCACTTCTGAAAAATAACGGCCTTACCTGGTAAAATAAGTAATATAAAAAATAACTTTTTAAAAATACGCTTTAATGAAATGTACCGGACTCGTAATGGAAGAACTCCACGACTCCAGGAAGTGGCCCCGAAGCTTGCCATAACGTAAGGGGCCGTGGTGGTTTACAGCCAACGTCAGTTGAGCGTGGACAATTAGACCCAAGCCGAAACATAACATATACAAAATGTTTTAAAAAATATATTGATTATTTTTAATGATAGAATATAGTATTGTCATCAGTATGACACAAGTATACCAAGTTTGCAGTCGATACCACATTGGGAAGTGGGTAAAAATTGAGTTACAAGATTTGAGGATACAACAACAACAGACAGTGTGAGTTAATAGAAAGCGTGTAAAAATTGTTTAGTTTTAATAGATGATGATGATAACCGGACGTGCCACCACAGAGCAGAGGTCGCAATCGGGTACCCGATACCCGTACCCTACCCGGCTACCTGTACCCGGCCGGGTACGGGTACGGGTACCCGTTTACGACCCTGGTGCGGCCGGGTACGGGTAAGGAATCAAAACCCGTTTGCGACCCTGGTGTGGCCGGGTACGGGTAAGGAATCAAAAGCCGTTTGCAACCGGGGAAGAACTTAGTGGTAAAAATAAACGTCTTATTTTTTAACTCGCAGAACAGTCACCTGTTAACATAAAAGTTTTAGTTTAAATAGTTTACGGACGGCATGGCGCTTTGAGCGCCGTGTATATACATTCCAATTCTTCTCTCTCTGTTCGTGTGCGGTCATTGCTGCGTGCCCTGGTCTCTCTCCCGTTGCGCTCCACACAGGTGATCGAGAAGGACCTCCCCAAGTTCTTGTAAACGCTCCTGAGAAGCCACGACGCCACCAGTGTATCCGGCCAGTCTCTCAAGCCCTGACCTCTGACCCCTGATCCCTGCCCCTGCCCCCTCTCGGCCTGGGCCTATGACGAGCAGCCTCACAAACCGGGCAACCGGTGGAGGCTGCCCGAGCCTCTGGGCGTGCAAATTTAACCAGGCCGGTGAGGGGAGGGGGAGGTGGTGGTGACGGAAGACGAGGGGTGGGGCGACGGCTTACGTGGCGTGTGTGTGTGTAGACGTAGGTGTGTGGAAGGGGCGTTGTGCCTGAGGTTGCGTGCGTAGGAGAGCGCATGCACGGATGTGTGTGTAGCAGTGTGTGCGCGCGCGTACGAGTGTGTATACGAGCGCATCTACGTACGAGCGTGTGCGTGGGTCAAATGAGAACGTGCATGCGTGTGTTAGGCACACACGAGTACGCACGTGAGTGCGTGAGTACGAGTGTGTGTGCATCTGTGCCTCCTGGTGCGTGCATGCGTGTACGTGTGGGTACGAGGGTGTGGGAGCGTGCATATGACTGTGTACGTATGTTGAACTTCTTTCGCACCACCGTACCGAGCCAACCGCGTGAATCGGAGGTGCGGGGGAAGGATAAAACTACACAAAAAGAGGTTCTAAGGAAATTCGTTTTCAATCTGTGTGCAAAAAACGCAAAATCCACTCGCTCATTCACACTGCATACGAATGCATGCGTGTGCATCTGTGGAGCGGCAGTTTAGCGGTTAGCACGCTGCGCTACAAACCCGGCTACCCGCGTTCGATTCCCGTTCACGGCCACACCAGTGAGGATTATCGAAACTGGTCCTGGGCTTCCCTAGGTCGACTCAGCCTCCAATGAGTACCTGGTGCAGTGTGTAAACATCGCTACTGGGGAGACAAAGGTGGCCGGGCGTATTCGCTGGCCACTCACCCATCGTGTGCCGTGCCGGCCTTCCTAGGTGCTGCTTGCTAATGGCACTTGCCCAACAGTCTTAAGGCTATACGGCGTTCTGTTTCTCTGTGTGGGTGTGTGAACTGATGAAAGCCCCCTTCGAGTAGTTAGATGCACGGTTGGATTAAAGCTTTGACCCTTCCTTGACGTCTGCGTCGTTATTCTGAAGTCACGAGTATCGCGCGAGCTTGTCGGGTGGCAGGGAGGTGTGGTGGGGACACCTGCTACAGCAAGAGCAAGAAGAGCCTGGAGGTTCGATTCCTGACTCGGGAAACTTTGTGCCGATTTGGTGCGTTTCTCCTGTTCTGCAGTGTGTGTGAGAGCGAGTGGAGTTTTCATGTTCTCCCCTGTTCTGCAGAGTGAGTGGAGTTTGTATGATCTCCCCTGTTCTGCAGAGTGAGTGGAGTTTGTATGATTTCCCCTGTTCTGCAGAGTGAGTGGAGTTTGTGTGATCTCCCCTGTTCTGCAGAGTGAGTGGAGTTTGTATGATCTCCCCTGTTCTGCAGAGTGAGTGGAGTTTGTATGATTTCCCCTGTTCTGCAGAGTGAGTGGAGTTTGTGTGATCTCCCCCTGTTCTGCAGAGCGAGTGGAGTTTCATGTTCTCCCCCTGTTCTGCAGAGCGAGTGGAGTTTGCATGATCTCCCCTGTTCTACAGAGCGAGTGGAGTTTTCATGTTCTCCCCTGTTCTACAGAGTGAGTGGAGTTTTCATGTTCTCCCCCTGTTCTGCAGAGCGAGTGGAGTTTGCATGATCTCCCCCTGTTCTGCAGAGTGAGTGGAGTTTTCATGTTCTCCCCCTGTTCTACAGAGTGAGTGGAGTTTTCATGTTCTCCCCTGTTCTGCAGAGCGAGTGGAGTTTGCATGATCTCCCCTGTTCTGCAGAGTGAGTGGAGTTTTCATGTTCTCCCCCTGTTCTACAGAGTGAGTGGAGTTTTCATGTTCTCCCCTGTTCTGCAGAGCGAGTGGAGTTTGCATGATCTCCCCTGTTCTACAGAGTGAGTGGAGTTTGTATGATCTCCCCCTGTTCTGCAGAGCGAGTGGAGTTTGCATGATCTCCCCCTGTTCTGCAGAGTGAGTGGAGTTTTCATGTTCTCCCCCTGTTCTACAGAGTGAGTGGAGTTTTCATGTTCTCCCCCTGTTCTACAGAGTGAGTGGAGTTTTCATGTTCTCCCCCTGTTCTGCAGAGCGAGTGGAGTTTGCATGATCTCCCCCTGTTCTGCAGAGTGAGTGGAGTTTTCATGTTCTCCCCTGTTCTACAGAGTGAGTGGAGTTTTCATGATCTCCCCCTGTTCTACAGAGTGAGTGGAGTTTTCATGTTCTCCCCTGTTCTGCAGAGCGAGTGGAGTTTGCATGATCTCCCCTGTTCTACAGAGTGAGTGGAGTTTGTATGATCTCCCCCTGTTCTACAGAGCGAGTGGAGTTTGCATGATCTCCCCTGTTCTACAGAGTGAGTGGAGTTTGTATGATCTCCCCTGTTCTGCAGAGTGAGTTGAGTTTGTGTGATCTCCCCCTGTTCTGCAGAGTGAGTTGAGTTTGTGTGATCTCCCCTGTTCTGCAGAGCGAGTGGAGTTCGTGTGATCTCCCCTGTTCTACAGAGCGAGTGGAGTTTGCGTGTTCACCTGTTCTGCAGTGTGTGACAGTGAGTATAGTTTGTATGATCTCCCCCTGTTCTGCAGTGTGACAGTGAGTATAGTTTGTATGATCTCCCCCTGTTCTGCAGTGTGTGACAGTGAGTATAGTTTCTATGATCTCCCCTGTTCTGCAGTGTGTGACAGTGAGTATCGTTTGTATGATCTCCCCTGTTCTGTAGAGTGAGTGGGTTCGGGTTCTCCGGTTTCCTCCCGTAACTATAAAATCCCATACGATGTAACCGGTAGCGGCCAAAACACCCACACGGCCTTCCGAGGAGTGCACCTCATTTAGCAGGAACAGCATTGCTTCAACGCAAGCAAACATTTGACCGCTCTTTGGTCATTTCAGTGTTTCAAAGCTCTACAAAGTAAGTATACATACGTAAACGGGGACAACGGCAAGTTATTTATTACAAACACGGTGGAAAACGCGAGTTTATTTTTCCTTTGTACAAAGCGTCACGTGACCTCGCTCGCGTCCTCCGCCCTCGGACGCCGACCGGCAGCTCCTGGAAGGTCCTGCGCACCCCCCCNACCCCCCACTTGTCGCCGGCACAGAGATGCCCCCCCCTCCTCACCGCCCCCCCNTCCTCACCGCCCCCCCCCACCGGCCCCCCCCCTCCCTCCTCACCGGCACCCCAGAGAACGACACGGACCAACGCCTCTCTCGCTATTTTGCTACCCCGCCAAATCCCAGCCCCCACCCAGCAATGTCTTGTTGTCCGCCTCCCCTCGACTCCGCTTCCCTGCGCCCACTCTTCGATCCACGTCGCAGCCGAGCAACTCTGCTGCTACAAACGCGACGTCGATTCTCAACAAGTGGAGGAAATGGAAAAAACGAAACGGAGGATCCTCCCCCCCCCCCAAACCACGGTTGGGAGGGGGGGGGAGACAGACGTGCAACACTCCAAATACACAGCAGGCGTCAACTCTCGATGATGCACGTCTCGCCGGCAACACCGGGGTGAGGGTAGAGGGGCAGGCAAGGGGGGGGCAGGCAAGGGGGGGGGCAAGGGGCGGGCAAGGGGGGGGGTCTGTCCCACCCTGAGTAACCTCCCCACCACCCCCAAGTGTCCGTGTCGCCGTGAGACGCCGCAGCGTCCCCCTCCCCCCTCCTCGTCACGGCACGAAGGGCGGCACCCTCCTCCAGAGTCCGCCGCACAGGCAGCTGCGCACCCACCGCTGCTCCCAGCACTTGAAGGGCCCGCCGCCTGCGCCTTGCTCAGCGAGCGCAGCATGGTGATGCATCCGCACCTGAGGTGACGGGGAGGAGGGTGGCGACGTTAGTCGACCCGTCGCCTGGCGTGCGAGATGGTCGCAGGGGTTCGAGATCCCGACCCACGACGATGTGGAGTTTGTGCGTTCTCTATCCGCTCTCTTCCCCGTGGTCGCGTGGATTTTTCTCTGAGGGTCCCTCCGGTTTCCCCCCCCCCCTCACGTTTAGAATCGACGTTGTGCGTATTTGGCCACTGCTGCCATAAATGTCCACGTGACGATGATGATGAGCCACTACGTGGAGCTATGATTTGTGCCAGTCAGGGTCACTTCTGAAAAAAGAGCAATTATAGCACAGTGGGCCTAACCTAGTAAAATACAAAATAAAGTTTTAGTTTTTTTCGACTGGAGGATGAGGAATCCGATGAGCTACAAACCTCTTTTTCACAGATATCCATTCGGGGGCACGTGTGGTCAGCAAGTTATAACGACAGAGGATGCAACAACAACAAACACAAGGACAGGAGTGAAAAATACAGAAAAGGTAAAGCAAGTGACTAAATATAAATAAAGGCACGGAGTACAAATTGCACAAGTACGTGAATTCCTTGCCGACATGTCGACACCAAATGCAAGCTTGGAGGCAAGGCAGCAGGCAGGTCCCGACCACACAAAGACAACAACAACAACAGTCCCAGACCACACCAAGGCAGCAACAACAACAGTTCCTCAATTATGCTGCACATAAAAATGTTACTTTCTATACTAAATGGGGGGAGGGGAGTCGGGGCGCAGGGAGGGGGCAGCAAGGGGGCTGCAGGGTGGGAGGGGGGTCGGCGTCGCCACTCACCTGGTGCACACCTTGATGTCCTCGGTGGGGTTCACGCCCAGGTTGACTCGCCGCAAGTTGTCCAGCTTCTGGTGACCCGGGGACCTGGCGAGGTTGAGGGAGGAGACGGGGAAATTCCGACGATGTAAAAGCTGCCGCCGCCGCCGCGCCGCCCGCTCGCTCGAGGTACGGCGAGGTACGGCGAGCGCCGGCAACGCCGGGCCCCCCCCAGACGAGCCGACGGCAGCGCGGCGAGCGCCGGCCGTGCCCAGAAGAGGCGTCATTAGACCGGTAGCGCCACGAACACGGGGAACCCGGCTTGGTTTGTACCACGGGATCCGGTGAGCGCGACAACTCAATGCGGCGACGTGATGCCGTCGCGACCCCGGCGACGGCCGCTGGGTTCCAGTGGGCCACGGCGGCGGCGCAGAGGTCGCAACCGGGTACCCAATACCCGTACCCTACCCGATACCCGTACCCGATACCCGTACCCTACCCGATACCCGTACCTTACCCGATACCCGTACCCTACCCGTACCCTACCCGATACCGGTACCCTACCCGATACCCGTACCCTACCAGATACCCGTACCCGGCCGGGTACGGGTACCCGTTTGCGACCCTGGTGCGGCCGGGTACGGGTACGGGTACCCGTTTGCGACCCTGGTGCGGCCGGTACGGGTACGGGTACCCGTTTGCGACCCTGGTGCGGCCGGGTACGGGTACGGGTAAGGAATCAAAACCCGTTTGCGACCTCTGCTGCGGCGGCGGCGCTCACCGTGCGAGCACGTGCGTGTGGACGGGCACGGGTCCCGGCTGCCCGGCGTAGGCGATGCCGCGGCCGAAGGCGACGCGCGACGGCGGCTTCCCCGGCGGCAGGCGGCCCGACACGCCGTCCGGCGAGGGCAGCCAGTCGGCGGAGGGCAGCACGAGGTGCGAGGGCAGCAGGCAGCACTCGTCCAGCAGGCCGTCGTCCGGCTCCAGCCCGTGGCCCTCATCCCGGCCTGCCGGACGCGCGCGGGTGATGGGGAGGGGGTTATAGAGGTCACCGGCTCGGTGCGTGCGCAGGGACCCAGCGGATAGCGTACGGTTGCGTAGATTTTTCACCGGGTACTCGAGGCGACTAATCATCGTGTGGAAATTTATAGCAGCCAAATACGTTGGGGCGCCACGGTGGCTAGGAGATGTTGACGACCTCGCCTGGTGTACAGGAGGTCGTGGGTTCGATCCTGACCCTGACGCCTGCTGCTGTATATTTGGAGTTTGCGTGTCTCTCTCTCTCATCATCATCAGGTGGTCGGGAGATGTTGATGACCTCGCCTGGTATAAAGGAGGTCGTGGATTCGATCCCAACCCTGACGCCTGCTGCTGTGTATTTGGAGTTTGCGTGTCTCTCCCTGTGGTCATGTGGATTTGTCTCCGGGTTCTCCAGTCTTTCCCCTCCAAGTTTAGAATCAACATTACAACATTTAGAGTATTTGGCTGCTGCTATACATTTCCACGTGATGATAAGCCACTTATTTGAGCCATCATTTGTGATCGCGAGATAGGTTCTGAAAAAGAGCTATGTAGCTCAGTGGGCCTTAGCTGGTAAAATTAAATTGTTAAAATAGTTCATTGTTCATTCGTACCCGCGGGCAACACTCGCGACGAATAATCTACACCGTTCCTGGGCCTATCCCCTGAGGTCGGCCCAGCTTTGTCTCGCCACCGGGAGACAATTGTGTGCAGTGGCCGGCCCTTGTACAAATTGGCACTTGGCTCCAACAGTGTGTTAAAGGCGGCTACACAGGGGATCTTTGTGTTCGTCTTTTCGCGTGTATAGATGCATGGGTTTGCATACCACGCGCATACCCCTCGCGCGTGCTCCGCACTTACAGCAGAGCCAGAGCTTGGTGAGGAGCTTGAAGAGCAGCGAGAGGGAGTCCTGCGTGTCCGAGGTGGCGGTGAACACGGGGAGGCAGGCGTGGTTCATGAGGCCCCAGATGCGCACCACCACCAGCAGCTCCCGCAGCATCGCGAGCGCCGGGCCGTCCCGCAGGAAGGACACGCCGGGCCGCGAGATCGAGCCCTGGCCACGGCACACGAAGCACCGTGAAGACACACGCACCGTCACGGCACGCGAAGCACCGTGATGACACACGCACTGTCACGGCACACGCAACGCACCATCGCGGCACACCGGATCACCACGGCACGCCAAAACATAGCAGGTTACATGACGATTGAGTTGAATGTTTAGTTTCATACGCAGCGCGAGTGCCTCGCAATCGCCGAAGAACCGTAGGCAACGAGCCCCAACAACCGCCCCAGCTCTGCAGTCCTCTATATATTAAGATGTTTTCAGCCAATTAACGATGAGTGTTTATTACACGTGGGAGGAAAACCGGGCTGCACGGAGAGTCAGGGCGCGGCACCTCCTTGAGGAGTGCGAGCGTGCGAGGGAGCAACGCTCTATCCCGTACAGAAGTGCCCGATATAATGGTGCGTGGCCGCTGCTGTGGCACCTGGTTGGGCAGGCTGGCCAGCAGGTAGAGGGTGAAGTCAGCCACCCACTGGATCAGCTGCTGCAGCGACTGCAGCAGCAGCGTGTCCAGCACAAACTCCTCCGTCTTCAGGTTCAGCATCACCTTGTCGATGTCTGCACCGCGCACAAGACAAAAGATCCCCCCGCCCGGTACAGCCTTTAATAGGCTGTTGAGGTAAGTGATGTTAGAGAGTAGCATGCGCCTCCCCCCAGCCCCTGTGTGTGTACGGTGTGTACGTGTGTCTGTGTCTGTGTGTCTGTGTGTCTGTGGAGCGATAGTGTAGCGGTTAGTGTGCTGCGCTACGAAACCGCCAGAGATCAGTTCGATTCTCGCTCACGGACACCAATACCCAGTGACGATTATCTGAACCGGTCCTGGGCCTCCCCTAGGTCGACTCAGCCTCAAATGAGTTCCTGGTGCAGTGTGTAAACATCGCCACTGGGGAGACAAAGGTGGCTGGGCGGGAATGGTGCTGGCCACCCACCCCCCCTCCCTTCGTACGCCGTGCCGGCCTACTCACTAACAGCACTTGCCCCAACAGTCTGTTAGAGGCTATCCGGGAGGGGGAGACGCTTTGTCTCTCTGCGTGGGCACTGCGTGGGCACACCGGTGTCGGTGTTCTTGCTGCAGATCTCGGCGAGCCTGTCGCCGGGCCCGCGGTCGGGCGTGTGCAGCAGCGTGGGCCGCAACAGGGACTTGAGGGTGCAGGACACGGCGTGCAGCAGGAGGCGCGTGTGCAGGTCCGCCGAGCGCACCGCCGTGCCGGGGGACAGGCGGTAGAGCCAGGCGCGCAGCGCCAGCACGCGCGTCTGCAGCGCCTGCACACGGACACAAACCATCAACTATTAAAATATATATTTTTACCAGGCGAGGCCCTGCTGAGCTGTTGATCATCGAGCTCTTTTTCAGATGTGTCCTGGCCATCGCAAATGAAATGGGCGGCTTCTCATCATCATCATCATCGCGTGGAAATGTATAGCGGCGGGCGAATCCTCTAAAACGCGCCATGACGTCGATTCTAAACGTGGAGGGGGAAAAAAACCGGAGGACCCGGAGAAGAATCCACGCGACCAGGGGAGAGAGAGACGAGCAAATACACAGCGCTCGTCGGGGTCGCGGTCGGAACCCACGACGTGGCGCCTCGATTGTCACATCAACATCTGGATCCTGTCCCGACGACGAGCGACGTAGTTCTAAACGAATCGTCGCACGAGTGAGCCGAAAGAAAGTAATAATCGGCACGCCGTGAAAACGCCCGTCCACCGTGCGGCGGTTTAATTTGTGTGGACTTTCAATAGCAGCCCGGTGGGGAACAACCCGCCATTCGCCCACGAAGCGACGGTGACGTCACCGCGGGCGCCCGTGCCAGCATCCCACCCTGCTGCAGCATCCCACCTGCTGCAGCATCCCACCTGCTGCAGCATCCACCTGCTGCAGCGGTTGCGCCTGCCGCGCGTACTCCTCGGCGAGGCGGTCCGCGAGCGGCGCGGCGGTGCCCGGCTGGACGTGCAGGAGCACGTCCCAGGCGTCGTGGCCCGTCACCAGCCCGTACTCCAGCAGGAAGAGGAGGTTGCGCAGCGCCGCGCCGGCCTCCAGCGGGTGGCCCAGCCACGGGGAGACGCGCGACACGCTCACCTGCACGCGGGAGTCACGCGCGCCGGGGGCAGGGGGGGGGGTACATGGGGTCGCAGAGGTCAGAGATGGACAAGAGACAACAGCGGCAACCATCGCTCGCCACTAAGTGACGGCGACGTCACCACGGCACCCGTGCCAGGCCAGGTGCGCTTTGAGGCCACGTGAAGTGTCGGAGGCTCGCTGGCAGGAGGTCACGGGACAGATCCAGGTGCCATGGGCTGGCTGTCTGAGATGACCAGGAGATGCACCAGCATCTTGATCAAGTTTAAGGTCACGGTTCAGGTCTGGGTTAGGGTCAGTTAGGAGCTAAGGATTAAGGTTCTGGTCATGGTAAGGTCAGGGGTTAAGGTTAGGGTCAGCGTGGTAATACTACAGCCCCTCCTCTCCCGCTGCCCCACCTCCCTTCCCCACCCCTCACCTTGCCGCTGTTCTCCACGGCGAGCAGGGCACAGCAAGAGGGCGACAGCGCCACCGCCGAAAAGTGCGCCGCCTGGTGGGGCCCGCGCCCTCCCCCGCTTCATGGGCGGCTCCTCCGAGCCCCCACCGACGCCCCGCCCACCCCCGGGCCCCCCCTCGACATTCCCCCGACCCCGCCGACCCCGCCGCCACCCGCGCCGCCGCCGCCCCCATCGGGGAGAAGGCGCAGAGCTTCTGCAGCGTGAGCCGGTGCAGCACGTGCACCGAGCCGTCGCAGAACGCCAGCACCAGGCCTGGCGCAACAGACAGAGGTACCCGCCCCCCACCCTGGTTACAGCCTTTGGACAGACTGTTGGTCGCCAGTGAGTAGCAGCGCCTACCGAAGGCTGGCACGGCACACGATGGGGGGGTGGGTGGCCAGTACCACACCAGGCACCGCACACACACAAGGCATACTGCTGGCGATGGTGCCGGTGGCGATGCGTGTGGGCCGTAGATGTTGCTGGTGGTGCCGATGGGTTGCGGTGCTGGTGGTAGCGAGGGTGATGGATTGTGGGGAGCGGTGGCGCAGTGGTTAGCGTAATGCACTGGATTTCCCGCCCTTCGCGACCAACTCAACCGAGTGCCTGGGGCGATGTGTAAACACTGCCACTGGGGCCGTGCCGGCCTTCATAGGTGCTGCTCGCTAACAGCACGTGCCCCAGCAGTTTGTTAAGGCTATGAGGGTGATATTTGTCTTTGGTGTTCATTGTAGCTGCGCTGGTGATCGGGAAGAGGGTATGACGATGCTGGTGGTTAAGAAGGTTGCGATGGTGTGCTGGTGCTGGTGTCGATCGCAGTTGTGCCACCGATTTTTAGGGGTGCCACCGATTATTAAGGGTGCCACGGTTGCGAGATGTTAACTCCCTCGCCTGGTATGCAGGAGGTCGTGGATTGAAACCCGACCCTGACACCTGCTGTATATTTGGGTCTCTCTCCCCGTGGTGGCGTGGATTTGTCTTGGGGTCCTCCGGTGTTTCCCTCCACATTTAAATCAACGTCACCACGCGTTTGGAGTATTTGGCTTCTGCTATAAATGTCCACGCAACGATGATGATAAGCCCACTTCGTCGAGTTATAATTTGTGGCAGCCCGGTCGCTTCTGAAAAAGAGCTAAAAAAGCTCAGTAGTGGGCCTTACCTGGTAAAATAGAAAAATGCGTAATAGTTTTAATAGATTACGATGATGATGATGATGGTGGTGGTTTTGCCGGACGTGCCGCCGCTGGTTACCGAGCCCGGGAAGAACTTGGTGTCCCCGGCGAGTTTCATGTCGGCGCTGGAGAGGGAGATGGGCAGACGAGGCAGCGCCACGGAGCTCACGCGCTCCAGGTCGCTCGTAGTGGACAGAATGCGCCACTTCTGCACGCTCGGCTGCTTGTCTCCTGGCACCGATAAGGCGACAAGCGCGATGCGCGCACACGCACACACGCACGCACACACGCAAAGCAGCGGGTGGTGAGCCATAGTGGCGAGCGGTAGGTGGTGAGCGCATTGCTCATCTTCCATTTAATGTCCTGCAGAAGCCAGCGGTGGAAATTGCGCATTCCCTACGTCACGAAGCTTCACAGGCCAACCACACCGCCGACAACTCCTCTGTCTGTATGGCCCACAATAAAGGTTTTTTTGTTTGGTGACAGATCGCGGAGATATGTGTGCCGTTAAAACCCGCCACCACCACCAACATAGTCACTTAGTAAGGTTTGTCACGTTTAAAAAACGTGCCAATTAGTTTTAATTACTCGACTTGTAAATGTTGTGGGTTTACCGTCTCATACACCGGGTGTTGTTTTGTAATTGGCACGTTTTGTTTCCGTGACAAGCCCTTACTAAGTGGCCGTGTTGGGTGGTGGTGGTGGCGGGTTTAACGACACATTTATATTTACGCGGTTTAACCCAACAAAACCTCTATTATGGCTAATATTCGTCGCGAAAGCCTACTACTACCACGACGTGTTAAACTGTCCGTCCAGGGTCTTGACACCGGTCGCAACCCGCGTACATTTTCACCGCGTTGTAATGTACTGCTCTCTCCCCCCCCCCTCGCTCCTCCAACAACCGTGTCCCTCCCCGTCCGCCCGCGCTCACCGAGGGAGGGGATCTGCTGGAAGAGTTTGTTGAGGGGCAGCCCCTCCTTGCGCAGAGACCAGCATTCCACCACGCTGCCCTGCGCACTCGACACGCACACCACCACCTGCCGGCGCAGGTGGCACCACGCGCGCCGTCACGCGTTACCACCACCGCGCACGATCACATGTTACCAGTGGTGGCAACATGGACACCTCGCGCCAACTGCGTGCGATCGCCTGTGCGCATGTGCGCTAATTCGTGTCGTGTGCGTGCTCTCAAGGGGTCCCCGCGGTGTCCCCGGCGGTCCGTGTCCCACCTGCTCGGAGTTCTCCCGCGTGACGAAGCGCAGGTGAGACACGGCCGTGTACTTGTCTCGTCGCGACGGGTCGGAGGAGCAGCGGAGGAAGAGCGACGGCAGAAGCTCCGTCTCCACGCGGCACTTCTCGCTCACCACGCTCAGCGTCAGCCTGACACGCCGGGGGACGACGCGCGCGTGGGTCACAAGGGGTCACAGGGACACACAGGGATGCGTGCGTGGTCACACAGGGAGACACGCAGAGACCACATGTGGGGACAGAGGGTCACACAGGGTCACACAGGGTCACACGGTCACACAGGGATGTGCAGGAACACACGGGCGATACAAAGACACAGGAAGACACATGGGGATATATGAAGACAACATGGGGATAAGCGAGGGTACACGGAGACACACAATCACATGGGGATACACGGAATAAACCAGTAAGGGGACGACTTATGATCCAACAGGTGAAGCACACGGATGAGCCGACAGACAGGTGAGCGGAGATGCAAGCTGAGAGGTGATTGCACAAGTGTGTGGGGGATAGACAAGTTGACACAAAGGCTTGCGTACGAGCATGTGAGCAGATAGGTGAGATGACAGCCGAACAGACAGGCGAGAAGAAAGGTGAGAATACAGGCGAGCAGACAGGCGAGCAGACAGGCGAGCAGACAGGCGAGCAGACAGGCGAGCAGACAGGCGAGCAGACAGGCGAGCGATCGCGCCGCACCGGTAGAAGTGGATGGGCGAGGAGCTGCTGCCGTCCGACGTGGCCACCACGACGTGGCCCGCGGGCGTGAAGGCCGCGTCGGCGGCGGCGACGCGGGCCCGCGGCCGCGACAGGGGCCGCACGGCGCTCAGCAGCGCCCCGCCGGGCCTCAGGAGCCACACGCGCGCCAGGCCGCTCGCCGACACCCCACCCAGCCGTCGCCCGCGCGCCCGCCAAACGCCGCCAGCGACGGGTGGAAGCGCGCGCGCGAGAACTTCTCGCCGAAGCTCATGGCGCCCACCTGCACGGCGGCGGGCGCAGCAGGGGTGGGGGGGTGGCACAGGGGAAGACAAAGGGGCCAGTTTTGAGGCAGAATGGTGGTGGCGCACGGAGCTGTGCACTTTTAAAATCTCAATTGAAAACTCTTTTCTGTGGAACTGCTTTTAGTGTTGAGTTTGTTGTCCTTCCCCCTGCACCTCCGATTCGCACGGTTGGCTGCGTACTGTGCGAAAGAAGTTCAACATGCGGTACGTATAGGTGGCTATAATAGGTGCTCGCTTACAGCGCTTGTGCCAACGGTCCGTGAAGGTTTACGCGGGGAAGATCATTGTTTTTGTTGTTGTGTGTGTGGGAGCGGTGGTGCAGCGGTTAGCGCGCTGCGCCACGAACCCGGCGACCCGAGATCGATTCCCGCTCAAGGCCAACACCAGTGACGAATAACTGAAACGGTCCTGGACCTCCCCTAGGTCGACTCAGTCTCAAATGAGGACCTGGTGCAGGTATTGTGGGTATCGGTGCGGCCGTGTGCGTACCCCCCCCTCCCCCCTCGGCCTCTTGCCTTCTCCACATGCAGGTCGAGCTTGATGCCGTTGTGGAGCCACGCGAGCGCCAGCAGGGGCTCGCCGTCGGGGCCGCCCTCGCCCACCGCCTCCCAGCCGTTGAGCAGGTGCTCGGGCGTGGCCCAGCAGCGCACGCGGCCCCCGCGTCCGCGGACAGCAGCCGCGCTCCTGCGCGAGGCGACGGTGGGTGGGTGGGTGGGCGGCGCACGCGCAGCCGAAAGCGATTCGGGATCAGAATACAGGTCAGTGTTCTCCTACAACGCGGTCGCAGTCGCGTTCCCGAAGAACACCGCGTTCTCATGAATAATACGTAATACAGGGGTAAAGGACGGTCCGCAGTAACACGTGAGATGCGTACGCAGGGGGGGGGAAGGAAGAGTACACGGGGAGAGGTACACGAAGAGGGGAGAAGGAAGAGCACACAAAGCGGAGCACAAGAAGAGGAAGACATGCGGAGGAGGAGTACACGCGAGGGAGGGGTGGGGAGGAGTACACGAAGAGGAGTACACGGGGAGAGGGGGGGGAGTACGGGGGGGGGAGAAAAGTTGAGTACATGGGGAGAGGTGAGGGGGGGGAGGACAGGGGGGGAAGGAAGAGTACACGGGAGAGGAGGGTACACGAAGAAGAGGAGTAGTACACGCACCGGACTGGTCCCACTCCAGGCAGGTGATGACGTCGCTGTGGCCGGAGCGCACCGTGCACACGTCCCACGGGTGCTCGGGGTCCATGATGTGGATGGGGTAGCTCGTGTGCTCTGAGACGCGGACACACAAGTGGCAAGGAGTAATTTTCAGTCGATCATCGATAATTATCCTGCTGCTTGCAGCATTATCCGGCGGTCCCGGGCCGATCCGGCAAAATCGCGGTAACCAGTCCGGCGATCGTCAGACACAATCATGTTGTTGAAACAAGAGTACGTAGCACGTACATCTCACCCCGTGCAGAGTCTTCGAGATTAGAATGCTAAGTACGGTACCGTAAATACAGTAATTGACAGTAGGATATTTATTTTGTCTATTTGTATGTTTATTCATGCCAAATTCACGTAGTAAAACACATTTAAAACACCAAAAAAACCGCATACGCACCACCTAAAACAATGTTATGCAAGAATGTGCAAAAATAAGCTATTTCAATTATACTGTAGTGAATTAATTACTCGGCGTTTTTGAAAATCCGGCGACCCCTTCCCCCCTAAGCCGCCGGATAATTGACGATCGACTGTAATTACTGCTTACATGCGTGTCGCCTTCCCGGCACAAATCTATTCAAACATTGTTTTTGTATTTTACCAACGGTAAGGCCCCCTGAGCTACAATAGCTCTGTTTTAGAAGCGACGTGGCTATCACAAACGATAGCTCAACGAAGTGGCTTATCATGTGTAAACATCACCACTGGGAGACAAAGGCGGCCGGGCGTGGTGCTGGCTTCCCACCCCCTCGTGTGCCACAGTGCCGCCCTTCATAGGTGCTGCTACTCACTAACAGCACTTGCCCAACAGTTCGTTACACACGGGGGATCTTTGCCTTTGGAGTCGAGTGTGCCGGATTGCTTCGGGGAGGTTGTTACAAACACACACGCAGAACAAGACTCCCGAATCTCCGAGAACCCCAGCCCTCGGTACCCTGAACACATCCCCCGCGAGGACCCTCAAATAACGCAGCCCAGACCCCCACTCATGCAAAATACCCATTGGGCTCCCCCCTTGTCTTACAGACCTTTTGCTCCGTAAACCTCTGAATGATCGAGACCTCACATACTCCTGAATGAGGTAAGAACTCACAGATATCTCAATAAGAGGTCCTTTAAATGAGAAAGATCCCCAAAGACCCCCTACACACCGCCACCACCACAAAGCGAACCCCCGAATGACCCCGTCTCGCGCCCACCAGGAGGTGCTGCGGCCTAGTCATCTTGGCCGGGGAAGCCTCGAACTCTACGGCTTTGCCTGACCGCCTCCCACCCCCACCACCCGCGACCCGCCGGGCCGTCTCTCACCGCCAATGTCGCCGTGCGGGCCCCGTCGCTCGGACGTGAAGGCCACGAGGTTGCGGCACGACCAGGCGCAGGCGAGGGGCACCGCGGGGCAGTAGGCGGCCCGCGGCTTCCGTGGGAAATCGCACGAGTAGACGACCTCCATGACGACCAGAGGCGCCGATTGGATCGATCCAACTGCGGTGGGCGACGGCGATTAGTGAAGCGAATCGATTCTCGGGGGCGGGGCTAGGTCACCCTCCCCCTCCCCCCGTGTGACGTAATGTCATTATAATCCACACAATTGTCAACTAGCCGATAGCATAATAAGAGTTGTTTTTTGGGTTAGATCGCGTAAATATATAAATGTGTCGTTAGAACCCGCCACCATTCGACACAGCCAACTAGTAAGGGTTGTCACTGTTTTATTGCCATAAAGGGGGTAAAAACCCTATTCTTATTTTTCCACACTGCCTCTCGCCCACTTCAGCATTTTTATTAAATCCTTTATATTAAGTTCACTTGCTTGCGCGCTTACGACCGTGCAAATCTTTCGGTCGTTTCTAAACCCACTTCCCGTGATCCAATCCAGCTGACATTTTGCACACAGACTCGTTGTGAGTGACAATTTATTTTCGTGAAAAATTTTTCCTAAATTTTACACTTTTTAGTAAAAAATAAATTATATTTAATTACCAATTGCTTAATGGTGGCAGGCAATCATCTGACCCATAGGTGGCAGCCATCTCAAGCCAGAGGACGAGAGGACTCTAGCCGCCACGCATATAAAGGATTTATAGTGAAAAACTTTGTTTTTACGGTTAATTATTTTAATGCTGTGGTTGTCCCGCTGATGAGGATTGCTTGTGTTGCGATCGAAACGCCGTGATTTGTTTCATTTCATGTGATTGTATTTCTACCTACGTGACTTTACCGAAAGAACCAAAGAGTATTGACTCCTGCGTCACGAAATCCTCAAATAAGATTGATAATAGTAATAATAAAAAAATCGCACTTTATTTAAAACGCGCACTCGGCGGCCACCGTCGACGGGGGGGGGGGCAAACCCCTCGCGCGGTTCCCGCCAAAACGTCACGCGGATCGGCGGTGGTGGGTGGGGGCTAAAGCCGCGTGGTTGAAATGCGCCGCCGTGATTGGCCGAGGGCGATTCCTTCGCCAGCCAATGGGAGGCAGCGAGGGGGCGCGGGTGCTGTGGGCAATGCGAATGGCGCCATTGAGGGGAAATTGAATCAACTAGAAACGAATTTAAACTTTTATTCGCAAGTTTGGTACGTTAAATAACCAACAACAAAAAAACGTGAGAGTATCGACACGAAAATTAAGCGCGGCCACGCGTCTCGCAATAAAGGTACAGCTTGAACATTTTGAAATTAACGAGTGTTGGATAATTTTAAAGGCCTTGTTGGGATATAGGCCTGGTGGGTCCTGTTCATCGCGTGAGTGCTGCACCGGTAAAACACTTTTGTTTTTACAAACGTTTACAATGTTTTCTTTTTGAGATACATATTTACCTCAAAAATGTTATTTTTGTGGAGCGTTCGTGTGTCCGTGACCAAAAACCACCCGCTGGAATCTGGGCGATAAGCAGTAGTTAAGAGTCGGATAGCGCTCGGATGGGCAACTCGTGCGGGGGGCGCGTTTAGGATACTCTGTCATCATTGTACTGCACCTCATGGTCTGTTGTACTGCACTTCTGTGGTTACACGTCTATTTGTGCCCCCCCATCTTCACCAACCCGCACTGACCAGCGTGAACAATGTGTCAAATAACCCACGGCACGGAGCCCTTCATCCAGCAGTGGATTTGTAGCTGGATGAGATCGATACTACTCAATTTGGAGCTCTCTATACTCTTAGGTTTTTTCGGTAAAGTCACGTAGGTAAAAAGAAATAATATAAATAAAAATATATAGTGATTTACATTGTGATTTATAATTGTATTTCTATAATTTTTATTATTTATTTTTACCTACCTGACTTTACCGAAAAAACCTAAGAGTATGAATCCTTGCAGTCACGAAAGCTTCAAATCTCAATTTGGAGCTCTCTGTGAGCAGTGCACCACCTTGACGGAACGTCACGTGGAAGAAGGCACTGCAGACTACTACAGAGCCTCCTTCAGCTGCCTCTCATCCACGTTCATGTTGTGCACCTTCTCGCATGCAGTGCAATTATTTTTTAAAAGTCCTTGTACATACTGTAGCGTCATTCGTGTTAATTGCATCCCGCTAGTGTTTTGTCGCATTTTAATCCGGAAAGAAATGTTTATCTTTCGATTAAAGCTTTCGTGACTGCAGGGATTCATCTTCTTGGTTCTTTCGGTAAAGTCACGTAGAAGGGAAATAATAAAATAATATAATTAAAACGTTATAAAATTAAATTCTCACGACGTTTCGGCCACAACGCAAACAGCCGTCCTCAGGTGAAGAACAAGGCTGTCGGAAAGACAGCGTCCGAATGCGCCTTAGTCAAGGCGCTCTCCTCCTCTAACCCAGCTTAAATATACGCTGCCAAGCTTGGTTGTGTTCATTCAGACGCTGTCTTTCCGACAGACCTGTTCTTCACCTGAGAACGGTTGCTTGCATTGTGGCCGAAACGTGATAATTTTGTTTTATAATGTTTGATTTTTATTATTTTATTATTTCCCTTTTACGTGACTTTACCGAAAGAACCAATAAATGTTTATCTTCGCAAAAGCTGAAAATGCGTATAGAAACACACTTTGGGTTACCCAACGTGCACGCGATTGTTTAAAACTACACGTTAATGACCCTGTGATAACACAATTCGCATTTAGCACGCGAGAGTTGAGGTCAGTTTCGTATTGTACACTGATCCCATATTTACGCTTCCCGTCTTCATATATAATCTTATGAAAGTAGATGTGTGTGTGTTCATTCGTACTGATAGTAACATACTCTGAGTAGAGTGGTGGTACATTGGAATCCCGTCAGCGGCGAACATCAGTGGCGAGTGATATATCGTGGTGGTGAGATGTTAACTACCTTGCCTGGTATACAGGACGTCGTGGGTTCGATCCCGACCCTGACGACGCCTGCTGTATTTTGGAGTTTGCGTGTCTCTCTCCCCGTGGTTCGTGTGGATTTTTCTCCGGGTTCCTGGTTTTCCCCTCTACATTTAGAATCAACGTGCGTTTAGAGGATTTGGCTGATATGTTCACGTGATAAGCCACTTCCTTGAGCTATCATTTGTGGTCGGTAGCTTCTGAAAAGAGCTGTATAGCTCAGTGGGCCTTACTAGTAAAATAAAATACAATAAAATAGAATCCATCCTGCCCTCCACCCATCAACACTGACCAGCGTGGTAAAGTACGGTCAAAGAATTTCCCAGGACCGACCATGGCATTGGGATTCCTGAGAATGAATGAATGAATATCTGCAATTGATTGAGTAGCATAATCCACGATGTCATTGCGGTGGCAGGTGTTGTCATGGCAGCGTCGGCGTTGGCTTTTGGCGGTGCGATGATGGTGCCAGCGGGCGGCTCGGCCGTAGCGGTGGCGCTGGCAGCGGCGGCTCGGCACGTGGAGCGAAAGCTGATGGAGGAGCGCCTCTATCCTGAGCTCTCGGAACAGCTGGGGGTGCCCAACCACAGTGCGTTTGGCCCAGTGCGGTCACATGGGACACGGAGAGCACAAACGTCTCCACACACACCTCGCAGCGTACGTGGCCAACCAATTAGCACGGTTGACTACGTGCGGTGCGAAAGCAGTTCATCATATTCTTGGGTTTTTTCGGTAAAGTCACGTAGGTAAAAAATTAAATTATTTTTTATTTTATTTTACTTTTAGTAATTTTTATTTTTTTACCTACGTGACTTTACCAAAAAAACCCAAGAATATGAATCCTTGCAGTCACGAAAGCTTCAAATCTACAGTTCATCATACATACCTACACAACGGTTCTTGTTTTAACCAACTCGAAGGTCCAATTAGGTTTGATTTGTTGTTTTTTCTCTAGCACTGCAGTTTCTCCAAACACAATTTCAGTTTATTTGTCTAAGCACACCTCATGAATGTGACTTTCTTGGATAAGTAAATTACATTCGTCTTAATAATTATATTCAGGGGGTCCTGCATAGGAATTTTGACCACTCCTTCCTTATAAGAAGGCGACGGCGCTCAGAAACCCATTGCCTGGGTACTGAGAACTTCTGCGGCATCTGTCACGTGACTCTATCCTCGGTGTCCCCCCCATCCCATCACCCCCTGCCCTCTCCTGCGCGTGCAACAGCAATGGCCACGGTGTCGGAATGAACGAGTTGGACTACCCGTCCCAGGCGCCAGGCGCCATGCTTCACCCACCGGAGGTTGGCGCCATCAAGAGGGTTCCACTCCCGCCCGAGCTCGTGGAACAGTTTGGCCGTATCCTTACGCCGCGAAAGTGTAGTCCCGCGGTTTAGGTTGCGTTGAGGGGGGTTGGTGGTGTGGAAGGGTTAAGCGTTTAATAACTCGCATAAAATAATGAGGTACATAATTTCCTAACTTTGTACGATGAACAGTTTATGCTCTTATTTTGGGGGGAAACTTGCAGTTTGTATTGATTTATTTATATTTTCTCTGCCAAAATTTTCAGCGTAGTGTTTATCAAGTAATTATTTGCTCCAGATTTCTAGAGTCGACGTGTCTTTACTCAACGGAGTGCTCCACAGTGCTCATGTCCCTTCTGAGGATGCTGCTTGGAATATTAAGAACAAAAGATTAAAATATGAGTTTCTAAAACTCAATCTGTACACGCTGTATGCCAGACATCTATCTGCTACATTGCCGACATCCACACACACTACTTCAGCCAAACCTTGCAGGTCTCGGGGGTTTTACATATTCCATGTACGCATCGCGTGATTCCGTGCATGTATCACGAGCGTAAAATTAGCTTCGTAATTGATAAATAATAAGTCCATGCCTCCTGTGTTCTCCTTAATGCGCCTAATGGAATAGACATGCAGTGTAACTGCATGCTGGGAGTGTTCCCTGAACTGGGCCGTGCCTGGCTAACCATCGACAATGACATCTTCATGTGGAACTACGACGATGGGTGAGGTGCACTGGGAAACGGATCACTTGACATAACATAGTAACTTAACTTCATATTCCTGTCCCTTATACTTTCTTTACCCTTGCCTACACATCCTCATACCTTCCACCAGGTGTGAGGTGTAAGGTTTTAGGATACACACCTGGTAGACTGTGGGCCAGACGCAATCCACAAGTAACCTCTACCTGTTTTAAAGCAACGTTTTCATAATTATCTTTTTGAAGACTGATGTCCATAGTTGTGTATTCTCCCGATCCTAAAACACTTAAAAAAAAATTATGCAGCCCTCGAAGGCTTTTTCGCTGATGGGACACTTAATTTTACATGTGAAGGGAGTATGTTTTGTTAATTACATTATACACAACGACAGTCATAGTTGTGTTGTATCAGTACCAAAGCTTTAGGTGCATCTTACATTCCAGAGCCTCTTGTAATCTGGAGAATGTTTTATATATAAAAATGATTGGACATTTCTTAAAGCGCGTAGACTTTTACGAACAATATTATCCATAATAACTGTGTCATTAAACCCGCCACCGCCTGATACAGCCAATTCGTGAGGTTTATCACGAAATAAAAAGTGCCAATTAGTGACTAGTTCAGCACACCGGTGTGGTGGAGAGTAAACTAAATGGCACGTTTTGTTTATGTAACAAACCTCACTAATTGGCTGTGTCGGGTGGTGGGGTTTAACAACACATTAATATATATGCGATCTAACCCCAAAAACCTGAACACTGGTCCCTCGGTGAACAGTGACATTGGTTAACGAACGTTGGCATTTTCGTGGAACGGATGAACAAAAGCGTTACCCGAGGGACTACTGTATGATTGCATCTCTGCTGCCGTTAATGTGCGTGTCTTGTTTGTTCCCAGCGGTGACCTTGCTTACTACGATGGCATGAGCGAAGCCATCCTCTGCGTTGGGCTCGTCAAGCCCAAGCCAGGTGAGCACTATGGCAATGGGAAATAATGATTTCACAGCCCCTCGTAACTGGTTCATATGATTCCAAGAACACAGGATGAGATGTTACTATCCTTTGTGCAAGCAAGAGTTCATGAATAGTGAGCCGAGTGAAATTTGGGGAGCGCATCGTCAGTAGTGTACCTTTGGTTCCTAGGGTGTTTCGGCCTTTCACACTATACACCCTCCCCAAAGGCGGCCAGCGACAGGGTGATCAATCCTACGCTTGCGTCCCATTCCCAATTAGTCATAGGAGTTGCCTTGTTGTTGATAGCCAACATCCCAGGGGCCTCGCTTGCACAATCAAATCTTTAGCAGTTTATTTTACATCCTATTAAACAGTGTCCATTCTTAACACTTTTATTGACACTGTTGCCGCTCGATAGCAATGTGGTGCTGTGGAGAGTGCGAATGTGCCGATGTTGATCATGTTCATAAGATTACGGTAGCAGAGGTGGTGTGATGGTGGTGGTGACGCTGGGTGGTGCGATGATGTGATGCCGATGGTGGCGCGTTAACGGCGGTGACGTAGCCTAGCGGTATGGCGTTCACTGCTGGTTCTGTTGCAGAGGTTCACGGTTGGAATCCAGTGGCCACCCTGATTGTTCCTGTGGGTGTACTAATCGTGATAATGCACACTGCTTCACAGTGAATGTTTAAATATCCTCTGACGTCATTGGAAGAGTAGGCCGTTGTGTGCCAACGTCTCAGTATACATTTTCCAGATTCGAAAAACACCTGCAAATTACTCGTGTGGAACGATACAAAGCGATCATCGCTATCTACCGGCAGACTTTTGAAATGAGACTCCTGGTGTCTCTGGGTTCTCACCTGGTTCCACAAAATATAAAATTACTAAGCTAATATGGTATGCTGCTGGACACCATGTTGGTGCTGTCGACAATGCTGCTCCAGTGACTGGTGACAGCCGGCGCTGTGTTGCCACCTGTAACGCCGTCCTTCTGCATGGTGCAGGCATCTTCCAGCCGCACGTGCGCTACCTGCTGGTGCTGGCGACGCCCGTGGAGATCGTCGTGCTTGGCATGTGCGCACCATCGGGAGCCCCAGGTGAAGTAAAACTCGTGGCTAAACGTGTGAGTGAGTGAGTGAGCGAGCGTCTGTGTCCCACACCCCAACATGTCAAGTGCTTATTCTCATCGGTGAAACACTGTGTGTGCATGTGTGTGCTTGCGTGCGTATGGAGAGCGGTAGTGTAGCGGCTAGCGCGCTACGCTACGAACCCAGCAAAGTGGGTTCGATTCCTGCTCACGGCCAACACCAGTGACGATTATCTGTAATGGTCGTGGGCTCCTCTATGTTAACTCAGCCTGAGTACATGTGTGGTATGTAACATTGCCACTGGGGAGACAACGGCGGCGGGGCATGGTGCTTGCCACCCACCCTCGCGTGTGCTGTTCCGGACTTGATAGGTGCTGCTCACTAACAGCACTTGCCCCAACAGTCTGTTAAGGCTATACGGGGATCTTTGAATGCGTGCGTGCTTGCCGCTATGGGAGTGATGGTACAGTGGTTAGGCCTTGCCGCCAGCAGCGGCAAGAGGCACCAGTAATCGTGGTGTCTGTTTCGCAAAATAACAGTTGGTTGATGGTGTCCCACTGCAGGTGATGGGGAGCGGAGGGCGAGGGGCTGCTGCTGCTGCCCGAGCCCATCTACTCGTTACCCACGGACAACACGTACTTCCAGGCGGTGTGCGGCACCACGACGGGCCGCGTCTTCCTGGCGGCGCGCGACGGATGCCTCTACGAGCTCGACTACCAGGTGCCCCACCACCAGACGCGTGCACGCTGTCCCCGACCGTGCGCTGGTCTAAAACTAACTAACTCATGGTTACTTGATGTAAAGTGCAGTCTCCAACTATTATCACGAGGTCTTTCTGGCCTGTAAGGTGCTCTGAAGAAGGGCCATTGCTGGAAATGTTGCCTGTTATGTATATTTTTTTCCTTGGCCATTGGGCATTATCGTTTCCTCCAGCGATATCCCCTGCAACTCCCTTTCCACTTCGACGTCGGCTTTCTTTGAGCAAATTTCATCCTGTTCAGTGACATAAAACAGCTGTTAAGATGTTCAAACACCAAATTGATACCTTTAGCAAGCAATGAAGTCGGCATTAACATTGTGGTGAACATGCAAACAAACATGACAAAGACAGTGCACATATCAGAGCATGTATAGCTCGGGTTGAGTAGCTATTTGGTGTTTGAACATCTTAACACCTGTTTGATTGCCAGAAAGGGTAAAACCTATTATTTTTCATGCTTTGATACTGGCAACAAAGGTCCCATGATATTTTACATCCCGTCAGATCGTGGTCTTACCTCTTCACGATCCTGTGTAGCCAGTCACTATTCTTTCCTGGTCACATGTCTGAATATTGCAGTTTTCCTGACCCTTGGTAGCCTTGCTTTTACACCCTGGCATTTATTAAACCACCGGGGTGGAGGGTGGGGGAGGGCAACCTACGTGCCGGATATGGACCGCAACTTAATTTCGCTCGGCCTGTGTCCACATGAAGCCTACTGCTTTGGACAGGCCCGCACATATCTTTGTTCCATCACTGCAAGCACCTTTGGGCGCCACTGTGGCGAGACGTTAACTACCTCGCCTGGTATGGAGGAGGTTGTGGGTTCGATCCCATCCCAGGAAGCATGTTGTGTATTTGGAGTTTGCATGTTCTCTCCGTGGCCGCTTGGATTTTTCTCCGGGTCCTCCGGTTTTCCGTCCACATTTAGAATCGATGTGCGTTTAGAAGATTTGGCTGCTATACATTTCCACGTGATAAGCCACTTCGTTGAGCCATCATTTGTGTTGGCCAGGTCGCTTCTGAAAAATAGCTATTTTGCTCAGTGGGCCTTACCTGCCCGGTACAATAAAAAGAATAGTTCAGCTTTTAGTTACCTGGTCTAAACCATGACCTAAACACCTGCCTTGGTCTAAGCCGTGCTTTCCTCTTGTGCGTGGTGGCTGGCGTTATGTGCGTGCTCTGCTCCTGCTGCCGTGGCCGGGATAGGCCGAGGCCGGCTGGTTCAGCCACCGTTGCAGGAAGATAAACCACTCCAAGAGCTTCCTCTGGGACTCATGCCCTCGGTGCTGCAGTTTGGCTTCAGCGAAGAAGGTATTGGGCACACATACACGCACACAGACGCATTGGCTACACATACATAGCAGTCACACACAAATACACAGCAGTCTGCACGCACACAGCATTAAATTCAGAGTCCATACCCACACGTGCACATTGACCACCGTTACGGTTGTTCATACATTTACACGTTGGTCTATGCACATTATCACACATGCACATTGGCCACACACACACACGAAACAAAGATCCCCCATATAGCCTTAACAGACTCTATATATATATAGAGGCCAGCACGGTACACGAGAGGGTGGGTGGCCAGGACCATACCCGGCCGCCTTTGTCTCCTGAGTGGCGATACTTAAACACTGCACCAATTAGTCATTTTAGGTTGAATCGATCTAGGGGAGGCCCAGGACTGGTTTAGATAGTCGTCATTGGTGTTGGTCGTGAGCTGGAATCGAACTCAGTCTCCGGGTTCGTAGTGTAGTGCACTTACCACTGCGCCAACGCTCCACCTTTTGTTTATACTTATTCACACATTCACTTTGGCCACACACACACACATATACAACAGTCCCACATACACGGCATCTGTACACACTCATACAGTGGTCTCGACACGTACACACATTACTCCACGCACACACTGGGTCCCAAACACTAACATTCCTTCCTACACACAGCAGTTCACAGCACACTGTTCCACACGCATGAGCGCATACATACACACGCGCACACTTTCCGCACACTATGGCGTACTCGCGCACAAGCGCAATAGGGCATGCACGCACACGTATGTATTCTCTCTAAATGCCCACCCCCTAACACGTGCACAGACCCCGTGGTGCAGATCGCCGTGGATGACTCGCGGCACGTGCTCTACACACGCACGGAGCGCGGCTGCCTGCAGGTGTTCGACCTGGGCGCAGACGGGCACGGCATGACGCGTTGCCAGCCTCTCGCACAGCAGCATAGTCAACAATGCCGCGCACGTCGCCAGGTGTGAGGGGGTTGATGGGTCGCGTGGAGTTTGGCGCTTGTGTGTGTGTGTTGTCTTGGTGTCAACTACTGTGTCAAAGTAGGGGCACAGCTGGTGCATCTGCCAGTCATCACAGTCGGTCAACCCATGGCACCTGGGTCTGTCTCGTGACCTGTCAGTGAGCCTTCGACACTTCATCTGGCCTCAAAGTGCACCTGGCCTGGTACAGGCACCTGTGGTGACTCACCGCCACTTAGTGGCGAATGGCAGGTATTGGTATTGGTTGTCTGTTTGCTACTTTCACCTTAACTGGCACATCAGCAAGCGGTTAGCGTGCTGGGCTACGACCCCATTGGACCCAAGTTCAGATCCCACTCACGTCCTACGTTAGTGATACATATCTGAATTGATCCTGCGTCTCCCCGAGGTCAGCTCGCATTAAGAATTGGTACCTGGTGCGCTGTGCAAATATCAGTGCTGGGGAGATAAAGGCAGCTGGGAGTGGTGCTAGCCACACACCGCTCTCTCCTGCGTCATGCCGGCATGAATATTAACGCTAATTAACATTGTGCCCAGTGTTCAATTGGTCAGCATTTAAAAACAATTCAATCCATGGACTAAGACTTGACGAACATGTTGTCTAGCCAAGGGTTAAAATGACACACGCGAACTTAATGGCGACACTGGTGTGGAGAGAGTTGTCATACCTGCTGCTGCGCATTGACGCATTGAGGCTCTAGGAAAGAGGACTCGTGTGCTAACGCACGATGTCCGCGTCGCTCTGCAGATCGGTCGACCGTTCCAACTTCAAACCCATCATCCACATCTCGGCCATCGAGAAGTCCGAGTCCCTCAACTGCCACCTGCTTGCCGTCACCCACACGGGTAAGCGGCTGCCGCAGGACTGCATGAGGAGCGGCGCACGGATTACCGTGGTTATTACTGGCTGTGGGGCGCCGCGGTGGTGACATGTTAACTACCTTGCCTGGTATACAGGTGGTCGTGGGTTCGATCCCAACCCTAATGCCTGTTGTATATTTAGAGTTTGCTTGTTCTCTCTCCTCTTGGTCACGTGGCTTTTTCTCTGGTTCTTCGGTTTTTTTCCCTCCACATTTAGCATCGTCATGTGTTTAGAGTATTTGGCTGCGATAAATTTCCACGTGATGATAAGCCCACTTGCCTACGCTATCATTTGTGGCCAGGTCGATTCTGAAAAATAGATGCATAGCTCAGTGGGCTTTTCCTGGTAAAATAGTTTAGTTTATTGTGTTTTTGAGAAGGGTTGTTAATTGTTAATCGATTAATGAATTGATACGCGAATCCATGTTTTTGTAACGATTGAACCGATCGGAACCCATTATTTTAGAGCCCATTGTCTTTTTACTGCCGGATATAGGCCTTAACACACTGTGTTGGTCATGGGGATTTTTTCACTGTACTCCTCGCTGGTCATTGCGGATTTGTGAGGTTGGTGAACTGGTCATAAGTTTCATTTCTTGAATGCGATTATCAATAATGCAAAAAAGGCAAGATAAGTGGTTTAGTAATATTTGTGTCAGTTCTGGGCTGCTTCTAGGCTGATACAGCCTTCAACGAGTAACTGGCGTGGTGTGTAGACACAAGCACTGTGGGATTGGTTCTGACCATACCATCCCTTCCCCGTGTCTCTTACCGGCCTTAATTCAATGCCCGATCCATAAATATACGAAGGAAACATCACAGCGATACGCTCCAGTGCTCCTGGTGCGGTTATCTGGCTTTGACCACCTAAATCTGAACTTGTAGTTGTTGCTCTGCATCTACATCAGCAGCCGTATGAAAGAAGAAGACCGGCCTTAATAGATGCTTGCCAAGAGCATTTGCACGGACAGTCTACGGCTGTACGGGAGATCGTTGTAAATTTGTCTCGGTGTTACATCTGTCCCCAGGCGTGCGCCTCTACTTTGCCGTGCGGCCATTCCACGCGACACAGGACCGGCCCAGCGGCCTGTCGCTCGTCCACGTTCGCCTCCCGCCGGGTTTCTCCGCCAGCGCTGTGTCCCAGAGGCCGGCGCGCGTCCACAGAGCCCTCTACAGCCGCGGTGAGGATGGATTTGGACGCGGCCAGGAGTTGGTTCGTAGTTAAGGCTACGGTCACACGTAATCACCCGGTGTGCGTCTACCCATCCCCCCTTTATGTCGTTTAGCAATTAAGTCGCCACGGTAAGCGAGATGTTAACTATCTCGCCTGGTATACAGGAGGTCGAGGGTTCGATTCCGAGTTTGCACGTTCTCCCCGTGGTCACGTGGATTGTTATGTGTGCTTCGGTTTTTTCCTCTACATTTAGAAATGTGTGTTTTGAATATTTGGCTGGACTAAATTTCCATATGATAAGCCACTTCGTTGGACTATAATTTGTGGTCGGGTCGCTTCTGAAAAATTGCTCAGTGGGCCTTACCTCGTAAAATAAAAAATAGTTTAGTTAATTTTTTTATTAGTACCAATACCCGATTATCGTCGCCTCAACCCCGCGCTTACATCGCTGACAGCATTGTCCGTCCTTACACGTATCTGTCACCTCTCAGCCTCCGTCTCCACCTTACCCTTCAAATGCCGTTGATGCACGTCGTTTCGATATTCGTCGCACTGTTGAAGAACCCATGCCTGACTAAAACACGTATTACTGTATTTAGTAAAAATTCACGGATGAGGAGCGGGAAAATAAGTACTCACGGATAAGGCGGCCGAACGTAGCCCCGAGCACACCACACGCTCGTGTGCTGTTCCCATTCTGGTTTTACGAGGTACATTGTGCTACACACCCGACAACCCGAGTTCGATTCCTGCTCCAGCCAGCATCATGATGAATATTTAAACTGTCCTGTGCCTCGGCTAGGTCGGCTCAGCCTGAATAAACATTTGCAACTCGGGAGACAAAGGTGGCCGGGCCTGTGCTGGCCAACCCTACCCTCCACGTGTGCCGAGGCGCGTGCCGGCCTTCAAAGCCTTTACTGCTTGCTAACACACTTGCCCAGCAGTCTGTTAGAGGCTACAACGGGGGGAATCTTTGTGTGCTGGGCAGGCACTCTGCTGCTGGCGGCTGCGGAGAGTGAAGACAACGACACGCTGTGGTGCATCGACAACGCCTCCTACCCGTTCCGTGGACAACTTATGGAGTCGCAGGTATTATAAACAAACAAGAAACTATTAAGCCATGTTTTATTTTAGCAGGTTAGCCCCCGCTGAGCTATATGGAGCTCTTTTTCAGAAGCGACCTTGCCGCCACAAATATAGCTCCAACGAAGTGGCTTATCGTCACGCGGCCAAAAATACTCTGAATGCATGTTTGTTCTAAATTTGGAGGGGAAATACTAGAGGACACGGAGAAAAATCCACGTGACCACAGGGAGAGACAACATGCAGACTCTAAATATGCAGCAGGCTCAGGGTCGGATTGAACCCAGACCTGCATAACAGGCGTGGCAGATAACATCTCGCCACCGCGAGGAAGGCTCAACCAGGACACATGGTGAGCTGGAAAGACCCTTCACTCTGTCAGTTTAGTTTTGTTGGCCTTCGTTTGCACCTCCAATTAGCACGGTTGGCTACATACGGTGCGAAAGAAGTTTAACGTACATACGTACGTCACATGGCCATGCCCACTCAGCCACACTGGCCGAGCTAACACAGTGAGTGGCCTCCTCGCTCTTTCTGATTTAGGCTTTGTCTACTGCTCATAGCCCCCCCCCACCCTTTGCCTGCATCATGACTTGAGGATGAGGTTATCGTATTTGAAACTTAGGCCAAAATCCCGATTTTAGCAAATGCTCGTGGTTTGTGGCGTACGATGTGTTGTGTACGGTATGTTGTAATGGAGCTGTGTTCTGTGGTGTATTGTGCTGTGGATGGCTCATGGTGGTAGTGTATGTGTAGCTCGTTTTCACTGGTTATGGTGTAAATTTCGATTTAAAGCTTTCGTGACTGCAGGATTCATCTTCTTGGTTCTTTCGGTAAAGTCACGGAGAAGGGAAGTAATAAAATAATAAAATAAAACATAATAAAATAATTATATTATTATATTATTTTATTACGTTTTATTTTTATTATTTTATTACTTCCCTTCTATAATTTACCGAAAGAACCAAGAAGATGGTTATGGTGTGTTGTGATGAGTGTGTGTGCAATAATGTTGTTGTGGTGTGATGTGGTCTGTGTTTCGTGTTCATACTTAGCGTCCGCTGTGTTGACACGCTTATGTCTGTGTGCAACCTGTGCTTGCTGTGGTTTGTTGTGGTGCGGCTTGTGTGTCCGTGTAACTGTGTTATACTCGGTGTTGTTGCTGCTGCTGCTGTGCCGTGCAGGTGACGATGGGTGCGGAGGTGCGTGCTTGGGCGCTGGAGTGTGTGGGTGGTGCCCGCCCTGCCCGTGGCATCACGCCGCTAAACGGGGACCGCGTGCCGCACACCGAACCTCCGGCCGTCGCGGTTCAACACGCCACGCCGCCACCACGCTTCATCCTCTCTCTGCACAGGTGGGAAGCCACCCGTGCACCTGGCCAACCCTGCTGAGATTGTGACGATGATCATGACGGTGGTGTTGGTGGTGATGGTGATGATGATGATGGTGGTCATGATGGCAAAAATGATTATGGTTGTGGTGATGATGGTGATAAGGTTGTGTTTTGGTGATGATGTGAACATTGATTATGATTGTGATGATGATGGTGGTGATGATGATGGTGATAATAGTGATTATATGGTAATTATGGTGATGATGCAGCCTCGATTCTAACAAGGGTGACGTCGACGATTGCGACGATGTTAACGTTTTTGGTTGTGGTAGTGATAATTGATGATGCTCTTGGTGATTGTTGTTGTTGCTAATTATCATGCTCATTATACCCCCGTCCCATCCTCCATCCGTGCTGCTGCAGGGAAGCTACCTTTTCCAGAAGCTGCGGCCCGTTGAGCAACTGCGACATCTCCTGGTGAGCGCCGCCGGTGGCGAGAGCGACGACCTGCAGCGCTTCTTCCAGCTGCACCACGTACGTCCCCCCGACCCCTGACCCCTGACCCAATAACCTTGCATTCACTATGACTAGGCGCGTAACAATTTGCCCTCTTTGCCTGTGATTCGATGAATCGTCACCATTTGTGAGGGTCTTGTTTGATTCGGGAATGGATTATTTCTCATCTCTTTTGTGCTGCCTTGTTCAGTACTTGCCGCCTCGTTTGTTTTGTGTTATGTTTGTCTAGCCCAAGGGGTTGGCAACCTCCGGCTCTCTAAGGACTGCATATTGACGTTATTTATTAAGGAACATCGTCTCGTATTCACATGCATTGCGGCTCTTGAAATATTGAGGGATTTATTTTTTTTCAAATTCGAAAAAAATGGTTGCTCTTATTATTTTGGTTGCCAACTCCCGGGCTCGCCTCTATGTATGTTGAGCTTCTTTTGCACCGTATGTAGCCAGCCGTGGAAGGACAACAAACTAAACACAAAAAACACTTCTAAAGAAATGAGTTTCATTCTCGATTTGAAAGTGCATAGCTCCGGTCGCTTCCAAATATAAAAAGAGCGTTCCAGACGGCCACAGAAGCGGAGGCGGCGACTGTCTTTGTTCGACGGCTAGCCTAAAGCCGCTGCTGCGAGGATGTCCGCCTCTTGCCTGTTTAGTTCCCCAGCTGTGTGGCGTGTGTCACACCCGGTGTACTGACCGTGGCGTGACATTCGGTGTACTGACTGTGGCGTGTGGCACACTCGGTGTACTGACCGTGGCGTGACACTCGGTGTACTGACTGTGGCGTGTGTGACACTCGGTGTACTGACGGTGGCGTGTGGCACACTGGGCATGTGCAGGAGGACCAGGCGTGTGCCACCTGTCTGATTCTCGCTTGTTCACGGGCGGCGCACGATTCCGAGGTGTCGATGTGGGCGGCTCGAGCTTTCTACAGGTACGTGCGCCTCGCATGCGGAGGGTGTGTATATGTGTGTGTCTCCCACACATAGGAGATGCGTGTGTCACAACCTTGCGTTACAACCTTAATAGGTGCCACAACAGTCTGTTAAAGGCTACACAGAGGGGTTCTTTGGGCATATTCATATGCATGTGTGCACATGCAAGTGTGTGTGTTTGTGTGCACATGTGTCAGTGTGTGGTGTTGGCCACCCACCCACTCGTGAGCCGTGCCGGCCTTCATAGGTGCTCGCTAACAGCACTTGCCCCAACAGTCTCGTAAGGCTAGACGGGAGAGTCTTTTTCTTTGCATATATGTGGGATCAGTAGTGTAGCAGTTAGCTCGTTGCGCTATGAACCTGGCGATCCGAGTTCGATTCCCGCTCACGGCCAACACCGGTGACGATTATTTGAACCGGTCATTTGCCTTCCCTAGTTCGACTCAGCCTCAAATGAGTACCTGGTGTGGTGTGTAAACACCACCACTGGGAGACAAATGCGGCCAGTCGTGGTACTTGCCACCCATCCCCTTTTGTGCCGTGCCGCCCTTCATAGGTGCTACCCGTAACAGCACTTGCCCCAACAGTCTGTTCAGGCTATAGGGCTTATTTGTCTTTGCGTGCATATACACGTGTGTGTGTGTGCTTCAGGTACGGAGGAGAAGCCCAGATGCGTTTCTCCGGCATGCTGCCTCAGGCGGTCCCTCTGGGTTCCTCCTTCACCCCCTCGGCACAGAGTGAGAAACAAACAACTCCCCCTCTTCCTCCCCAGCATCCGTGCACTCAGCTTTGTAGATGCACACGTTTGTACGTGTAGAAGTCCTCTGTTGATCCACTGCTGGATGAATCCCTCCTACATGTCCTTTGGTCATGTGGGAGTTGTTTGACCATGTTTCACCACACTGGACTGGTTCGGTTGTCACTCGCCACTGGCGTTAGCCATGGCCGGGAATTGAACTCGGGTGTCGGGTTCGTAGCGCAGTGCTAACCCCCCACTATCCCTTCTCCCTTTCCCCCTGGTTTGTGATGCTGCCTCCCAGAGACCATGCTGAACTTCGGTAGTCCTGTCGCAAGCTCCACTATGCTGCGGTCGCCTGCAGGAGGTCAGAATCAGAATCCTATGAGCTATATGAAGCTCTTGTTTCCACAGATATTTCAGTAGGGGCGAGTCAGAATGTTACAACAACAAATATAAAACACGATGCGAGTGCGAAGTAATAGGAAAGGTAAGCAAATCACTAAATATAAATACGTAAAATAGATTAAGGTATACAAGTTCAAATTGCATAAGTACACTAATTTCATCGTTCGTCTTTTACCCGTGAAATTTCTTTGATACACGTCGTTTCGATATTCGTGGCACTTTTGCAGAGCTCATGCCCGATGTAAACCACCGGGGTATTACTGTATTTAGTAAAAAATCACGGATGAGGCATGGGAAAATAACTACTTTATGGCAGAGGTCGCAATCGGGTTCCCGATACCCGTACCCTACCCGATACCCGGCTACCCGTACCCGGCCGGGTACGGGTACCCGTTTGCGACCCTGGTGCGGCCGGGTATGGGTAGGCTGTGAGTCACTGGTGAGTCACCGTTTGTCACTCATTTTCCAACGTCTTGTCTCTTCTCACAATTCAAGTTCCTAGAATCACCCCACCCGTGCCTGCAACATGGCTTCATCCCAGAGGTCACAATCGGGTACCCGATACCTGGCTACCCGTACCCGGCCGGGTATCGGGTACCCGTTTGCGACCCTGGTGCGGCCGGGTAAGGAATCAAAACCCGTTTGCGACCTCTGCTTCATGGAAAGGTCACGGAATAAGGTGGCCGAGTGTAGCCCCGGGCACACCACCCGCTCGCGTGCTGTTCCCATTCTGGTTTTATGAGGGACATTGCCCTACACACCCGGCAACCCGGTGATGAATATTTAAACTGGTCCTGGGCCTCTGCTACGTCGGCTCAGCCTAAATGAATACCCGATGCCGTGTGTAAAACAACAAGTATTTGTAAAACTGATGTATTAACACTGCCTGTCTTCCCCGTCACCGCCTCTCCCACCGCGCGCATTTCTTTCTCGTCAGTGTTGAGCCCTCAGCAGGCCGGCCTCGCTGCGCCCGGGACGGACGCGGCTGGTGCTGGGCTCGGCCCGGAGGTGGTGTTCTCGGGCCGGCACGACGGGGCGTGTCTCTACCTCGCTCGCATCCTCAGGTGAGGGGGAGCGGGCCTGCTCGCAGGGTCATGATCCACCACGATGCGTCGTCATCGTTGTCGTCGTCATTATTGTCATTATTGCCATCATTGACATCGTGATAATCATTTTTACGATTATTGCCATTGTCATCATCACAATCGTTATCAATGTATGTTGAACTTCTTTCGTGCCGTATGTATCCAACCGTGCTATCGTGTTTATATTAATTTCCCCCATCACGATGATCGTGGTCATTGTCGTTTGCCATCATCGTTATCATAGTCGTAGTCATCACCGTGATCGTGATCATTAACCATCATTGTAATGTGCGGTCATTAAGACAGCAACTCCACAGCACAGCGTGGAATGAAGGTATTGGAACCCGGCATCAGCTTCAACGACGACCAAACTCGTGGGCGACCGGGACAGCCAGGACAGCGCCAACAAGTCACGCTGTAACCCCACGTCCCTGCTCCAACCTTGTCCGACCATCCCACCCTCATTTCTCGTTGCAGCAACTTCTGGGACGGGAACGTGGTTCTTGAGCATACGATTAAGGAGGGCAACCGGCAGCTCATCACCGTGAGTGTTTTGCTTGGGTGCCCTTGCACGCGTCATGGGAGGGGCTCTTTGCATGCAGAGGAGCCCCCCCCCGCCCCCACCCCACCCTGGTAGAGTAAATACAGCGCACATTTCCATTCCGTTTCTCTTCTCTCACACCCTTGTCTTCCCTTGGTTTATACTGGTAGGAACCACCTGGTTCCACCAGCCCACAGGGGATTATTGTGTCCGTCGGTTGTGCATCCAAAAATGGGAGGGGTGGAGCTGGGTGGAGAGGGAGGGTGGGGAGGGGCTGGGTGGGGAGGGTGGGGAGGGGCTGGTGGGGCTGGTTGAGGGGTGGGGCTGAGTGGGGAGGGGCTGGTCACCCCGTGGTGCCCTTATAAAACTCAACGTTTAACCTACTCACGCCGGCTTGTGCCCGCCCTCAGTCGGCCATATTTGCGGAATACACCACGCCGCCGTTGACCCTGGCCATCGACCGAGCAACCCAACGTTCCTACCAGCTCCCTCCGCAGCAGGAATGTGTTTCATGCACGTTGCTGTTGGTCGTCTGCATGCTGTGTGCACCACCCAGGTGCTGTGCTATATCCTGCACCTGCTGTTGAAATAATAAATAATGTTAAACCACCCCAGCCACCACAAACTTAACAGAGCGGCTTTCATTTGCCTTCTCAGCTCGACAGCGCCGTGGCCGTGGAGCAACTGGACGACATGATCACTCGGCTCGAGGGCCTCGTTGAATTCCTGGACAAGGACGCGCAGTTTGCAGGCCCCTCCCTGACCAGGTGTGGTTGGCAGCAGTGGCATTCCTGTCAACCCCTTATCAGTGCTCTACCTTGTTACAGACCAATTCAGACCTGATTGGTCACCCCGTGCTCCTATAAATCTCAGCGTTTATCCTACAAAGTCCCATCACAAGGGAGAAACGCAAAAAAACGACTATTTTTTTTTCCCATATTGAAACGGCTGTACGCCATATGGACCTGAACTCAATTTCCCTGTACAAGAATGCGGGTATGCAATGGCGAGGTTTAAGTTTTTACGCGCATGTAGTGTGTGCGTGCGTCGTACATTGAACTTTGTTTCGCACTGCTCGTAGCCCAACCGTGCTAATCGTTTGTCGTCGATGCGAGTGTTTACTCCGCCCAGCATTTACCGCCGCAATTGATTGACTGATATTTTATTTAACCAGTTAAGGCCCCTCAGCTATAGATATTGATCTTTTTCAGAAGCGACCTGGCCGCAAATGATAGCTCAATGAAGTCGCTAATCATCACGCGTAAATTTGGAGCAGGCGAATTACTCTAAACGCATGCGTCTGAATCTGGAGGGAAATATCCTCGCGACCACGGGAAGGGAGACACGCAAACTCCAAATATACAGCAGGCGTCAGGGTCGGGATCAAACCCACCCACGACCTCCTGTATACAAGGCGAGATAGTTAATATCTCGCCGCCATGGTCATTGGGCTTGAGCAGCACAAGTCGTGGTGGCCAGGAGGGACCAGCTTGTCAATTGGTTTATATATCTGCTTCTTAACGTAGGTTTGTTCGAACCCACTTATATGTGTGTGTGTTTGTGTGTTTGTATGTGTACTTGTGTGTGTGCGGTTATGTAGCGGTTAGCACGTTGTGGTATGAACCTGGCGACCGGAGTTCGATTCCCGCTCACGGCCAACACCTTTGACGATTATTTCAACCGAGCCTGGGCCTCCCCTAGGTCGAACTCACCCTTAAATGAGCACCTGGTACAGTGTGTAAAGTCATTGTCACTGGGAAGACAAAGGCGGTTTGGCGTCGTGTTGGCCACCCACTCCCTTGTGTCCCATGCCGGCCTTCATAGGTGCTCGCTAACAGCACTTGCCCTAACAGTCTGTGAAGCTATATGGGGGGCCTTTGACTTGTGCGTTCTCAGTGGTTTCGCCCCATCATCGGCCGTGCCCCAGAGGCTGCTGGGATACCCCGGGTGGACGGTGGTGGAGGGCAGCACCTGCAGCAGGAGATGCAGCGCAAGTACAACGGTGAGGGTGAAGATTTCCCTGACAAAGAAATATATGATTATTGATCGTAACTTCTTCACGATTATCATCATTTGCCATGTTCAGTCCGCTGCTGGATGAAGGCATCCCGAAGCTGCCATTACCACACATTGTCGATTGTGTTTCGGTCAAAGTGAATCGGAACGTACCGAGGGTAAAATGCTCTTCGCTCACAATCGTATATCGCACCATTTTACCCGCCCCACCCAACCAACCCTCCTCCCACCCTCCCAAACCCCCCTCCCCTTCTAGCTGAGGCCCAGGCACACGAGCGAGCTTCCCTGCAGCAGATGGGCTCGCTGGTGCACCACGTCATCCAGACGCTGGCGCTCTGGAAGCTGCTATGCGAGCACGGCCTGTCCGTCCTCACCGCCGCTCTGCCGCCGGTGAGCGTCTGTTGCTGGCGGCCAGTCGTTTAACGACGTGGTCTAGCGAGGAGCGCTGATGAGTGCCGAGAGCGCGAAACCGGGTCTCGGCTTTTTTTCCCCAAGCAGTCGCCAACGTAAAGACGCTCGTGTCGTAGGAGGAGTTCGATTTGTTTATTATTTAAAGTGGATAATTTGACTATTTAATTAAGTAAAGTCCTGAAGTAGCAAATTCGCTGCTTGTGTCTGAGCAAGCTATGAAGAGCCGCTTGAGGGACAGAACATATCCAGCTTGAATCATGGACCTCATTGATGCTGCTGGTTTAATGTCTAGTGCAGTGGTTAACGCGCTGCGTAACGAACCCGGTGACCCGAGATTGATTCCCGTTCACGGCCACCACCACCAGTGACGATTATCTGAACCGATCCTGGGCCTCCTCTAGGTCTGTGTGAAAACATCGCCACTGGGTAGACAAAGGCGGCCGGGAATGGTACTGGCTACCCACCCCTCGTGTGCTCGGTTAGCAGCACTTGCCCTAACAGTCTGTTAAGGCTATACGGGGGGATCTTTGTCTTTGTAACCTGACAATTAAGAACCCCTTAGCAGAGTGTGAGAAGCTCACGAGTGGTGGCACAGTGGTTTGTGCACCATGCTGCGAACCTGCTGACGAATTCGATTCCCACTCACGACCAACATCAAGACTAATATTTTACCAGTCCTGGGCCTCTCCCGTACGGGTGACTCATCCTTAAGTGAGTACAATGTCCAGTCTGTACAAGACGTTTATTTGCTCGCTACATGGCGCTGGAGAGACGAAGGTGGCCGGGAGTGGTGCTGATCACGCTACCCAATAGGTGATCACTAACAGCGCTTCCTCACGAACCTGTACAAGGCTACAACGGAGGATATTTGTTATTGTTTTATGATCTTCCCAAGCCAGTTCTTGGAGCGCCACACACTCGCCCGTGTGTGTGCGTGCAGGACATACGCGACACCCTGAAGGCCATGAGCCTGCAGGAGCTGGTGCTGCGGGGCGATGCCGTCACTGGCGGCCTCATCACGGCGCTCATCAACCGCTACATTGGCGACTTGGCCTCCACCGACTCCATCAGCCAGCACCTGCGTGCCGCCTGCCCCCTGCTCTACAGCGTCGATGACGTCACCTGCTCCAAGGTGCGAGCGCCGTCGTCATCTGACGCTCTCCGGACGGAGCCGCGTGGCGGCGGCGGCGATGACAGCGCTGGTGATGCATGCCCCGCGATCCAGGGGCGAGGGTTGGTGGATTGCGTAGAGATTTGTGAGGCTCCTGAACCCGCTGTTAGTCACGTACCGTATTTTCCAGATTCTTAGATGCTCTGGGAAAGTAGGATGCATCTGAAGGTTATGCCCGTTGTCAAAAAAGTGCAAACTAAACTATAAACTAAACTATTGTTTATTTAGCCAGGTAAGGGATCTGGCCACAAATTATAGCTCAACAAAGTGGTTTATTTCGTGGAGATTTATAGCAGCCAAATACTCTAAACGCATGTACGTTATTCTGATGCGCTCGTGAGACGTTTACCATGGTAAAAAATGGGTGAAGGAGCAGCCCTGCAATTGCTTTGCTCGCACCCGCTGCTGCTGAAAGTGCCTCTACTCGAAGATGGAGCACTCTAGAGGGTGTTTGGCCTACTCGAGGCTTGGGAAGAGTAAGTTACGGGAATATATTACAAATGTAAATGTTTGCGCGCCGAGTGTGAAAACGATGTAACGAGATCCGTGTGACTGTCCTCGCGACGCAGGCCAACGAGCTGCTGCAGAAGTCGAGGCAGCAGCTGGGCGGCGCGGAGCGCGAGCGAGCGCTGCGCGAATCTCTGCAGCTCTACCGCCTCATCAGCCACCAGGTGGACCTGCCGCTCGTGTGCAGCCAGTACCGGCACGGTGAGCGAGGCTCCTTGGCGTACAACTAAAGTGGAAAAACTGCTAAAAACTAAACTATTTTTGATATTCCATTGGAACCTCATTTGCCAGTAAAAAATATGATGATTGTTTTTTTACCCTTCTATCTGACAACAAAACTGACACCTTTTATTACAAGGAGTCATGTTTGCATAGACCACAATACCTGCAGTCATAATGCAAACAAAAAACACAACTCTGATAATGTGCGCCTTTTGGCGTCATCTGGTCCAACCCATGTGAGACTAGGCTCTAAGGAAAGTTGTCTCGGGTGTGGACCAATCAACTTCAAGGACAGTGCATACATTATCAGAGTTATGTTTTTTGTTTGCATTATGACCGCAGGTATTGTGGTCTATGCAAACATGACTCCTTGTAAAAAAGGTGTCAGTTTTGTTGCCAGATAAAAGGGTAAAAAACCAATGATTATTTCTGATGTTATCAGGTAAGGCCCACTCAGCTATGTGGCTCTCTTTTAGAAGCGACCTGGCCGCAACTGATAGCTCAACGAAGTGGCTGATCATCATGTGGACATTTCTAGCAGCAAAATACTCTAAACGCGTGACATTGATTCTAAATGTGGAGGGACGAAACCGGAGGACCAGGAGCAAAAATCGACACGACCACTTGGAGAACGTGCAAACTCCAAATATACAGGTTTCAGGGTCGGGATCGAACCCGCGTCTGTTTCATACACATGGAAACTTAGCATTGTCAGAATAGAATCTGAATATTTATACTGGAGGAATCCAATGAGCTATCAATTTGTTTTATTCCAGATATAGTGTAAAAATGTATGTCATAGCTGCTTATGACGACACATTAATTCGGTGGTTGATAATGAGCGAGTGTGTGCACATGTGCGCGTGCAGTGCGGTTCTACGAAGGTGTCCTGGAGCTGTCTCTCGGTGCGGCCGAGAGGATCGACCCGCAGGGTTTGGGCCTCCACTTCTACAAGAACGGGGAGCCCTCCGAGGACGCTCAGGGCCGCCAGGCGTACATGGAACGGTAAGGGGGACCCCTGCCCCTTACTGTGACCTGCCAGCTGGCATTCGACACTCCACGTGGCCTTAAAGTGCACATAGCCTGGCACAAGTGCCGTGGTTGTTGTAGCTGTATGTGCGTGCCTGTGTGTGGTGCAGGCTGGAGTGCTACCGCTGTGTGACGGACATGCTTCAGGAGCTGGTGCAGGCGTCGCGAGCGCCCGTCCAGTCCCGAGCGTCCCGTCGCACCCGGGCCCGCCGGCCGCGCCGGCTGACACCAACCCCTTGCCCAGCACGGAGCAGGCCGCACAACACGTGAGGAACAAATACAAAGATCCCCCCTATAGCCTAACAGACTTTGGGGCGAGTACTATTAGCGAGTAGCACCTATGAAGGCCGGCACGGCACATCAGGGATGGGTGGCCAGCACCACTCCCAACCGCTTTTTTCTCCCAGTGGCGATGTTTACACACCACACCCGGTACTCGTTTGAAGCTCAGTCGACCTAGGGGGGAGGCCAAGGACCACGTGGATATTCGTCACTGTGTTTGGCCATGAGTGCTAATCGAACTCGGGTCATAGCCGGGCTTGTAGTGCAGCGCGCTAACCGGTACACTACCAATCCCCTCACAACACATGAGGAACACACACACAAACAATACAAACGTATACCTGCGTGTAAGTGCACAACGACAACAACAGTGACGTCCCCACGACACTAGCTGCACTTTGAGGCCACCTGATGCGTCTGAAGGTTTGCTGGCAGGTCACAGGACCCATCCAGGTGTTGTGGGTTATCTGAGATGCACCACCTTTGTTCACCGTTGGAAGCGGTGCACAAACACAGGCAGTGTTTACTTGCACAAAGACAACGTTTACACACAGCACACACGAGCGCACTGCACACGCACACACACCCACTCAACAGCAGTAGCGCTCAGCAATGAGCTGTGATCACGCGTGATGTGACAGAGCTGGCTGCTGGCCCTCCCTGTCCCCCACTCCTTCCGTGCAGTATGAGCAGATGCTTCGTTTGGCTCAGCGCTGCACGACGAGCTCTTCCACATCTCCCTCTACGAGTGGCTCGTGGCTGCCGGCCTCCCGACAAGCTGCTGGAGGTGATGATGATAGTTGTGACCGCGGTGGAGATGATGATGATGATGATGAAGGTGGTGGAGGTGAAAATGATGATGATGCTGGTGCGTGTGATGTTGATGGCGATGATGTTGGAGGCAATGGGGATGGTTGTTGGCGTTGGTAATGATCGCGACGATGACTGGGTTTTTCCCACTGCGGGAACCCCCAAGCCATGCCGCTGACATCGCATACAACGAACAGGTCGTCCCTCGTGTATGGCAACAACAATGATTACCCTACCCCCACCCCCCTGGCCCTGCTTGGCCTCAAGCCAGATTCAGACATCTTGTGAGGACAAACACATCACAGTTTTATCACAGTTTTGTTATTTGGCTTTGCAAATTTTGGGATTTGTTTTTTAATGTTATCCAACGTCCCGTCCGGACGTTCTCGTGCAGGTGTCCTCGCCGTACCTGCAGCCGTACCTGGTGCGCATGAGCTCCTGCAGCAGGACAAGCTCACCTACCTGGACCTGCTGTGGCGTTTCCACCAGAAGTCGGGCGCGTTCGGTGCCGCGGCCCGTGTGCTCGCCCGCCTCTCCGACATGAGCAGGTGCGCCCGTCGCCACCACTGCCATCTCCTTCTACTCCTTCTCCTCTTCTCCTTCTGTCGTACGGCTGATGTAGATGCAGAGCATGATAATACAATTGCACGATTCTGATGATCAAGCCAGATAACCGCATCAGGAGTATGCTGTGTGTATATTGTGTGTATATCGAACTTCTTCTGCACTATGTAGCCAACCATGCTAATTGGAGATGCGGGCGAAGGACAGCTAACTAAACGCAAAAAATAACACAGTTATTGAAAAGGTGTTTTATGCAACTGGCCACAGGCCATTTCTCAATGGCCTGTAAAGTATAATTCTCCCATTCCGTACCGACTGCTTTTTCTTGCGACGGCACCCCGGGGCCCTCTGCCTTCTTGATAATTTTCTCAGCTGATAAGTTTTCGCTCTCTCCCGCACGTTTAACACGCGCAGCACGGAGGTGACGTTACAGCAGCGCATGGAGTACCTCGCCCGCGCCATCCTCAGCGCCAAGAGCTCCCCGACCGTGCCACCCACGCCGCGGACGGCGAGTTTCTGCACGAGCTGGAGGAGAAGATGGAGGTGAGGAGGAGGGGTGGCGGTTGTGGGCAGCGGTAGTGGTGTTAGCGGTTATAGTCCTGTGCAGTCCTGTGCTGCGCTACGAATCCGGCCACCCGAGTTCGATTCCCGCTCATGACCAATGCCGGTGATGATTATCTTCATTAGTCCTGGGCCTCCTCCCTAGGTTGACTCGGCCTCAAATGAGTACCTAGTGCCGTGTGTAACCATCACCATTAAGCAGACAATAAATTAACCCGTAAAAACAAAGTTTTTCACTCTAAATCCTTTATATGCGTGGCGGCTAGAGTCCTCTCGTCCTCTGGCTTGAGATGGCTGCCACCTATGGGTCAGATGATTGCATGCCACCATTAAGCAATTGGTAATTAAATATTTAAAATTTTCTCTAAACAGTGTAAAATTTTGGAAAAAAAATTTCACGAACATTAATTGTCACGCACAACGAGTCTGTGTGGAAAATGTCAGCTCGATTGGATCACGGGAAGTGGGTTAAAAAACGACCGAAAGATTTGCACGGTCGTAAGCAAGCAAGCAAGCAGCAAGCACGCAAGCACGCAAGCGAACTTAATATAAAGGATTTAAAAAGGCCCTGGCGTGGTGCTGGCCACCTACCCCCCTCGTATGCCACAGTGCCGGCCTTCGTAGGTGCTCGCTAACAGCACTTGCCCCAACAGTCTGTTAAGGCTATATGGGGAATCCATCTCTTATTTAATGGCTTTTTGATGCCGGTTCAGAAACACGGTCGTTAACGAAAACTTTTGAACAAAAACTGCAGAAGCACGTTAGAAGCAACGCTTAGAATTGCGCTGAGAGACAGAGAGAGAACGAACTATTAGGGAACATACGCAGTACATTTAATACAATTTAAACTGTTTCGGAAAGCCAAGTGGGCTTAGGCAGGACAATCGCGGATGTCATGTGCCTCTTGCGATGTGTTTTCGGCATTATGCGGCATTTCGCTTCCTGAAGACGCCCGATCGAAACGACAAACATCTTGCCAAACAACACACGCTGCAATCTGAAGATGTTAACGAAGAGCTAAAGCTCTTTGTAACAAATCTCCGATATAATAACTGCAAAAAATTAGTGAAATTAGCAATAGTAGGGAACATTGAGAAAGAAGACCGAAAAAGTTGGGTTTGAGATACGTTCATGATGAAGGTTTTTTTCGGGTTAGATCGCGTAAACATGAACGCGTCGTTAACGCACCACCACTCGACTCAGCCAATTGGTAAGGTTTGTCACGTGAACAAAACGTGCGTATCAGTTACGACTCCAGCACGCCGGTGAGTTGGAGAGTAGAACCACAACACTTACAATTTGAGTACGGTGACGTTTCGCTGGTAATTCAACCAGCTTCATCGGGCGATTTTTGCCGTAATTGAGATGAATGCGAGCCGGTCACATATGCGTCTCTGTACGTAGGCCTCGGCAAGGCAAGGTAATTTACCCTTTTTACCGGGTAAAGGGTAAGGTAAAGGGTAGGGTAAAGGTAGCTCGGAAGAATTACCGGTAGGGTAAAGGTAGCGCGAAGTATTACCTGGTAAATACGGTACCTTGTTTACCGCTAAAAGCTCCGTGGCGCTCTACCTATCATTTACCGTTATAAACCTTGTTCATGTGTAGTAGTTCCCTAGTAATTGCCCTGTAATTGGGTCCTTTATATGGGGTAAGGGTAAAAGGTAGGGTAAAAAGGTAGGCTCGTTGCTTTTTACCTTCTACCTTACCTGCTAAAGGGTTAAAGGTAGGGTAGAGTGATTGTATTGTGGTAAGGTAAAAGGTAGGGTAAAAATAGGCTCGTTTTTACCTTTTAACTTTTACCTTTCCTTGCCGAGGCCCATCTGTACGTCTGTAAGCGTCCTCTGTGTGGCGTGTGCTGTGCCCTGAGCAGGTAGCGCGGATACAGCTGCAGATCCAAAAGACCCTCGGCAAGAGCTATGGCTCCTATCCCGGCATTGCAGAGGCAC
Source organism: Lethenteron camtschaticum (assembly GCA_018977245.1). Taxonomy (NCBI): domain Eukaryota; kingdom Metazoa; phylum Chordata; class Hyperoartia; order Petromyzontiformes; family Petromyzontidae; genus Lethenteron; species Lethenteron camtschaticum. The sequence continues at coordinate 11,885,294 of MU249573.1, read as the reverse complement.
TCGGCCAGCTGGACTCTCAACTGATGGACGTCACCAAGGTACACGCACGTGACACGGCAGCAGAGCGGCACAGCAAGTGTGCATCTCCTCGCCTCCCATTGGCACGGTGGGCTACGTCCGGTGCGAAAGAAGTTCAACATATTTCGATTTAAAGCTTTCGTGACTGCAGGGATTCATCTTCTTGGTTCTTTCGGTAAAGTCACGTAGAAGGGAAGTAATAAAATAAAAAGATAAGATAATAAATAATTCTCACGACGTTTCGGTCACAACGCAAGCAGCCGTCCTCAGGTGAAGAACAGGTCTGTCTTCTCGACAGACCTGGTCTTCACCTGAGGACGGCTGCTTGCGTTGTGGCCGAAACGTCGTGAGAATTATTTTATTATGTTTTCTTTTTATTATTTTATTACTTCCCTTCTACGTGACTTTACCGAAAGAACCAAGAAGAAGTTCAACATACATAACTTAGTCGCACAGAGATCCATAGACTCGCACATTAATCTACCATTTCTTGAGAACTGATTCTTGTGTTTAGTCTGTTGTCCCCCCCCCCCCGCACCTCCAATTAGCATGGTTGGCTACGTACGGTGCGAAAGAAGTTCTACATACATCAACTTGACTGCGGTGTGTAACTCCCGGTTATCCGTGGGCAGATTTATTATCCCTGTTGGCAATCCATCGTTCTTGTGAAAATATAATATTGAGAACGGGGTATTTATCCCACCATAATCTCTGCCTTTTGCACACCACTGAGGGTGGTTAAAGTCGTTGCTGGGCTTTTGTCACGGGAGACTTGTGATCGGTGCAAAAACCACGACACAACTTGCGGCGGCCACGTGCGGTGGATTATTTTAGACTGGTCAGCAGGTGGCAGAGGTCGCTCCAGGCGTGCTCATTGTGCGTGAGAGAGAAATGTCGCGGACAGTGAGGCTTGTGCACGGCGGTGGAACACGGAGCAAGCGCCGAAGTGTTCTTGTACACGTGGGTACCGAGAGGCCAGCCGACAAACACGGACTTAGTAATCTTCTTGGTTCTTTCGGTAAAGTCATCACGTAGAAGGGAAATAATATAATAATAAAATAAAACATAATAAAATAATTCTCACGACGTTTCGGCCACAACGCAAGCAGCCGTCCTCAGGTGAAGACCAGGTCTGTCGGGGAGACAGCGCTGTCGTGAGAATTGTATTTTATTATGTTTTATTATTATATTATTTCTACGTGACTTTACCGAAAAAACCAAGAAGATGAATCCCTGCAGTCACGAAAGCTTTAAATCGAAATTTAACAGACTTAGTAACTCGTGCCTCAGTTACCGATTACTTCATTAAGCAATGAAAACCCACCACACATTCTACAATGACGACATACCACGCATTCCACGTCTTCAACCCCAGGCTATGTGGTGGGTGGGTAAGCAAATACATATTTTTTACGGCTGATTTACATTTGTTTTGATTTTATCTGGGCGACCCCTCCCCATTCAGAAATGTACTGTTAATGTGGCGCTGACTGAATAAGCACTCAAAGTGTGGAGTCAGTGTTTTGACTTGACGGTTGTATTTGACTGCGTCGAATGTGACGTTGCGTTGAATTCCTCATTGCGAAAGTGCGCTCGCGTGTGTGTGTGCGCGTGTGTGCGCGTGTGTGCGCGTGTGTGTGCGTGCGTCTGTGTGTGTGTGCGTGTGTGTGCGCGTGTGCGTGTGTGTGTGTGCGCGTGCACTTGCACGTCTGTGTCAACAGCTGTACGGGGACTTTGCGGACCCGTACCACCTGTCGGAGTGCAAGCTCGCCATCCTGCACTGCGCCAGCCACGCCGACACCACCCTTGTCCAGACGCTGTGGCGCGACATCGTGGAGAAAGGCAGGAGGAGGATGGGGAGAACGGCACACTCCTACCGCACCACCACCACTCGGCAAAGGGGGTTGTTAACCGATTATCGATTTTGTGATAATCTACCCTCCGCTGCTGCTCGCCACGTTGTCCTGCTCCCCGTGGCGTGCCAAAATAATTCCCGGAACTAGTCTCGCGGACTGTTCCGGCTGAAATTAACCACTGCTAATTTAGGAAATCCCTTCTTCCTCCGGGGCAATCAACAGTCGTTGTCCTGTGGAGAAGGCTCACCCCCACGCCACGGTGGCTAGGAGATGTTAACTACCTCGCCTGGAATGAAAGAGGTGGTGGGTTCGATCCCGACCCTGACGTTGCCTGCTGCTGCTGCTGTATATTTGGAGTTTGCGTTTCTCTCTCTCCCGTGGTTGTCGCGTGGATTTTTCTCCGGGTCCTCCGGTTTTTCCCTCCACATTTGGAAACAAGCGTTTAGAGTATTTGGCTGCTATGCATTTCCACATGATGATGAGCCACTTCGTTGAACTATAATTTGTGATAGCCAGGTCACTTCTGAAAAAGAGCTGAATAGCTTGGAGGGCCTTGCCTGCTAAAATAAAAAATAGTTTAGTTTTTAGTTTAGAATGTGGAACAACCACTGTTCAGAGGCAGTCACAGGATTCGACCACCGCCACTGATAATTTGAGCAGTAAATCACTGACTTTGGTTTTTACATCGTTCAAATATATATAATAAATGTTACGTACCATATGTTGAACTTCTTTAGCGCCGTATGTAGCCAACCATGCTAATCAGAGGTGCAGTGTTGAGTCTATGGGCAGTGTTGAGTCTGTGGGCAGCGTTGAGTCTATGGGCAGTGTTGAGTATGGGCAGTGTTGAGTCTATGTGCAGTGTTGAGTCTATGGGCAGTGTTGAGTCTGTGGCAGCGTTGAGTCTGTGGGCAGTGTTGAGTATGGGCAGTGTTGAGTATGGGCAGTGTTGAGTCTATGGGCAGTGTTGAGTCTATGGGCAGTGTTGAGTCTATGGATAGTGTTGAGTCTATGGGCAGTGTTGAGTCTATGGGTAGTGTTGAGTCTATGGGCAGTGTTGAGTCTATGGTACAGTGTTGAGTCTATGGATAGTGTTGAGTCTATGGGCAGTGTTGAGTCTATGGGCAGTGTTGAGTCTATGGATAGTGCTGAGTCTATGGGCAGTGTTGAGTCTATGGGCAGTGTTGAGTCTACCCTCCCTGGTCTCCCCCTCTCACCATCTCACTGCCATCTCTGCCCCCCCTCCCACCCCGTGCTCACAGAGTTGCAGGAGAGTATCTCCCGGAGCCCCGCCGACCGCATGCAGCTGCTGAACCAGAAGCTCGTGTCCCTGGGCAAGAGCTACAGCAGCACGCCACAGTATTTCCCGTTGGGTGGGTCCTCCGCACTGCTCAGCAATGTTGTTCTTCTGTGTGTATGTATGTGTGTGCTGTACATTGAACTTCGTTTGCGGAGGTGCGGGGGAAGGACGGCAAACTAAACACTAAAAGCAATTCTCAAGAAATGGGTCTTTGTGCGAGTCTATGGATCTCTGTGTGAGTCTGGATCTCTGTGTGAGTCTATGGATCTCTGTGTGAGTCTATGGATCTCTGCAAGTCTATGGGTCTCTGTGAGAGTCTATTGGTCTCTGTGAGAGTCTATGGGTCTCTGTGTGAGTCTATGGATCTCTGTGCGAGTCTATGGATCTCTGTGTGAGTCTATGGATCTCTGTGTGAGTCTATGGATCTCTGTGTTAGTCTATGGATCTCTGTGTTAGTCTATGGATCTCTGTGCGAGTCTATGGATCTCTGTGCGAGGCTATGGATTTCTGTGCAAGTCTATGGATCTCTGTGCGAGTCTATGGTTCTCTGTGCGAGTCTATGGATCTCTGTGCGAGTTTATGGTCTCTGTGTGAGTCTATGGATCTCTGTTAGTCTATGTATGTGGAACTGCTTTTGCACCGTACGTAGCCAACCTAAACACACGAAGCAGTTCTAAAGAAAGGAGTAAAGGTGCATAGCTCCAGTGGCTTGATGATGATGATGATGATGCGGAGGTGGTGATGATGATATGATGGTAATGGTGGTCATGGTGATGATGTGATGGTGATGGTTTGTATATATATATATATTGAACTTCTTTCGCACCGTACATAGCCAACCGTGCTGATCGGATGTGCGGGGCGGGGGGGGGATCCTTCGTCTTTGTGCCGCAGAGTTCCTGGTGCTGACGCTGGAGCAGCACGTGTGCACGCTGGGCTGGGACGAGGGCTTCGTGCCGCACACGCTGCTGCAGGTCGGCGCGGACCTGCCGCTGCTGCTGCACACCTACGACAAGGTCTTCCGCACCAAGGTGACACAAGGGGGCGTTGCGCGGGGTTTCTCATCGCGGTAACCGAGACGGCCCACGGTGACGCCCTGGTTTGTTCTGTGTTTGTGGTTGTTTTCAAGCAGGGACAGCCCTGGTTAAAACGGTGTGGGTCAGAGGTCGCAAACGGGTTTTGATTCCTTACCCGTACCCGGCCATACCAGGGTCGCAAACGGGTACCCGTACCCAGCCGGGTACGGGTACGGGTTACCCGTACCCTACCCGTACCCGGCCGGGTACGGGTAGGGTACGGGTATCGGGTACCCGATTGCAACCTCTGGGATGAAGCCATGTTGCAGGCGCGGGTGGGTTGATTCTAGGAACTTGAATTGTGAGAAGAGACAAGACGTTGGGAAATGAGTGACAAACGGTGACTCACCAGTGACTCACAGTCTACCCGTACTCGGCCGCACCAGGGTCACCAGCGGATACCCGTACCCGTACCGGCTGGGTACGGGTAGCTGGGTATCGGGTAGGGTACGGGTATCGGGTACCCGATTGCGACCTCTGGTATGGGTGTTGTTCGCCACGGGGCCACCCCTGGTTGATACGGTGTTGTGGGTGTTTTTAAGCAGGGACCGCCCTGGTTAATCCTGTGTGGGTGTTGTTAACCACGGCGGTGTGTGGATATTCACGTGCCGTCTGCTTTGCGCTGGACGTCAAAAGGTCTCCCGTGATGGTACTCGAAAGTTGGTGGTTGCGGTGCACCTCCCATTTATCACAGTTTGGCTACGTGCGGTGCGAAAGACGTTCAGCGTAAATATGTACGTACAAGAGAATAGTTAATGTGTGCTGGTTGTCACGCTTCAAATTAAAAAAATGTTCTCCCGATCTTCTTAATTAGGGCGCCGCGGTTGAGAGATGTTCACTATAACCTTACCTGGTATACAAGAGGTTGTGGGTTCGATCCTGACCGTGACGATGCCTGCTGTATATTTGGAGTTTACGTGCCTCTTTCCGTGGTCGCGTGGATTTTTCTAAGGGTCCTCGGATATTTCCCTCCACATTCAGAATAAACATCACACGTTTAGAATATTTGGTCGCTGTAAATTTCCACGTGACGATAAGCCACTTGGTCGAGCGATCATTTCTGATGGCCAGGTCGCTTCTGACAAAGAGCTACTAGAAAGCTGAGTGGCCTTACCTGGTAAAATAAAAACAGCGTTTAGTTTGCGCTACGCGGGAGGTCTTATCTTTGCGCGTGCGAACGTGTGGGTGGCTGCACAGGACACGTGCTGGTACCGGCTCCGACAGCCGCTGCACCTGCTGCATTCAATCCGCTCCATCCTCAACAAGTACCTTCAGCAGCCTGAGACCGTGCCGCCCAGCGAAAGGTGCGTCAGCCGCCGCGCGGTCGTTCCGTCGTCGCGGGAGGGACGGCGTTGGCGGCCTACCGTGTGCTGCGTGTGGAGACTCGCGTACGCGTCTTGTGTTGCGTTTTAGTACGCGCGCGCGTTGTGTGTACAGTCTGTTCTTCGGTAACGCGGTGCGAAAGAAGTTCAACCTTCCTACATACGTACGTGCTTGTACCCGTCTTCCCGTTGGAAATGTGACAAACGGCGGCATTATTCTCGTGCATGGGATACAACGCCGTGTACGGGACACAGAGGCCGTAGCAGGACACAACATTGCTCGTTTACGATTCAACGCCCAGCCGTCGCCTTAACGTTGGGGCGCGGTCGTTGCAGACGGTTGTTCACCAACACCTGCCTGGACCTGATGGCCGACTACCTGATGGAGCTGAAGACCATGGAGCAGAGTCTGGAGCTGCAGCAGACCGTGGGCAGCTTCCGCTCGCTGCAGGCCAAACTCGAGAGGCTGCTCTGAAGGCCCCCCCCCGCACCGGCTCCTCGCTGCGCGGCACCAACTACTGCCGCCGCTACCCGCTCACCGAGGGCCGCAGCCTCCACCGTTTCTTGTCAGAACCTTCACCGTCGGTCGCCGTGTACGTCTTTGTCATCTGCAGCGGCCGGTTCTTGACCACAGGGCCCCGCTGTGGACAACTTTGCCCGAGATAACCGTCGGATTTTGTCGCACGCGGCACACGCGGAAGGAAGATGGGGTTGCCTCCGCCTGTTTCTGCTCGTGCTGGAACGGGCGGGGGGTGGGTGGACAGACCTTTGGTGCTGTTTGTTTTTATGGACGTTTTGAGATTTTCTAATTGTTGGATGTGAGTGAATGACAAATAAATGAATGCGTGATTAACTGGAGCAGGTGAGAGATGAAGCATTGCTCTTTTGAATCTTTTTTTTTCCTTTGTAAGAGACTCCGTCCTTGGTCGTACAAAATATCCCACTATTGAGAACATTGTTCCAGCAGCAATAGCAGCTCCCGGCCTTGGGCACCGTTGAGTGTAAGTTGGTGTTGCTGCTGTTATCGAGGATTAAGGCTTAAAATTCCCCTGTCGTTACAGTCGAATGCGAACACGCGAAGATATGATTGGGACAAAACGAGCGGCGAGCGAGCGATGCCTGTTCTGAAGGAGTCGGGCCAGACGCGGTGGTGTTGCTTTTGGTTGCCATTTGCCCCTGGCCCAGTGCCGGACTAAGCTAGTGTGGGGCCTGTAGCAGATGTTAGAAAGGGGCACTAAATAAGAAACATTAAAACACATTTTTAACTTGCATGGTGAAGTAATTGTATTTTTCATTTGCTGTACGGCCAGATAATACGACAAATCGCGAACCTTAAACACCCAGTCGTTCATAAAAGTTGAAGGCGGTATAGTACTATAGTAATAGTGCAAGTGCAGAATCACTGAACCGAAATTGAAAGCTTGAAATCATTTAGCGCGGGGCCCTTGAAAGTGCGGGTTCCGTCGCATGTACAGCTACTGACCCTGGCACAACAAATATAAACTGCCCCCCCCCCCCGTGTCTTAATTTTATCCTCTACCGCTCTGCATAGCTGGTGCAGTGGGGGAGATCCCCCCCTCCCCGCTCGTTTGTGTGTACCAATGATGAATGAAAGTACTCTGAGCTGCCGACGGCTTGCTACTGTCGTGCCGTTTTGCAACGCGGTGTTTTTTAAGTCTCTCGCATATTTTGGAGTTCTCCAGTGGAATGATTTCGACACGTGATGTGTGGGGGTTTTCTTTTGGCACGTGATGTTTTGCCTTGGTGGCGGTGAAGTGTTTCTGGATTCCCACATGCGCCTGTGGAACATAGATCTACCATCATTGTTTGGATTATAAGATACTCTGCAAAGTAAGACCCTGCACCCTTAAACGTCTGCTCGGTATCAATAAAGTTGTACAAATACACCCACGTAACCTGCCCCCCATTTTGTTTGCATTCAAACGGGGTAGTGGGGGGGAGAAACGCATCTCATGATCTGCAGAATTCGGTCGTCGGTGTATTTATGTGCAACAAGATCGTCCGTTTCATATTACCTGTAAAGCCCTTTGCACGCTCTTTGTTTTTTGCTAAACAAATTTGTGTTGTCGACACAACATTAGTCGGATTGTTGAATTAAACAAAGGTCGGAATGGCAAACGCCTCGTCCACGAGTCGCGCCTTTGTGGGCGACGGCAGTGGCCACCCGGATGTTTCTGGAGACACCCAGAGCCGATTGCCACGTGGAGGAGGTGGGGAGGGGAGGCCCTGATTGACGAATGCCAAGATCAAGCCCATTGTAGGGGCTTGATCGGATGATCGCCTGTAGCCCCTGAAGTGCGTGTTAAACCCAAAAGGTTTAAGCCAGTTGAGAGGTTTCTCAAACGCTGCGTGATCACATTCGGCTGACCCAGTTGCAGTGGGTCGACTGGCTGAGGTGACTGACAAGATGCATCAGCTGTTGCCCCCCCCCCCCCTGCGGTGCCAACTTGCTGTGTTTTAGTCGCCCGGAGCCACCGCTCGTTGTTGTGAGCGTCATTCCTCCGCTCTCCATTGCTGTTGAAGGGCGACTGCCTCCCAACTACCCAGTAACCTCAAAAGTGCACCTAGCCTGGCACTGACCAATAGTGTCCTTCACGAGCCGCTTCCTCCACAGAGGGCCGATCTTGACACTGCTGGTACCAGTCATCAGCAAGTCCATGGGGCTCCTGTGCCGTCGATTAGCACGGTTGGCTACGTACGGTGCGAAAGAAGTTCAACGTACAAACTAAACTTTATTTTACCAGGTTAAGTCCGTGGAGCTACATCGTTATTTTTCTAAAGCGAACTGGCCGCACATGATAAGCTAAACGAAGTGGCTTATGTGGAAATGTATAGCAGCAAAATACTCTCTAAACGCATGTTTCTAAATGTGGAGGGAAAACCCGGAGGACCCGGAGAAAAATATCCGTGACCACGAGAAGAGAGACACGCAAACTCCAAGAATATATTCTTAGGTTTTTTCGGTAAAGTCACGTAGGTAAAAATTTAAAATTAATAAAAAATAAAATACAAATGACGTTTCGGAGGCAACACAAGCTTGTGTTGCCTCCGAAACGTCGTGATTTTTACTTTCATTAATTACAATTTTTTACCTACGTGACTTTACCGAAAAAACCGAAGAATATGAATCCTTACAGTCACGAAAGCTTCAAATCTAGAATCCAAGTATATCAAGCGGGCTTCGGGCTCGGGATCGAACCGTCATCCTTCCTCGCCACCGTGGCGCCAAATGTTGTTCTGGAAAGCCAACAAACAGCCTTCTTCTGGGCTAAACCTTTCGTATCTGTGTCGAGACGGAATGTGTCATTAATTCGGTTTCTAGGCTTCTGCGGGAACGTAACGTTATCAGCTGGAGCCAGTAGAGCAAATCGCGTTGCGCTGTACAACTTCGGTTACTCGCCTCCACCAGCCCACACTGACCCGGCCGTGGCGAAGTGAGAGTCAAAAAAATTAACCGTAAAAACAAAGTTTTTCACTATAAATCCTTTATATGCGTGGCGGCTAGAGTCCTCTCGTCCTCTGGCTTGAGATGGCTGCCACCTATGGGTCAGATGATTGCCTGGCACCATTAAGCAATGGTAATTAAATATAAAAAAAATTCCTAAAATGTGTAAAATTTTGCTAAAATTTTTTCACGAAAATAAATTGTCAAGCACAACGAGTCTGTGTGCAAAATGTCAGCTCGATTGGATCACGGGAAGTGGGTTGAAAAACGACCGAAAGATTTGCACGGCCCTAAGCAAGCAAGCAAGTGAACTTAATATAAAGGATTTTAAAAAAGGCCTCGGCCAGCAATGGATTTACGAGGGTCTGTACGTGCACGTGTAAGACCCAACCCAAGTTGGACTTTGTCGGGTCTTCGCGGATTTGTATCCAGGGTAACGAGAGAGGCAATTCGGTATTTATATTGGGAGGGGTTGGGAGGGCAAAATGCAACTCCATTAAAATCTGCGCGACTCGTTTTCGATCATTAATAAGTGAGCGTGTGATGGACTCGAGGCATGACGCTAATTTTGTGATTGTTGAACATTTTTGTTTAAAAAAAATTGGCAGCACTGGTAGCCGGGCTTTACAAAAAAAACCCAAACAGAATCGCCAAACGATACGTTTCCCTCGCGTCACTGCGTCTCCAAGTTTAAATAAAGACCCCCCCCACACACACAACCAAGTAGAACCCCACCCCTCCTACCTCTTAACCACGGTCGTTGAGTGATTTGGTCGTTAAGCGAGTGTCGGGAATGCGCAGGTTAAAGGCCTAATTCGTTCCGATAGCATCGAAAAAGATACTAATAACATTATGAACACAACATGAAAAGAAACTCGGGTAATGAATGGATTAATTAATATTACTGTACCTACAACAGCCCGTCGTTAACAGGGGAATGGTCGTTAAGCGAACATATAGGGCTCTATGGAGGCACTACACTACTGTACAATACACTATACACTGCACTTTACACTACACTACTATACACTACACTGCTTTACACTACAGTACTATACACTACACTACTATAGATTACGATACACTACACTATACACTATACAATACATTACTATACACTACACTGCTATACACTACACTCCTATACACTGCTATACACTACACTATACACTACTATACACTACACTATACACTACTATACACTACACTACTATACACTACACTACTATACACTATACTATATACTACTATACACTACACTACTATACACTACACTACTATACACTACACTACTATATACTACACTACTATACACTATACACTACACTATACACTACACTACTATACACTACACTACTATACACTACACTACTATACACTACACTGCTATACTATATACTCTACTATACACTACACATTTGGGCTCTATGGAGGCCCGTCGTTAAGCGGATTAGTCGTTAACAGGGGTGGTCGTTATGAGAGGTCATACTACTGCATCTTAACAACCCATCAGCGCCACGACCACCTTCGGAGTGAGCCACTCTCGGCAGCGTCGATTCAGCTCCAAGAAGTCAAACGGCGGCGGACCGGTCCCGACACACGCGCGTGTCTGATCGATAGGTCAGACTCGGCTCGATTTCAGTCCTGCTGGAAGCTGCCAGATTTGTCGGTGGCCAAAGGGAAGGGCTCACACGCCCTGAGATACGTAGTAGTCGTCGTGGCAATCTTTACTCAAAGTGTTCGTAACTCGATGCCAGCCGCGCCACGAACGGCTGCGTGCCGATGAAAGCACCCTCTGGGGCTCCGGCGTGTCGGTTCGCTCGCTCGTCTTGATTTGAACAAGCCCACCGGTGGTTGAGCCTGAACGTTGACGATGCCGTGCGCGACACGCAACTCTGTTGACGATCCGTGGGGCCGCGTTAAAAGTGTCTCCCGCTCCGACGGGCTTCATCGCGGCTCGGAGCCCATCCGTTTACGGCCCTGAGCTTGGAGGTGACATTTCTCTCAAGAATCTCTTGGATGACCTCGGCACCCATCACACACTGGACATCTGTTAGGGGGCGGGGAGGGAGAAGAGCTTCATAGCTCATCGGATTCCTCGGGTCTCAATTAAAATGCTGATTGTATGGAGGGGGGGCATTGGCGAATCTCCCCAATAGATGGAACAACCGTTGTTGACTTCCGCAAAAGTAGCGCTTAAAAATGAAACTTGTTTATTTTACCAGGTAAAGCCCACTGGGCTATACAGCTTCATTTTTATTTTCAGAAGCGAGCTGGCCGCATGTGACAGCCCAATGAAGTGGCTTATCGTGTGGACATTTATAGCAGCCAAATACTCGAACTGCATGTTTCTAAATGTGGAGGGAAAACCCGGAGTGTCTGGCGCAAAGTCCACGCGACCACGGAGAGGAGAGACAGACACGCAAACTCCAACTACACAGCAGGCGTCAGGGTCAGATCAAACCCACGACCTCCTGTATCCCGGCGAGGTAGTTGACATCTCACCACGAGGAGGAGAGAGAAGATAGAGACGCAGACTGCAAATATACAGCAGCAGGCGTCAGGGTCGGGCTCGAACCCACGACGTCCTGTATCCCGGGCGAGGTAGTTGACATCTCACCACTGCGGCGCCCAATTTTATTTGACCGAACACGGGAAGGATGGTGGCATCCCTCTATTCTTCCATTGTTTTAATTAGCTGGGACAATCCGCGCGTCAATTACGGGAACTGAAATTCAACTCGACCGGAATATGTTGTTTGTGTGTGTGTGCGTGCTTGATTGTTATGCCGTCTTGTAAGGAAGTGAGATCACCACCAACTCGCCGTAACTTGACAGAAGGATTAGTCGCGGGTGGCCGAAACCCGGTCCTTCCAGGATCTTAACCGGTGGGTTGGTTTGGTTTTTGCACCCACGCTTTATGACCCTCTTGAGCCACCGATGTCGCAGCAGTAGCTAGGAGATGTTAACTACCCCGCCTGGTGTACAGGAGGTCGTGGGTACGATCCCGACCCTGACCATGCCTGCTGCTGTATATTTGGAGTTTGCGTGTCTCCCTCTCTCCCATCATCATCACGGTGGCTAGGAGATGTTAACTCCCTCGCCTGGTGTACAGGAGGTCGTGGATTCGATCCCGAACCTGACGATGCCTGCTGCTGTATATTTGGAGTTTGCGTGTCTCTCTTTCATCATCATCACGGTGGCTAGGGATGTTAACTACCTCGCCTGGTGTACAGGAGGTCGTGGGTACGATCCCGACCCTGACGATGCCTGCTGCTGTATATTTGGAGTTTGCGTGTCTCTTTCTCATCATCATCACGGTGGCTAGGAGATGTTAACTACCCCGCCTGGTGTACAGGAGGTCGTGGGTTCGATCCCGACCCTGACGATGCCTGCTGCTATATATTTGGAGTCTGCGTGTCAATCTCTCTCTCTCATCGTCATCACGGTGGCTAGGAGATGTTAACTACCTCGCTTGGTATACAGGAGGTCGTGGGTTCGATCCCGACCCTGACAATGCCTGCTGCTGTATATTTGGAGTTTGCGTGTCTCTCTCTCTCCCTGGNCCGCGTGGATTTTTCTCCGTCTCCCGGGTTTTCTCCCCTCCACATCATCGTCAACCTCGTCACCAGCATCATTAATAATAATTAGCGGGTGACGTCACTCCACATGGGGGGCGAGGCGCCTCCTCCCCTCCTCGGCGTCAACTCACAACCACCAAAAGGCAGAACCCTGACGTCAGTATTACGCTGTTGAGACATCAAAGTAAAAAGGACGTCGCGAAACAGGGTATAATTTTGGATAGGTCTGTGTCACGCGCCTTAAATTGCACACGATTCTGCATGCATAACGTCAGGTCTGCTGTTCGCTTGAAGTTGATTTAAATACACCCGACCTTGCACGGGCCAAAAGGCTGGTGTGTATATATTAAAATTACATAAGAGCGACATAGGTACTAAAGCAATTATCGAGCCAGTATTACCTGCGGCGTTGCGCGCGTTTCGAATATTCAGTACCATCGTCGGCTGATGCCGCAGTGAAATTCCGGCTACAGGCGAACCGCGTGATGTTTCAGGCTGACACCATCGACCGAATGAAGAAAAAACAAAACGAATAATCGTCTCTGATTAGATAGCAGAGCTCCGTAAGTCAACGAAGATTTGTGTGTCGATGAAAGCACGCAAATGTTGTGTCTCCACACACCCCCCAACCCCCCGTATAGGCTGTAAGAGGCTTTTTGGGCAAGTGCTGCTGCTGCTGTTGCTGCTGCTGCTGTTGCTGCTGCTGCTGTGCTGCTGCTGCTGTTGCTGCTGCTGCTGTTGCTGCTGCTGCTGTTGTTGTTGTTTGCGAGTCAGCACCCGTCGAAGGCTCCACGGCACGCTTATATAATATACACTACACATTGGGTCTATGGAGGCACTACACTGCTATACACTCACATACACTACACTACTATACACTACACTATACACTACACACATACACACACTACATTACACACTATACACTACACACTAACACACACTATATACACTACACTATACATTACACTACTATACACTACACTATACACTACTATACCTACACTACTTACACTAACTATACATTACACTACTGTCGCTNCACTATACACTCTATCACCAAGGGGTTTGGTGGCCAACTCCACGCCCGGCCGTCTTTGTCTCCCTAGCTGCGATGTTGCTTCACATCATGCATCAGGGTTCTCGTTTGAGGCCAGTCGAGTGGCAAAGGCGATTGGCACACGCGGGGAGGAAGAAGCAAGGACAGGGAGAGAGAGAGAGGAGGAGGAGTTACGCAGAGACCCATAGACTCACACAGAGACACATACTCATACAGTGACCCCCAAACTCACACAGAGACACAGACTCATACAGTGACCCATAGACTCACACAGAGACTCATACTCACTCAGACCCATAGACCCACACAGAGACCCATAGACTCACACAGAGAGACATAGACTCACGCAGAGACCCATACTCACACAGAGACCCGTGGACTCACACAGAGACACATAGACTCACACAGAGACCCACAGACACACACAGAGACCCATATACACACACAGACCCACAGACTCACACAGAGACCCATAGACTCACACAGAGACCCACAGACACACACAGAGACTCATACTCACACAGGACCCATAAACTCACACAGAGACCCATAGACTCACACAAAGACAGACTCACACAGAGACCCATACTCACACAGAGACCATAGACTCACACAGAGACCCGTGGACTCACACAGAGACGCATAGACTCACACAGAGACCCGTACTCATACAGAGACCCACAGACTCGCACAGAGACCCACAGACTCACACAGAGACCCACAGATTCACGCAGAGACCCACACTCACACAGAGACCTACAGACTCACACAGAGACCCACAGACTCGCACAGAGACCTATTGACCCCCAAGGAGACCCACGTCGCATTTCGCTGTCACGGACCCGACGTCACTCGGACGTTCCAGCAGCGAGGCGCGGTCGCCTCGTGACTCAAAGTGACAGATCTGGTCGGGCAGGAAGGAGCGACCTGGCACGGCAAGTCGCTCCGAGGGTCTCTGTGGGCCCACAGGGGGCGGGGCGGGGGGGTCAGCTGAGCCCCCTTGCCTCGGGGCCAGTGCCGGATTAGCCGAGTAACACAAGTAGCGTAGTAGCTACTGCACGTGTAGTAGCTACTACAGCTACTACACGTGTATAGCTGCTACAGTAGCTACACGTGTAGTAGCTACTACACATGTAGTAGCTACTGCACGTGTAGTAGCTATATGTGTAGTAGCTCAGCACTTGCCCAGGAGTCTAAGTCTCCACGTGAGATCTCTGTATGTGCGTGTGTACTGCCCCTGCCCTTCATAGGAGCTCAGCACTTGCCCAGGAGTCTAAGTCTCCACGTGAGAAATCTGTCTGTGCGTGTGTACTGCCCCTGCCCTTCATAGGTGCTCAGCACTTGCCCAGGAGTCTAAGTCTCCACGTGAGATCTCTGTTGTGCGTGTGTACTGCCCCTGCTTCATAGGAGCTCAGCACTTGCCCAGGAGTCTAAGTCTCCACGGGAGATCTCTGTCTGTGCGTGTGTACTGCCCCTGCCTTCATAGGTGCTGCTACTCGCTGGCAGCACTTGCCCAACTGGCTACACGGGGGGGGGGNTGGGTCTTTTTGATGTTGTGGGTCTTTTTTGATGTTGGTGGGCGTGAGACGATGCAATGCACCACCTCCCTCACCTCTCCCTCCCTCCCCCGTGAGACCTGGGAAGTCGTTAGAGCGGGCTGAGTTTGAAGCTTCAACAAAGTTTTCGCGAGTGGCCGCTGCTACTGCTGCTGCTACTACTGCTGCTACTGCTGCTGTTGTTGTTGTGAGCGGTCGGACTGACGATCTCCTCCCGGTACAAGTGAGTTGTCTCACGCGCTCACACACACACCGAGACGTGGCACGTACCTTTCGCACGATAGGATTTGTTAGTTTTGAAAGTAAAAAATGCGAGGATGCGTCTCATGGACCCGGTGTGCTGTGTGTTGTGCGCGTGTGAGGAGCGTGCGGAGCGTCGTGCTGACCACCCACCCCCTCGTGTGCCGCAGTGCCGGCATCCGCAGGTGCTGCTCGCTAACAGCACTTGCCCCGACAGTCTGTTAGAGGCTACACGGGGATCTTTGTCTTTGTTTCCTTCATAGACACTGCTGCTACTCGCTAACAGCACTTGCCCCGACAGTCTGTTAGAGGCTACACGGGGGATCTTTGTCTCCTTCATGGGCGCCGCTGCTACTCGCTAACAGCACTTGCCCCAACAGTCGGTTAGAGGCTACACGGGGATCTTTGTCTGTCTCATTCATGGGCGCTGCTGCTGCTACTCGCTAACAGCACTTGCCCCGACAGTCTGTTAGAAGCTACACAGGGATCTTTGGACTCTGCATGTTGTGTGGGGAGCGGTGGCGCAGCGCTTAGTGCGCCGTGCTGCGAGCCCGGCAAAATGCCAGTGGCGATTATCTGAATCGGTCCTAGGGCCTCCCTCCCATAGGTCGACTCGGCCTCAAATGAGGTGCGGTGTGTCGTAAACATCGTCACTGGGGGAGACAAAGGCGGCCGGGCGTGGTGCTGGCCACCCACCCCCTCGTGTGCCGTGCCGGCCTTCATAGGTTGCTACTCACTACCAGCACTTGCCCCTAGAGTCTGTTGAGGGCTATACGGGGGATCTTTGTCTTTGTGTGTGTGAGAGAGATTTGTAGAACTTTATTTGTAGAACTTAATCTGTAGAACTTTATCAACACGCAATGTTGTGCCCTGCGTCTTACAATCGTGTGGGCACCTCGGTGGCAACATCGACACGCTCACAACCCTCACCATCAGCTGACTCGCGATATCGCCTCGTGCACAGGAGGTCGTGGGTTCACTCCTGACCCTGACGCCTGCTGCTGTATATGTGGAGTCTGCGTGTCTCTCTCTCTCTCTGTGGTGAGATGTTAACCACCTCGCCTGGTGTACAGGAGGTCGTGGGTTCACTCCTGATCCTGACGCCTGCTGCTGTATATGTGGAGTCTGCGTGTCTCTCTCTCTCTCTGTGGTGAGATGTTAACTACCTCGCCTGGTGTACAGGAGGTCGTGGGTTCAGTCCTGACCCTGACACCTGCTGCTGTATATTGGAGTCTGCGTGTCTCTCTCTCTCTGTGGTGAGATGTGAACCACCTCGCCTGGTATAGAGGAGGTCGTGGGTTCACTCTGACCCTGACACCTGCTGCTGTATATGTGGAGTCTGCGTGTCTCTCTCTCTTCCTGTGGTGAGATGTTAATACCTCGCCTGGTGTACAGGAGTCGTGGGTTCACTCCTGACCCTGACGCCTGCTGCTGTATATTTGGAGTCTGCGTGTCTCTCTCTCCCTGTGGTGAGATGTTAACTACCTCGCCTGGTGTACAGGAGTCGTGGGTTCACTCCTGACCCTGACGCCTGCTGCTGTATATTTGGAGTCTGCGTGTCTCTCTCTCTCTGTGGTGAGATGTTAACTACCTCGCCTGGTGTACAGGAGGTCGTGGGTTCACTCCTGACCCTGACGCCTGCTGCTGTATATTTGTAGTCTGCGTGTCTCTCTCTCTCCCGTGGTCGCGTGGATGTTGTTCCGGGCCCTCTGGGTATTCCCCCTCCACATTTAGAATCGTGTGCATGTGTGACTGCGCACATGCAGCCAACCGCGCCAATCGGAGGGGTCGGGGAAGGACAACAGGCACTAAACACACAGACATCCGTTCTTAAGAAATACACTTCTCAATCTAGACTTCAAAAGTGTGTGGCAACAGTTGAGAGTGTTTGGCTGCTGATATCATTTTACACATGACGACAAGCCACGACGTTGAGCTGTCATTTGTGATGGACACGTGGCTTCTGACAAAGAGCTGTGACTATGTAGCGCAGTGGGGTCGCCTTACCTGGTAACATAAAATAAAATAGTTGATATTCTTGGTTCTGTCGGTAAAGTCACGTAGAAGGGAAATAATAAAATAATAAAAATATAAATAAAAATTCTCACGTTTCGACTGCAACACAAGCAAGCATCATCAGGTGTGAAATCCACAGCAATAAAATTTGAAAAAAGTGGCGGTTTTTCACACCTGATGATGATTGCTTGTGTTGCAGTCGAAACGTCGTGAGCATTTTTATTGTTTTATGTTTATATTATTTTATTATTTCCCTTCTACGTGACTTTAACGAAAGATCCAAGAATATGAATCCCTGCAGTCACGAAAGCTTTAAATCAAAATTAAAATAGTTGATAGTTTTCTGGGTTATAATAACTCATTGAACGTGGCCAACCGATTCTCACGGTCGGCTACGTACGGTGCGAAAGATGTTCAACGTACGTAATTGAGAAGACACGAGATGGTTTTGCAAGAGGGAATCTGAGTTTGGTGGGGGGGGGGGGTCTGCCCCCCCAACACAACCCCGACCCCACTTTGTAAGCGCTTAGTCTAATAGTAATATTTAAAAATACTTCTTTTAAACACGCTTTCATGAAATGTACCGTACTAGTAATGGAAGAACTCCAGGAAGTGGCCGGGAGGCTTGCCACAACGTAAGGGGCCGTGGTGATTTACAGCCAACGTCAGTTGAGCGTGGACAATTAGACCCAAGCCGAAACATAACATATACAAAATCATGTTTTAAAAAATATATTGATTATTTTTAATGATAGAATATAGTATTGTCATCAGTATGACACAAGTATACCAAGTTTGCAGTCGATACCACATTGGGAAGTGGTTTAAAATTGAGTTACAAGATTTGAGAATACGACAACGACAAACAGACACAGTGAGTTAAACAAAAGCGTCTACTAATAAGTGAAAGCTCACGGTCCACCCTAAACCTCATCCACTGCACACACCGTGGGCCAATGAAGACCCTCTCCACAACAGTGGTGGTGGTGGTGGTGGTGCAGATTGTGGTCATGCAGAACAGACCGTCGTTAACAACAACGACCACAACAATGACATCGACAACAACATGCACAAATATAGTAATAGGTTTTTACCCTTTCAACTGGTACAAAAANTGACACCTTTATACAAGGCATCATGTTTGCAATAACCACAACACAAGCAGTCAAAATGCAAACAAATAAACAACTCTGATGATGATAATGATATGCATTGTCCTTGAAGTTGATTGGTCCACACCCGAGACAGCTTTTCTTAGAGCCTAGTCTCCATTGGTGTTGGACCAGATGACGCCAAAAGGCGTACAACTCAAAGACAGCGCACTATCAGAGCATTGAGAGCTCGGGGTAAAGCATTTACACTATGAGACATCTCCTTTACCAGTGGCAATATATAGTAATAGGGTTTTACCCTTTCAACTGGTACAAAAACTGACACCTTTATACAATTTGATTTAAAGCTTTCGTGACTGCAGGGATTCATCTTCTTGGTTCTTTCGGTAAAGTCACGTAGAAGGGAAATAATAAAATAATACAAATAAAACATAATAAAATAATTCTCACGACGTTTCGGCCACAACGCAAGCAGCCGTCATCAGGTGTCGCCTCGACAGACCTGGTTTCACCTGAGGACGGCTGCTTGCGTTG
This sequence comes from Lethenteron camtschaticum, assembly GCA_018977245.1. NCBI lineage: Eukaryota > Metazoa > Chordata > Hyperoartia > Petromyzontiformes > Petromyzontidae > Lethenteron > Lethenteron camtschaticum. Next base: position 11,866,158 of record MU249573.1, on the reverse strand, counting down.
TGGCCGAAACGTCGTGAGAAATATTTTATTATTTTATTACCTTTATACAACAAGGCAACATCCACAAACACAAAGGAGACGTCGGTCTCTGACACCGCCACTCCGTCTCTGACTCCGTCTCTGACTCCGTCTCTGACTCCATCGCTGACACCGCCGTGGCTGCCCCTGCCGTGGCCGCTACCGTCCACGTGGATTCAGATTGTGGAGTCGTCGCTTCGCGTGCGACTGCAAGACGAGACGATGACGAAGCGACACTTTGGTACCAACACGGTGGTGGTGGTGGAGGTGGTGACTGTGTGTGGTGCTGCTGCTGCTACTGCGTCTTTCTCTCCGGTGGTGGTGGTGGTTGCACGCAGGCGGGCGGCTGCTGTTTGGTGGTGATCGGAGGAGCGACCGCAGGCGATGGCGAGGCCCGCCAAGGAGAAGTATTCCCTCGTGGGGAACGAGGAGGAGGATGAGGTTGGAGGTGGAGGAGGTGGAGGAGGAGAAGGTGGAGGAGGTGGAGGTTGCTCCGATTGCGAGGTGGCGCTTCCAGGGGGCGAGGCATGCGCCGGCGAGCCGCCTGGCCCGGGGGAGAAATACAGGTGACGGGGGGGTGGGGGTGGTGGGGGTGGTGGGGGGTGGTGGGGGTGGTGGGGGGATGTGGGGGGTAGTGGGGTGGTGGGGGTGGTGGGGGTGGTGGGGGGATGTGGGGGTGGTGGGGGTGGTGGGGGTGGTGGGGGTGGTGGGGGGGATGTGGGGGTAGTGGGGGTGGTGGGGGTGGTGGGGGTGGTGGGGGTGGTGGGGTCTTTGGGGGGCGGGGGATGCGGGGGGTGGGGGGGGGGGTATTGGGGGTGGGGCACTGCAGTGACGGCGTTGGGAATTCGTAAATTGAGCAACTCAGCAAAATCGCGTACCTGTGTGTGTGTGTATCTGTGTGTGTACCTGTGTGTGTACCTGTGTGTGTGTGTGTACCTGTGTGTGTAAGTTTGTGTACCTGTGTGTGTGTGTACCTGTGTGTGTGTGTCTGTGTGTGTGTACCTTTGTGTGTAAGTGTGTGTGTACCTGTGTGTGTGTGTGTAAGTGTGTGTGTACCTGTGTGTGTGTACCTGTGTGTGTAAGTTTGTGTACCTGTGTGTGTGTGTACCTGTGTGTGTGTACCTTTGTGTGTGTGTGTGGTAGTGTAGTGGTTAGCGCTCTGCGCTACGAACCTGGCGACCCGGGTTCGATTCCCGCTCATGGCCGATACCCAGTGACGATTACATGAACCGGTCCTGGGCCTCCCCTAGGTCGACTCAGCCTCAGATCAGTACCTGGAGACAAAGGCGGTCGGGCGTGGTGCTGGCTATCCGCCCCCTCGTGTGCCGTGCCGGCCTTCATAGGTGCTGCTACTCGCTAACAGCACTTGCCCCGACAGTTAAGAGGCTACACGGGGATCTTTGTCTTGTTCTTTGCCCGTGCGCGTGCACGCTTGGTGCAGCATTACATAGAGTCTCGTAGAGATACATGGAGACTCATAGAGACCCACAGAGACCCATACAGACACATAGAGGCCCATAGAGACCCATAGAGATACACAGACCTGCAGACACTTATAGAGACCCAAGTAGATCCATAGAATACGTAGAGATTCATAGAGACCCACGGGGACTCATAGAGATGCATAGCGACATATAAACTCATAGAGACCCATGGAGATACATAGAGACCCATAGAGACCAATAGAGATACATAGAGACTCATACAGACCCACACAGACACACGGAGACTCATAGAGATACATCGACTCATAGAGACCATAGAGATACATAGAGATACACAGAGACACAGACCCATAGAGATACATAGAGATACATAGACCCATAGAGACCCATAGAGATACATAGACTCATAGAGACTCATAGAGACCATAGAGATACATAGAGATACACAGAGAATACAGACCCATAGAGAACATATAGATACATAGACACATAGAGACCATAGAGATACATAGACCATAGAGACTCATAGAGACCCATATAGAGACTCATAGAGACCNACAGAGACCCATAGAGACCCATAGAGATACACAGAGACTCACAGAGACCCATGGAGACGTCTCGTCTTCTCCCCTGTGCAGGCCCCACGGCTGTCGGGCGGCTGTGCGGCGGCCCTGGCTGGGCCTGCGTGGCCCTGCAGCTGTCATAGACCCACAGAGACTCACAGAGATACACAGAGACTCACAGAGACCCATGGAGATGTCTCGTCTTCTCCCCTCCCCAGGCCCCACGGGTGTCGGAGTGGCTGTGGCGGTGGGCCTGCGTGGCCCTGCAGCTGTCATAGACCCACAGAGACTCACAGAGACCCATAGAGATACACAGAGACTCACAGAGACCCATGGAGATGTCTTGTCTTCTCCCCTGTGCAGGCCCCACGGCTGTGGGAGCGGCTGTGGCGGTGGGCCTGGCTGGGCCTGCGTGGCCCTGCAGCTGTCGGCGGTGCTCGCCGTGGCGGCCGCCCTCGCCGCCTCGCACCTCGTGCTGCGCCACGAGATCGAGAGACTCCACGAGGCGCAGAGCGACAGACACTACGAGCGAGGTCGGTGGGGGGTGGTGGGGTGGTGGGGGGGGGGGTGGTGGTGGTGGGGGTGGTGGGGGGGGGTGGTGGTGGGGGTGGTGGGGGGGTGGGGGTGGGGTGGTGGGGGTGGTGGTGGGGGTGTGGCGGCGGCGGTGATAACGATGTGGGCGGTTGTTCACCGGCCACGTGTTGTGACGTCACCGGCCATGTGTTATGACGTTGCCCGCCACGTGTTGTGACGTCACCGGCCGCGCGTTCGATCGCTTGGCTCGGTGGGTGTGGTGGTGGCGCTGGCCGTGATCTCCGCTGCTCACTCCCCAGCGCCTCTCTGCCCCCGGCCTCGTCGCTCCGTCCGTGACGCCGCTTTTGTTGAACTTGGCAGCGCGCCCTGAGGGCCGGGAGGGCGCGCCGCCAACGAGACAGTTTATAAATAGCGGCAACAACATTCGTGCGAGAGCGGCGACACGGCCCCAGGCCGCCGTCCTCGAAGCGTGGACCGCGTTGTGACGTCGTTGGCCACGTGTTGTGACGTCACCGGCCACGTGTCGTGACGTTCGATCGCTTGGCACGGTGGGTGGTTGTGGTGGCGGTGGTGCCTCGTGAACAGAGGTCGCAACCGGGTACCCGATACCCGTACCCTACCCGATACCCGGCTACCCGTACCCGGCCGGGTACAGGTAGCCGTTTGCGACCCTGGTGCGGCCGGGTACGGGTAGACCGTGAGTCACTGGTGAGTCACCGTTTGTCACTCATTTCCCAACGTCTTGTCTCTTCTCACAATTCAAGTTCCTAGAATCAACCCACCCGCGCCTGCAACATGGCTTCATCCCAGAGGTCGCAATCAGGTACCCGATACCCGTACCCTACCCGTGGCCGGGTACGGGTACGGCCGGGTACGGGTACCCGTTTGCGACCCTGGTGCGGCCGGGTACGGGTACGGGAAAGGAATCAAAACCCGTTTGCGACCTCTGCTCGTGAAGGCCGCAGCTGCTGGGCAGTTGGAGGCAGTCGCCCCTCCGACGCGAGCGGAGGGCGGGGAGCGACGCTGCTCTCACAACAACGGGTGGAGCGCCGGGCGGATAAAACGCAGCAAGTCGGCACAGTAGGAGGGTACAGCTGCTGGTAGCATCTGCCGGCCATCTCAGTCAGCCGACTCGCGCGGCACCCGCTGGTCCGTGCCGAGACCTCCTTCTGTCGGCGGCGAGAGCCTTCGGCACTTCACGTGAAGGCCTCAAAGTGCACCTGGCCTGGCACAGGCGCCGTGGTGACGTCACCGGCCACTTCGTGGGGCAAACGTTGGTGGTGGCATTGATCGTGATGTGTGCGGTGGCACCTCTTGGTTCATCATTCGTTTCCTCATTCGTTCATTTACTCATTTGTTCGTTTACTCATTCGTTCGTTTACTCATCGTTCGTTTACTCATTCGTTCGTTTCATTATTCGTTCATTTACTCATTCATTCGTTTACTCATTCGTTCGTTTACTCATTCGTTTACTCGTTCGTTTCATTATTCGTTCATTTACTCATTCATTCGTTTACTCATTCGTTTACTCATTCGTTCGTTTACTCATTCGTGACTCATTCCTTCGTTTCCTCATTCGTTCGCTCATTTGTTCGTTCGATAATAATTATTAAATGAACGTGTCGGTCAAAACCACCTTGGACCGCGGTGTGAACCTCGCCGCGAGGGAGACAAAGGCGGTCCCTGGGGCGCTGCTGTTCCTCGCCAACAGCACTTGCCCCAGCCGTCTGCTAAGGCTACACGGGCGAGCTTTGTCTTTGGCGTGTGTGTGCGTGTTGTGTGTGTGTTTGTCCGTGTGTACTGTGTGTGTCTGTGTCCGTGTGTGTGTAATGTGTGTCTGTGTGTCTGTGTGTGTGTCTATCCGTGTGTACTGTGTGTGTGTGCCGTGTGTGTGTACTGTGTCTTTGTGTGTGTCCGTGTGTGTGTGTAATGTGTGTTGTGTGCCTCTGTAACAGTGCTGATCAGTGACGGGGGCATGCTGTACGGTCGAGATGAGACGCCGCTGCCGCCGCCGCCGCCACCGCCCGGCGTGCTCAGTGTCCAGGTTCGTGCCGCCGTCACCAGCCACGACCTGTCCACTGCTGGATGAGCCCGCAAGCGCCGCAGTGCGGTAAAAGAGTTCACCCGTGACTCGGAGTGCAACCTGGTCTCAGTCACGTCAGTCAGTCAGTCGGTCAGTCAGTCGGTCAGTCAGTCACTCACTCAGTCAGTCACTCAGTCAGTCACTCAGTCAGTCAGTCAAGCACTCAGTCAGTCAGTCACTCAGTCAAGTCACTTAGTCACTCAGTCGGTCAGCCACTCAGCCAGTCACTCACTCAGCCAGTCACTCAGTCAGTCAGCCACTCAGTCACTCAGTCAGCCACCCGTTGGTGTGTGTGTGGGGTGTATGTGCGTGGTGTGTGTGGGGGGGGTGTATGTGTGTGGTGTGTGTGTGGGGGGGTGTATGTGTGTGTGGGTTGTGTTTTCCTGGGGCGGTTTAACAAAATAAATAAACCCATAAGTTCATTTGCCGTTCTTGTACAACCGGATAAGCGGGCGAGTGCTATGAGCGGGCGAGTGAGCGAGTGCAAGCGAGTGATGAAGTGAGCGGGCGAGTGAGTGAGTGTGAGAGAGCGAGTGATGGATGAAGTGGGTGAGCGGGCGAGTGAGTGAGTGAGTGATGGATGAAGTGAGCGAGCGAGTCAGCGAGCGAGTGATGGATAAAGTGAGCGAGCGAGCGAGCGTGAGAGTGAGTGATGGATGAAGTGAGCGAGCGAGCGTGAGAGTGAGTGATGGATAAAGTGAGTGAGTGATGGATAAAGTGAGTGAGTGATGGATGAAGTAAGTGAGTGAGCGGGTTGGCGCGGATCTTACGGTCGATAACAAAGCTGAACGTCTTGAGACACCGCAAGTGTGTGTAGCTGTGTGTGTGTGTGTGTGTGTGTGTGTGTGNGTGTGTGTGTGNGTATATATGTCGTGNTAGGGCTGTGTGNGTGTGTGTGNATGTGNGTGTGTGTCTGTGTGTGTGTGTAGCTTGTGTCTGTGTGTGTCTGTGTGTGTGNNTGTGTGTGTGTGTGTGTGTGTGTGTGTGTGTAGCTGTGTGTGTGTAGCTGTGTGTGTGTGTGTATATATGTGTATGTGCAGCTGTGTGCGTGTGTATCTGTGTGCGTGTGTAGCTGTGTGTGTGTGTAGCTGTGTGCGCGCGTGTGCCAGCGTGGTGCAGCGGTCAGCGCTACGAACCCGGCGACCCAAATTCGATTCCCGCTCACGGCCACCACACCCAGTGACGATTATCTGAACCGGTCCTGGGCCGCCCCCTAGGTCGACTCAGCCTCAAACGAGTACCCGTTGCGGTTGTGTAAACGTCGCCACCGGGGAGACAAAGGCGGCCGGGCGCGGTGCTGGCCACCCACCCCTCGCGTGCCACGTTGCCGGTAGCCTTCGCAGGTGCTGCTGCTCGCTAACAGCACTTGCCCCTCCAGCCCGTGAAGGCTACGCGGGGGACCTTTGCCTGTGCCCGCGTGCGTGCAGCTGGCCAGGCTGAGCGAGGTGGTGGCGCGCCTGGAGGAGAACTCCCAGCAGGCCGCGCGGCTCGCAGAGCTGCCCGACATCGTCACCGAGATGCAGGAGGTCAGCGGCACCCCCCCCCCCAGACCCCCCCCCCNACCTTACTCCCCTTACCCCCTTAACCCCCTAGCCCCCACCCCCTAACCCCCTAGCCCCACCCCCGCCTACCTCCTAACCCCCCTACCCCTAGTTCCACCTTACTCCCCACCCCCCTAACCCCCCTACCCCACCCCTTCTACTCCCCCCCACCCCCTATCCCCCCTACCCCACCTCCCCTACCCCCACCTCCCCTACCCCGCCTGCCCCCACCCCCAGTTCGTCGTAGCTCTCCAACGCCCCGGTGCAGGTGCACCGCCTTGATGACACGTGACGTGGTGTGACGTTGGTATGACGGTGCCGTGACGTGTTGTGACGTGGCGTAACGTGACTGTGGTGTGACGTGGTGTAACGTGTTGTGACTGTGGTGTGACTTGTGACGTGGTGTAACGTGTTGTGACTGTGGTGTGACTTGTGACGTGGTGTAACGTGGCGTGACGGTGTTGTGACGGTGCTGTGACGTGGTGTGACGTGGTGTAACGTGTTGTGACTGTGGTGTGACTTGTGACGTGGTGTAACGTGGCGTGACGGTGGTGTGACGGTGCTGTGACGTGCTGTGCAGGAGGTGCGAACCCTCACTCCGGGCATGGACGAGATCCGCGTGCACAACGAGGCTCTGCAGCAGCAGCTGGTCGACCTCCAGCAGCAGCTCAGCGACCACCTCCAGCAGGTGAGCCCCGCCCCTCCACCCCCCTCCCCCTCCACCCCCCCTCCACCCACCCCTCGTCCTCCTCTGGGATGACCGACGCACGCGCCAGCAGGCCCAGTGGCCGAGTGAGCACCCTCCCACTGCGCCGCCGCTCCTGATGAGCTCACGGCGATAAACACCCCCTCCTCGTGTCCATCCCCTCCTCGTGTCCACCCCCCACTCGTGTCCACCCCCACCCCCTCCTCGTGTCCACCCCCACCCCCACTCGTGTCCACTCCCCCTCGTGTCCACCCCCACGCCCTCCTCGTGTCCACCCCTCCTCGTGTCCACCCCCTCCTCGTGTCCACCCCACCCCCTCCTCGTGTCCACCCCCACCCCCACTCGTGTCCACCCCTCCTCGTGTCCACCCCCTCCTCCTACTCGTGTCCCCCACCCCTCCTCCTCTCCACCCCCCCCCCCCCGCTGCTGGCAGGCTGCCGAGCGTGAGGAGGCCGTGGGGGAGACGTTGGAGCAACTCGGCAAGCGCATCAACGACGCCCTCGCCGCTCCCAAGATGCACGCGGACGTCCCCGCAGACTCCCCCGTGGACTTCTCCGTGGACTCCCCCGTGGACTCCGCCGTGGACTTCCCATCGGACTCCCCCGTGGACTCCCCCGTGGACTCCGCCCCCGTGGACTTCCCATCGGACTCCCCGTGGACTCCGCCCCCGTGGACTTCCCATCGGACTCCCCCGTGGACTCCCCCGTGGACTCCGCCCCCGTGGACTTCCCATCGGACTCCCCCGTGGACTCCCCCGTGGACTCCGCCCCCGTGGACTTCCCATCGGACTCCCCCGTGGACTCCGCCCCCGTGGACTTCCCATCGGACTCCCCCGTGGACTCCCCCGTGGACTCCGCCCCCGTGGACTTCCCATCGGACTCCCCCGTGGACTCCCCCGTGGACTCCCTCGCGGGGAACTCCGCCGAGTCTGGAACCTCGGCGAGCCCCGGAGCGGACTCGGGGTCGACCACCGCCACCGTAACCACCACCACTCCATCCCAGGTGAGATGACCGCTCCACCCTAACGGCAGCGGTGGTGGCGGCAGCGGCGGTGGTGGCGGCGATGGTGGCGGTAGCGGCGGTGGTGGCGGCGATGGTGCCGGCGGTGGTGGCGGTGGTGGCGTCGGTGGTGGCAGTAGCGGCGGCGGTGGCGGAGGTGGTGGCAGCGATGGTGCTGCTACCCCATTAGGGGGGCCCCAAACAGGAACTATGTTTTGGGTTTAGGCGGGGGGGGGGGGGTTCCGGTTTATTCGCCGGCAGCAGCGAACCTCTGGAGTCCTGGAACACCGAACTCGGCGTCTCGGAGGCGCCGGCTCCTCTCCCCGGGGCCACACGGCGACCATCCCGGCCCAGCCGGCACCGTCACCGTGGCAGGGCCCCCACGCGCCCCCCACGGCGCTGCCGCAGCTGTTGTGTCGCAGTGGGTGGGTGGTGGTGGTGGTGAGGCCGTGTTCGTTTGTTTGCCCCGAGTGGGTATGGGTAGGGGTAAGGGGGTAGGGGGTAAGGGGTAGGGGGTAAGGGGTAGGGGGTAAGGGGGTAGGGGGTAAGGGGGTAGGGGGTAAGGGGGTAGGGGGTAATGGGGGTCGGGGACCCACGCGATGCTTGGGATATTCCCCATGTGGGAGGGAGTCGGAGTCAGGTGACCAATCAGTGGTGTGAAATCGCACACGTGTCTACCTGTGTGTGTGTGTGTACCTGTGTGTGTGTGTGTACCTGTGTGTGTGTGTGTGGCTACCTGTGTGTGTGTACCTGTGTGTGTGTACCTGTGTGTGTATGTACCCTGTGTGTGTATGTACCCTGTGTGTGTATGTACCCTGTGTGTGTACCTGTGTGTGTATGTGTGTGTGTACCTGTGTGTGTGTGTACCTGTGTGTGTATGTACCNTGTGTGTGAATCTGTGTGTGTGTACCTGTGTGTGTAGTGTGTGTATGTACCTGTGTGTATGTGTGTGTATGTACCTGTGTGTGTGTACCTGTGTGTGCGTACCTGGTGTGCGTACCTGTGTGTGTATACCTGTGTGTGTGTACCTGTGTGTGTCTGTGTGTGTGTACGTGTGTGTGTGCCTGTGTGTGTACCCTGTGTGTGTCTGTGTGTGTGTGCCTGTGTGTGTGTGTGTACGTGTACCTTGTGTGTGTGTGTACCTGTGTGTACCTGTGTGTGTACCTGTGTGTATCTACCTGTGTATGTGTGTACCTGTGTATGTGTGTACCTGTGTGTGTGTACCTGTGTGTGTGTACCTGTGTGTATCTACCTGTGTATGTGTGTACCTGTGTGTGTGTGNACCTGTGTATGTGTGTACCTGTGTGTATGTGTAAGTGGGTAGTGGTCTTGCGGTTAGCGCTGCGCTACGAACCTGGCGACCCGAGTTCGATTTCCGCTCACGGTCACCAACACCCAGTGACGATTATCTGAACCGGTTCTGGGCCGCCTCCCCTAGGTCGACTCAGCCTCAAATGAGCACCTGGTGCGGTGTGTAGTGAACGTCGCCACTGGGGAGACAAAGGCGGCCGGGCGTGGTGCTGGCCACCCACCCCCTCGTGTGCCGTGCCGGCCTTCATAGGTGCTGCTCGCTAACAGCACTTGCCCCAACAGCGTGTTAAGGCTATACGGGGATCTTTGTCTTTGCTGGGCAAGTTCACGTGGCCTCAAAAGCGCACCTAGCCTGGCACGCGCGCCGCGGTGACTTCCCCGCACACTCACTGGCGAACGGCGGCCGTCGTTGTTGTTGTTGCTACTGTTGTTGTTGTTGTCGTTGTTGTTGTTGTTGCTGCTGCGGGGCAAGTTCTCAGCAGCACTTGTCCCGAAAGTCTGTTGAGGCTATACCGGGGGGGGGGGGGAGCTTTGGCTTTGTATGACGCAAGAAACCGGTTCGCCGGCCCGAGGAGGAGCGAGAGACGCAGGCGCCGCGCGTCGCGTCACGCGCCGGTGCAGCAGCGGTGAGAGCCCTCGCGAGTTGACGAGAAGAAAATATCGCCGTCAAATTGGGCGATTACTCAATCCATCACCCCCCCGCCATCCCTATCCACCCTCCCCCAAACCCCCCCATCCATCCCCCAACCCCTCCCTCCAACCCCCTCCATCCTCCCCCCAACCCCCCCCCACATCCCTCTCCACCCTCCCTCAACCCCCCAATCCCTCCCCCCAACCCCCACCATCCCTCCCCTCCCCTCCCCCCTCAACCCCCAACCCCCCAATCCCTCCCCCAACTCCCACCATCCCTCCCCTCCCCCCCATCCCTCCCTCCCCCCTCAACCCCCCTCACATCCCTCCCCCCCAACCCCTCCCTCCCCCCAACCCCCCATCCCTCCCCCCTCAACCCCCCCTCACATTCCTCCCCCCAACCCCTCCCTCCCCCCAACCCCCCCAACCCCCCCCCCCATCCCTCCCCCCAACCCCCCCCCATCCTCCCCCAACCCCCCCATCCCTCCCCCTCAACCCCCCTCACATCCCTCCCCCCCAACCCCTCCCTCCCCCCAACCCCTCCCTCCCCCACCCCCCCCATCCCTCCCCCCAACCCCCCCATCCCTCCCCCCAACCCCCCCATCCCTCCCCCCTCAACCCCCCTCACATCCCTCCCCCCCAACCCCCCCATCCCTCCCCCCACAACCCCCCCAACCTCATGTTATGGGGAGCGGCGGCGCAGTGGTTAGCGCACTGCGAAAACCTGGCGGGACCCTCCTGGAGACGAGTCTCGAGACTCGGTGAGGCTATCCGGCTCTCGAGCTATCACACTCCGAAACGTCGCGATCCGTTCGATTTTCTACCCACGTGACTTTACCGAAAGAACCAAAGAGGATGGATTCCTGCAGTCACGAACGCTTCAAATCAGCTATCACACTACAGTGGCACCTCGGTATACGTCGCTAATTCGTTCCAGAAGGTCGGACTTTGCAGAAAATGACGTTTACCAAACGAATTTCTCCCATAAGAAATAAAGGGAAAGGAAAGAATCCGTTCCAGAGTATAAGAATTATATTTTATATGGAATATTATACATTAATGGGGTTGTATAAAATTATTTAGACACTACTTATTACTAAAATGCATACATAAATTCAAATAAATGCAAAAATAAATTGAAATAAATTGTAATAAAATACAAATTTAACGCCACTTTAGCTTGCTGAGAGGAGTTGAAAGCCGACGAGGATGGTGGTGAGGAAGGTGAGGAGTCGTGAACGGGGTAGACGCGGTGACTCATCCCGACCCATACAAGTTCTAGCAAGCGCGACGTATCCCAAGCAAGACGTCGTATCCCAAGACAATTTTTTCTCTCGTCAAAACACGACGTATACCAAATTAGACGTATTCCAAAGCGGTTGTCATCATCATCATCGTCGTCGTCGTCGTCGTCACGTGTAAATGCCGAATAGCTCTGAACGCGTTCTGTCGATTCGAAATGTGGAGGGAGAAAAACCGAAGGACTCCGGAGAAAAGTCCACGCAGTGACCACCACGGGGGAGAGAGAGAGAGAGGAAGACTCCAAATCTACAGCAGCAGCAGCAGGCGTCGTCAGGGTCGGGATCGAGCCCACGACCTCCTGTATACCAGCGAGGTAGTCAACATCTCCTAGCCACCGTAATGATGATGATGAGAGAGAGACACGCAAACTCTAAATATACAGCAGCAGCAGGCGTCGTCAGGAGTCGGGATCGAGCCCGCGACCTCCTGTACACCAGGCGAGGTAGTCAACATCTCCTAGCCACCGTGATGATGATGATGATGATGAGAGAGAGATACGCAAACTCCAAATATACAGCAGCAGGCGTCATCAGGGGTCGGGATCGAGCCCACGACCTCCTGTACACCAGGCGAGGTAGTCAACATCTCCTAGCCACCGTGGCTAGATAATAACGAGAACAATAAACACGAAATAATATTGCAGAGTAGTAATGGCGAGCGCGAGACTCCGCGTTCGACATTCCGCTTGACTCGAGCCGTTTCTGCAAAACCCGGTGTGGATTGATGACTTCCCCCCTCTCCCCCCCCACTCCCCCCCCCTTCCTACAGGGCCTTGCATCGTCGTCTTCAGCGTCGTCGTCGTCGGAAGAGGATGAAGAAGATCGACCGGCGGATTGGACGTCCAGGGAGTCGGAGCGGCTCGCAACCAGGGGGTGCTCACCAAGGTGCGGCTGGGGATGGGCTTCGGCTCCTCCTCGGAGGAAGAGGGCGGTCAGGTGGAGGAGGTGTTTGAAACTGAGCAAGAGGTGAAGGATGCCGAGAAGGAGGTGGAGGAGGAAGAGGAGGAGGAGGAGGGGGAGGCCGCACGAGGTTATCGAAGTGAAACTGGGCGACGTTCCCGGGATGAGCGAGGACGCGGCGGAAGGCGGCGACCACGACCACGGCGACGACGAGGAGGAGGAGGACGAGGAGGACCGTGCGGGCATTCAGGCCGTGCTGCAGAGGATCCTGGGCAAGCAGTGGATGGAGGCTCACCCCGCCGGGGCGCTACCACGGGGCGGGGCAGGCGGCGGCGGCGGCGGGGACGTCGGACTCCCCGGGCCCGGCCAGGACGCTGCAGCGACGACGACGGCGCCCGCCGTGACGACGACGACGACGACGACGACGGTCGGGACGACGCGCCGGACGACCGAGGCCGACGAGGAGCAGGAGGAGGAGGAGCCGCCGAGCTGCGCGAGGTCCTGCTGGGAGCCCAGCGGGCCCTGCGGCGGGCCTGCTGGCGCCCGGCGCGTTCGTGCCGAGCTGCGACGGCTCGGGGCGCTACGGCGCGACGCAGTGCTCGCGCGGGCGCGCCGAGTGCTGGTGCACGGACGAGCGCGGACGCGAGCTCTCGGAGACGCGGAGCGACGGGCCCACGAGCGGCTGTGACAGCTGAGTGGCGACGCGTCCCCACCGTGTGTTGTTGTCTGTGTTGTGTTGTTGTTGTTGTGTTGTTGTTTGTGTTGTTGTTGTGTTGTTGTGTTGTTCTTGTGGCGGTGGTGGTGCGTATGGTGGGGCGGTGTCGGGTGTTGTGTGTCACCGTGTGTTGTTGTGTGCAAAACAACCCCCTACCTCCTCGTGGTGCCGGATGGGCAACGCTGTGGGGGAGGGCCAATTCCGATTGGCTGTCCCCTCATGGCATCTGTGACCACTACAGTGGCTAAATGGTGGCTCTGGATGGGTGCGAGGGCTGGTAACCCCTCCACTTCAATTACCACTAAATCACGACCACAAAATTGAATTAATAAGCTTGTGCCGAGGCCCCGGGGGGACAGGCGTCTATGATGTCTCCTGGCCAAACCCAATTGGCGCCAGGAGACTGAAACTTTACCCTCGGGGCTCCTCCAGAAACAACAAAAAACAACTACGTGTGGCCACGTGGAATGTTCGAATGCTCACTGCGGAGGAGAGGCTGCCACTCCTCTGTTGGGAGCTGGACTGGTACCGCCTGGATCTCTGTAGTATTCAGGTCCAGTGGACCGCACTGGCTCCTGCCACCATGAGGGGTGGACAGTCCTATACTCGGGGCAGGAGACTGCCAAACAACAGGGTGTGGCTCTTCTTCTGAACAAAAGAATGAAGGGGGCGTGGGAGCATGACGGTGAGGTGTGGGAAGTTGTAAGCCCCAGGCTACTTTGGGCTCGCCTTCCCATCAACCAGAGGCGAGGAGTGGTGGTCATGGTTACTTATGCCCCACTGAAGAGGATGCAGGCAATGCCGATGAGTCAGATACCTTCTATGACCTCCTGCCACAGGTGCTAGCTAAAGTGGCCCCTCGGGATAGAGTCATCTTGTTGGGTGACTTCAATGCCCGAGTTGGTCATGATGCTGTCACCTGTTCTGGATTAATTGGAAGGCATGGACCAGATCAGCTCAATAACAACGGTAGGAGGCTGCTGATTTTTATGCAGCCCATGGGCTTGTAATTACCAACACGCTGTTCCGGCATCGGCACATCCACACATCATGGATGCATGCCGGGTCCAAGCAAGAACATCTGCTGGACTATGTAGTGACGGAACAGCGTATGCGGGCCCATGTCCTTGACACCAGGACCTACCGTGGAGCTGATCTGCCCACTGACCATCGACTTGTCACTTATAAGATGCGCCTGCCATTTTTCCACTCCGGTGGTGGGTGTACACCCAGGACCCCATTTAAACCCTTAGTAGCATGGTCTCGGCTAGATGATGAAAGTTGCAAGCGATAATTTCATCATCGCTTGCGGCTGGGGTTGGCATCGTCCCCACTATGTGTTGTGTGTTGTGTGTGCGTTGTGTTTTTCTGTGTTGTATGTGTTGTGTGTGGGGTGTGCGAATGTGTTGTGTGTGCGTTGTGTTTTTCTGTGTTGTATGTGTTGTGTGTGGGGTGTGCGTGTGTTGTGTGTTTTTGTGTTGTATGTGTTGTGTGTGGGGTGTGAGTGTGTTGTGTGTTTTTCTGTGTTGTATGTGTTGTGTGTGGGGTGTGAGTGTGTTGTGCGTGTGTTGTGTGTTGTATGTGTTGTGTGTGGGGTGTGAGTGTGTTGTGCGTGTGTTGTGTGTTTTTGTGTTGTATGTGTTGTATGTGTTGTGTGTGTTGTGTGTGGGGTGTGAGTGTGCTGTGTGTGCGTTGTGTCTTTCTGTGTTGTGTGTGGGGTGTGAGTGTCTTGTGAGTGTGTTGTGTGTTTTTCTGTGTTGTATGTGTTGTGTATGTTGTGTGTGGGGTGTGAGTGTGTTGTATGTGTTTTGTGTTTTTCTGTGTATGTGTTGTGTGTGTTGTGTGTTGTTGCTGCCAGTTTTATAATGGGGGGCTGGTGGGGGGGAGTGGGATTTGGGCGACTGCGGTGGCTGTGACGTAACGTGGCCAACGCACGTGGTGCGTGCGTCTGTCGAACCGCAGAGATGAGAGCCGACTGGGTCGACGGCGCGGCTCAAGCAGAAGATGACGACGCTCACTTTGACCTGCCGGGGATCGTCTCACTCAGAGGTGAGGGCCGTGTCCTCTTGGTTCATTCACGTGCACGTGTGTTGAACTTCTTTCGCACTGTACGTAGCCAACCGTGCTAATCGGAGGTGTGTGAGTCTATGGGTCTCTGTGTGAGTCTATGGGTCTCTGTGTGAGTCTATGGGTCTCTGTGTGAGTCTATGGGTCTCTGTGTGAGTCTGTGGGTCTCTGTGTGAGTCTGTGGGTCTCTGTGTGAGTCTGTGGGTCTCTGTGTGAGTCTGTGGTTCTCTGTGTGAGTCTGTGGGCTTCTGTGTGAGTCTGTGGGCTCTGTGTGAGTCTGTGGTCTCTGTGTGAGTCTGTGGGTCTCTGTGTGAGTCTATGGGTCTCTGTGTGAGTCTCTATGCGAGTCTGTGTCTCTGTGTGAGTCTATGGGTCTCTGTGTGAGTCTATGGGTCTCTGTGTGAGTAGTCTATGTGTCTCTATGTGAGTCTGTGGGTCTCTATGTGAGTCTGTGGGTCTCTATGTGAGTCTGTGTCTCTGTGTGAGTCTATGGGTCTCTGTGAGTCTATGGGCTCTGTGTGAGTCTATGGGTCTCTGTGTGAGTCTATGGGTCTCTGTGCGAGTCTATGGGTCTCTCTGTGAGTCTATGTGTCTCTGTGTGAGCCTATGTGTCTCTATGTGAGTCTGTGTCTCTGTGTGAGTCTATAGGTCTCTGTGTAAGTCTGTGGGTCTCTGTGTGAGTAGTCTATGTGTCTCTGTGTGAGTCTATGTGTCTCTGTATGAGTCTACGGGTCTCTATGTATGTGTCTCTGTGTGAGTCTATGGGTCTCTGTGTGAGTCTATGGGTCTCTGTGCGAGTTTGTGTCTCTGTGTGAGTCTATGGGTCTCTGTGTGAGTCTGTGGGTCTCTGTGTGAGTCTGTGGGTCTCTGTGTGAGTCTATGGGTCTCTGTATGAGTCTACGGGTCTCTATGTGAGTATGTGTCTCTGTGTGAGTCTATGTGTCTCTGTGTGAGTCTATGTGTCTCTGTGTGAGTCTATGGGTCTCTGTGTGAGTCTATGGGTCTCTGTGTGAGTCTGTGAGTCTCTATGCGAGCCTGTGTCTCTGTGTGAGTCTATGGGTCTCTGTGTGAGTCTATGGGTCTCTGTGTGGATCTATGTGTCTCTGTGTGAGTCTATGTGTCTCTATGTGAGTCTGTGTCTCTGTGTGAGTCTATGGGTCTCTGTGTGAGTCTGTGTCTCTGTGTGAGTCTATGTGTCTCTGTGTGAGTCTATGTGTCTCTATGTGAGTCTATGGGTCTCTGTGTGAATCTGTGGGTCTCTGTGTGAGTCTGTCTCTGTGAGTCTATGTGTCTCTATGTGTCTCTATGTGAGTCTATGGGTCTCTATGCGAGTCTATGGGTCTCTATGCGAGTCTGTGGGTCTCTATGTGAGTCTATGTGTCTCTGTGTGAGTCTATGGGTCTCTGTGTGAGTCTGTGGGTCTCTATGTGAGTCTATGTCTCTGTGTGAGTCTGTGTCTCTGTGTGAGTCTGTCTCTGTGTGTCTCTATGTGAGTCTGTGTCTCTGTGTGAGTCTATGTGTCTCTGTATGAGTCTACGGGTCTCTATGTGAGTATGTGTCTCTGTGTGAGTCTATGGGTCTCTGTGTGAGTCTGTGGGTCTCTGTGTGAGTCTATGTGTCTCTACGTGAGTCTATGCATCTCTGTGTGCATCTCCGTCTCTCTCTGTCTCCCCCGGCAACAGACCTGCAGTGGTTCCTGTACCGCTGCGACGGGGACCGCGACGGCCTCGTCACCTACGACGACGTCCGCCGCCAGCTGGGCGACGGAGCCCCCACGCGGGAGCGCTTCCTCGGCTTCGACCTCAACCAGGATCGCCAGCTCTCCTACACCGAGATGCGCCTCGCCGCCGGCATCCTGCAGTAGCCCCCACCGCCATCCCCACCACCAGCCCCACCACAACCCCNACCACCATCCGTCACCACAACCTCCCACCACCGCCCCCACCACCGCCCCCACCACCATCCCCACCACCATCCCCCACCACCATCCCCACCACAACCCTCCACCACCATCCCCACCACAACCCTCCACCACCATTCCCCACCACAACCCCCACCACCATCCGCCACCACAACCCCCACCACCATCCGTCACCACAACCCCCCACCACCATCCGTCACCACAACCCCCCCCCCCACGGCCCCTCCCCTCCGCCTACCAACGGATGTGCTCTGAAGAAGGGCCATTGCTCGAAACGTCGAGCGTCAAGGGGGCTCACGAAGTCCTTCTGATTTCGCGGCATCTCTGATTGCTGGACGGACCACGACGCACACTACGACGTAATACACATACTACGACGTACCTCACACTACAACGTATCACGTACTACGACGTACCACGTACTACGACGTACCGCATACGACGTACCGCGTACTACGACGTAATAGACACGTACTACGGCGTACCACGTACTACGACGGACCGCGTACTACGACGTATCATGTACTACGACGTACCGCAAAATGTATGACGTGTCTGTGAGTGTGTGCGCGTGTGCGCGTGTGTGCGTGTGTGTGTGTGGGCTCAGCTTAGCGGTTGAAAGTGTCTGTGGGAGGTTTTGGTGAATTCTTTGGACCGGCTGTTGTTGTTGTTTTAACACGTCGTCGTAGTCGTAGTAGGGCTTTCGCGACCAATATTATCCATAATAGAGGTGTTTTTTTTGTTGGGTCGGATCAAGTAAATATAAATGTGTGTGTCGTTAAACCCGCCGCCACCCGACACAGCCAATCAGTCAGGGGCTTGTCACGTCAACAGTGAACCCACCGTCGTTTCGTGTCGGCAACCTTGCCCAAGGGGCGGCACACGTGGGCGTCGTGCGCTTGTCCGCCCGCTTGTGCAGTCGAGGCGGTTGTTGTTGTTGTGGTTTTTTTGTCGTGGACGATGTAAGACTGTTGGCTTCTTGACCTGGCGGGGGCGGAAGGGAGCGGGACACCGGGTGTGCCTCTGCACTGCGCAAAAAAAACCAATAAAATGCTGAGCTGGGAATATCGAGAGTGGCTGAGAGTGGCCAACGTGGCGGCGGGCTGTGGCGCACACCACCGGAGGAGGTCTTGACAATCAGCGAACCGTCGGCTCGCAAACGAGCGCGAGTTCAAGTGCGCCATCAACGCACGCTGCTCGCACGCTCGCCCGCTTACCCAATCATCTACTCACTCACCAACGCATCCACTCACCCACTCATCCATCCACTCACGACACTGTAGATCACAACAACAACACACTCACCCACCCACCCACCCACCAACCCACTCGCTCACCAACCCACCCACCCATCCACTCACCAATCCACCCACACACTGCAGGTTACAACACACTCACCCACTCACCAACCCACTCACCACAACAACAAAGCGAAAATCCACGGGGAGTATTAAACTCGACTTAACCTTTACTTGCCTCGCGTTGTTCCCGCCGATGGATCGCACTGCCTACGCGACACGAACACACGACTCGAACGCATGACACGCGAACGCGTGAAGCGAACGCACGATACACGAAGCGAACGAACGACACGAACGAACGACTCGAAAGCGCGACGCTGCACTAACGACTCGACACGAACACACGACACGGCACTGCATTCATGAGGAACACTGCAAATCTCTACACGCGGACACAATGGGGACAATGGGGACACGGAGACATGGGAATATGTGAACACGGGGACACGTGGTGAGTGTACACACAGGGACACGGGGACACGGCGGTGCGTGTACACCGTCGCAAGCGACAAATACGTCGCCGCAGCTGGTGCCAAGCGCCATCGCGGCTTCTGGCCGTCGCGCCGCGCGGCGCTCTCAGATGCGCTGTCCGGAACGCCGCTCTTTGCCGACATTCGGAAGCCACCTCCGATTATCACGGCTGGCTACGTACGGTGCGATAGAAGTTCAACATACGTACATACTGCCCATAGACTCAACACTGCCCATAGACTCAACACTGCCCATAGACTCAACACTGCCCATAGACTCAACACTGCCCATAGACTCAACACTGCACCATAGACTCAACACTGCCCATAGACTCAGCACTGCCCATAGACTCAACACTGCCCATAGACTCAGCACTGCCCATAGACTCAACACTGCACCATAGACTCAACACTGCCCATAGACTCAGCACTGCCCATAGACTCAACACTGCCCATAGACTCAGCACTGCACCATAGACTCAACACTGCCCATAGACTTAACACTGCACCATAAACTCAACACTGCACCACAGACTCAACACTGCCCACAGATTCAACACTGCCCACAGACTCAGCACTGCCCATAGACTCAACACTGCACCATAGACTCAACACTGCCCATAGACTCAACACTGCCCACAGACTCAGCACTGCCCTCAGACTCAACACTGCCCATAGACTCAACACTGCCCATAGACTCAGCACTGCACCATAGACTCAACACTGCCCATAGACTCAACACTGCACATAGACTCAACACTGCCCATAGACTTAACACTGCACCATAAACTCAACACTGCACCATAGACTCAACACTGCCCACAGATTCAACACTGCCCACAGACTCAGCACTGCCCATAGACTCAACACTGCACCATAAACTCAACACTGCCCACAGACTCAACACTGCACCACAGACTCAACACGGCTCCTCCAATTAGCACGGTTGGCTACGTACGGTGCGAAACAAGTTCAACACACGTGTACATACGCGTGTCGTCAATGAATGAATGGGAGCCCCACCTCCGCCCCGCCGCTCCCCCCCCGCAGCGTTGTACGTAACCTCAGCGTTTCTTTGGACGTGGAGCGACCGAGTAGTAGAAAAAAAAGAAAGTAGAGCCGAAGAAAAATACGTTCAGGGAATAACGTCGACCTCCCGCCTCCGCGTCGAGACTGACCTCCTCAGGGACAATCACCGGGAACTCTCCAGCCCCCCCCCGCCCTCTCTCCGCGCGTCCCGAGAGCGAACGAAATCTGCGCGCGCATGTTTTGTTCGTGACATTTCGCCGCGGTCTTTCCCTCCCTCTTGCGCCGCCGCCGCCGCCGGGACCCCCCCCCNGCCGCGTCCGTCAGGACAGCACGCTCAGCGTGATGGTGCCCGCCGCACGCTTCAGGGCGGCCACCGCCTCCTCGTGCGTGCGCCCTCCAGCGCCTCCCCGTTCACCGCCACGATCTGGTCGCCCCGCTGGAGCCGCCCATCCTCAGCCGCCGCTCCCTGCGGGGTGGGCGGGTGCGGGGGCGCGGGAGGGGGGGCGCGGGGGGGGGGGGGCGAGGGCACCGGGGGGCGCCGTCCATCAAGGGAGATTTTTTTTGTAACAAAGTAAAGTGAAATTTCGATTTAAAGACCTGTTCTTCACCTGAGGACGGCTGCTTGCGTTGTGGCCGAAACGTCGTGAGAATTATTTAATTATGTTTTATTTTTATTATTTTATTACTTCCCTTCTACGTGACTTTACTGAAAAACCAAGAAAAAGTAAAGTGAGCCATTGACGCAGGCAGGCGGAGTTGATGCTGTTGGCGGTGCCATTGGGTTCGGCACCCGGAATGTGCGAAGGGCGCGGTGTTTTTTCACGGTTCACGCCGCGCACCGCCGCCCGGCCGCCTTTGTCTTCCCCAGCGGCGATGTTTACCGCACACACACACACCGCGCCGGGTACTCATTTTGAGGCCGAGTCGACCTAGAGGAGAGGGGAGGCCCCAGCACCGGCTCGGATAGTCGCCGCCGGTGTCGTAGCGCAGCGCGCTAACCGCTACGCTGCCGCTCTCTGTATACTAAGACACTGTAGGGGCAAGTGCTGTTAGCGAGCAGCACCTATGAAGGCCGACACGGCACACGAGGGGGTGGGTGGCCAGCAGCACGCCCGGCCGCCTTTGTCTCCAGGTTACTCATTTCAGGCTGAGTCGACCTAGGGGAAGGAGGCCCAGGACCGGTTCAGATAATCGTCACTGGTGATGGCCGTGAGCGGGAATCGAACCCGGTTCGCCAGGTTCGTAGCGCAGTGCTAACCGCTACACCACCGCTCCCCATACACACACAACACGACGTGATGGTGACGTCACCACGGCGCCTGTACCAGGCCAGGTGCACTGTGAGGCCACGTGATGTGTCAAAGGCTCGCTGGCAGGTCACGGGACAGACCCAGGTGGTGCCATGGGGTTGACTGACTTGAGATGTTTGGCAGATGCACCACCTGTGCCCCCTATTGCTCATTGTTGTGAGCACGCACACATGCACACATGCACACAAAGATCCCCCGTATAGCCTGAACAGACTGTTGGGGCAAGTGCTGTTAGCGAGCACCTATGAAGGCCGGCACTGCACACGCACACACACAACAATCACTACTATGTGGCGGTGATGTCACCACGGTGCTTGTGCCGACAGGAAGTCACGGGGCAGACCCAAGTGCCGTGGGTTGACTGACTGAGATGACTGGCCGATGCATCACCTGTGCCCCCTACTGTGCCACACCCGCACACACTCGCACACCCGCACTCACACACTCGCACACCCGCACACACACACTCGCACACCTGCACACACACACTCGCACACTCGCACACACACACTCGCACACCCGCACGCACACACTCGCACACCCGCACACACACACTCGCACACCCGCACTCACACACTCGCACACCCGCACACACACACTCGCACACCCGCACACACACACTCGCACACCCGCACTCGCACACCCGCACTCACACACTCGCACACCCGCACACACACACTCGCACACTCGCACACCCGCACACACACACTCGCACACCCGCACACACACACTCGCACACCCGCACTCACACACTCGCACACCCGCACACACACACTCGCACACCCGCACACACACACTCGCACACCCGCACACACACACTCGCACACCCGCACACACACACTCCCACTCACACACTCGCACACCCGCGCACACACACTCGCACACCCGCACACACACACTCGCACACCCGCACTCACACACTCGCACACCCGCACACACACACTCGCACACCCGCACACACACACTCGCACACCCGCACACACACACTCGCACACCCGCACACACACACTCGCACACCCGCACCACACACTCGCACACCCGCACACACACACTCGCACACCCGCACACACACACTCGCACACCCGCACACACACACTCGCACACCCGCACACACACACTCGCACACCCGCACACACACACTCGCACACCCGCACACACACACTCGCACACCCGCACACACACACTCGCACACCCGCACACACACACTCGCACACCCGCACACACACACTCGCACACCCGCACACACACACTCGCACACCCGCACACACACACTCGCACACCCGCACACACACACTCGCACACCTGCACTCACACACTCGCACACCCGCACACACACTCACCTTGCTGAAGATGCTGCGCACGTATATGGGCAGGTCTCCGTGGGGGCTCCCGCGGCCCCCCACGATGCTGAAGCCGAGCCCCTCGGGGCCCCGGTGAAGAACCACGGTGCGGCACTGGCCCGGCCTGTGCTCCAGCGAACAGCGGCACGGCACACACAAAGCCCCCCCCACCCCGTGTAGCCTTAATGGACTGTCGGGGAAAGTGCCGTGAGCGAGTGGCCGCGCCTATGAAGGCCGGCACGGCACACACACACACACGCACACACAGACAAAGACCCTCCGTGTTGCCTTGCCACAAACGATTGCACAACGAAGTGGCCGATCATCACCACGCGGCAATGTCTGGCAGCAGCCGAGTACTCTAAACGCCGTGACGTCGATTCCTAACGTGGAGGGGAAAAACTGGAGGACCCGGACAGAATCCACGCGACCACCACGGGGAGAGAGAGAGAGACACGCAGACTCCAAATACACAGCAGCAGCAGGCGTCAGGGCTGGGATCAAACCCACGACCTCCTGTACACCAGGCGAGGTAGTTAACATCTCACCACAGGGAGAGAGAGAGAGACACGCAGACTCCAAATACACAGCAGCAGCAGGCGTCAGGGCTGGGATCGAACCCACGACCTCCTGTACACCAGGCGAGGTAGTTAACATCTCACCACAGGGAGAGAGAGAGAGACACGCAGACTCCAAATACACAGCAGCAGCAGGCGTCAGGGCTGGGATCGAACCCACGACCTCCTGTACACCAGTCGAGGTAGTTAACATCTCACCACAGGGAGAGAGAGAGAGACACGCAGACTCCAAATACACAGCAGCAGCAGGCGTCAGGGCTGGGATCGAACCCACGACCTCCTGTACACCAGGCGAGGTAGTTAACATCTCACCACAGGGAGAGAGAGAGAGACACGCAGACTCCAAATACACAGCAGCAGCAGGCGTCAGGGCTGGGATCGAACCCACGACCTCCTGTACACCAGTCGAGGTAGTTAACATCTCACCACAGGGAGAGAGAGAGAGACACGCAGACTCCAAATACACAGCAGCAGCAGGCGTCAGGGCTGGGATCGAACCCACGACCTCCTGTACACCAGTCGAGGTAGTTAACATCTCACCACAGGAGAGAGAGAGAGACACGCAGACTCCAAATACACAGCAGCAGCAGGCGTCAGGGCTGGGATCGAACCCACGACCTCCTGTACACCAGTCGAGGTAGTTAACATCTCACCACAGGGAGAGAGAGAGAGACACGCAGACTCCAAATACACAGCAGCAGCAGGCGTCAGGGCTGGGATCAAACCCACGACCTCCTGTACACCAGGCGAGGTAGTTAACATCTCACCACGGGGAGAGAGAGAGACACGCAGACTCCAAATACACAGCAGCAGCAGGCGTCAGGGCTGGGATCAAACCCACGACCTCCTGTACACCAGGCGAGGTAGTTAACATCTCACCACGGGGAGAGAGAGAGACACGCAGACTCCAAATACACAGCAGCAGCAGGCGTCAGGGCTGGGATCAAACCCACGACCTCCTGTACACCAGGTGAGGTAGTTAACATCTCACCACAGGGATAGAGAGAGAGACACGCAGACTCCAAATACACAGCAGCAGCAGCAGGCGTCAGGGCTGGGATCAAACCCACGACCTCCTGTACACCAGGCGAGGTAGTTAACATCTCTCTACCGTGGCTGCCGTACCAACCGCACCCCCCTACCCCCTCCTACCAAACCAACCCCCAGTCGCCGTCACTACGGCGAGCAATGGCGAGCACTGGCGAGGCCGGGTGGTGGGGGGGGGGGCGACACCGACCTGCGCTCGTCCCAGGAGGGGTCTCCGTGGTGCGCCGGTGAGGCGGGCGCCGGTGCGGCCGCCTCCTGCGCCTCGTCTCCGGCCTGCACTTCGTCTGCCACCTCCAGGGTCACCACCCCCCCTGCTGCTGCTGCAGCGGGAGCTGCTGCTGTGGAAGCGGCTGTGGTGGCTGCCGTGGCGGATCATGCTCGTACTCGGCCTGTGGGGGGAAGAAGCAGATCGGGAAGTGTTGTGAGTGAATGGGTGAGTGTGGTGAGCTGAGGAGTGGTGAGCGGTGGGTGGTTGGGTGAGTGGGTGGTGGTTGGATGAGTGGGTGAGTGAGTGAGTGGGTGGGTGGGGAGTGAACGGCTGAGTGCGTTGTTGTGAGCTGCGGTGTGGTAAGCGGGTGGGTGGTTAGATGACTGGGTGGTTGAGTGGGTGGATGGGTGGGTGAGTGGGTGGGTGGGTGGTTGGGCGTGTGAGTGGGTGGGTGAGTGAATGGGTTGGTGGGTGAGTGGGCGGGTGAGTGGCTGGGTGGTCCATTGGGAGGGGATTCCGCGTCTGGACACGCGACGGCGATAACGACATTATAAAAAGAAAATTTTATTTCATTGAAATGTTTTTACGAATGCACACGTGTGAAGTAGAACCGCCACTTTGCTCGCCGCGTTACCCGAGGCTCCGGGGGCCCCACGTACGCTCGGTGGGGGGCTGCCCCCCGCCGTCGTCGTCCGGCGCGTCGCGAGGGGGGGGTCCTGAGCCTCGTCCCGGAACACGATGAGGCGCACGGTGGCCGGCGTGCGGCGCAGCGCCGCGATCGCCTCCTCGTGCGTCGCGCAACGTAAGTCGATTCCGTTCACCTGGGGGGGGCGGGGGCGGGTGGGGTGGGCAACGGCTTCTTGGCTCGGCCGTCGAACAAAGGCGGCGGTCACCGCATCACCGCGCGGTGCTCTCGGACGCGCTGGCACTGCGGCCGTCCAGAACGCTCTCTTCCTTGCCGATGTCAAGAAGCCACTGGGAGCTACAGTGCACTTTCAAATCATCATCATCATCGAGCTTGACGAACTTGTTTCTTTATAACTGCTCGGTGTTGCGTTCAGTTTGGTGTCCTTCCCCCTCACCGCACCTCGGTTTAGCGCGGCTGGCTACGTACGGTGCGAAAGACGTTCAACATACGGTACATACTGCCCATAGACTCAGCACTACCCATAGACTCAACACTACCCATAGACTCAACACTGCCCATAGACTCAGCACTGCCCATAGACTCAGCACTACCATAGACTCAACACTGCCCATAGACTCAACACTGCCCATAGACTCAGCACTACCATAGACTCAACACTGCCCACAGACTCAACAGTGCACCATAGACTCAACACTGCCCACAGACTCAACACTACCCATAGACTCAACACTGCCCACAGACTCAACACTGCCCACAGACTCAACACTGCCCACAGACTCAGCACTGCCCACAGACTCAACACTGCCCATAAACTCAACACTGCCCATAAACTCAACACTGCACGATAGACTCAACACTACCCATAGACTCAACACTGCCCATAGACTCAACACTACCCATAGACTCAGCACTGCCCATAGACTCAGCACTGCCCCATAGACTCAGCACTGCCCATAGACTCAACACTGCCCACAGACTCAACACTGCCCACAGACTCAACACTGCACCATAGACTCAACACTGCCCAAGACTCAACACTGCCACAGACTCAGCACTGCCCACAGACTCAACACTGCCCACAGACTCAACACTGCCCATAGACTCAACACTGCCATAAACTCAACACTGCACCATAGACTCAACACTACCCATAGACTCAACACTGCCCATAGACTCAACACTGCCCATAGACTCAACACTATCCATAGACTCAACACTGCCCATAGACTCAACACTGCCCACAGACTCAACACTGCCCATAGACTCAGCACTGCCCACAGACTCAACACTGCCCATAGACTCAGCACTGCCCATAGACTCAACACTGCCCACAGACTCAACACTACCCATAGACTCAACACTGCCCAGACTCAACACTGCCCATAGACTCAACACTACCCATAGACTCAACACTGCCCACACAGACTCAACACTGCCCATAGACTCAACACTGCCCATAGACTCAACACTGCCCATAGAATCAACACTACCCATAGACTCAACACTGCCCATAGACTCAACACTGCCCACAGACTCAACACTGCCCATAGACTCAGCACTGCCCACAGACTCAACACTGCCCATAGACTCATCACTGCCCACAGACTCAACACTGCCCATAGACTCAGCACTGCCCATAGACTCAGCACTGCCCATAGACTCAGCACTGCCCATAGACTCAACACTGCCCATAGACTCAGCACTGCCCATAGACTCAGCACTGCCCATAGACTCAACACTGCCCACAGACTCAACACTACCCATAGACTTAACACTGCCCATAGACTCAACACTGCCCATAGACTCAACACTACCCACAGACTCAGCACTGCCCACAGACTCAACACTGCCCATAGATTCAGCACTGCCCATAGACTCAGCACTGCCATAGACTCAACACTGCCCATAGACTCAGCACTGCCCACAGACTCAACACTGCCCATAGACTCAACACTACCACAGACTCAACACTGCCCATAGACTCAACACTGCCCATAGACTCAGCACTGCCACAGACTCAACACTGCCCATAGATTCAGCACTGCCCATAGACTCAACACTGCCCACAGACTCAACACTACCATAGACTCAACACTGCCCATAGACTCAACACTGCCCACAGACTCAACACTGCCATAGACTCAACACTGCCATAGACTCAACACTGCCCATAGACTCAACACTGCCAAGAGACTCAACACTACCCATAGACTCAACACTGCCCATAGACTCAGCACTGCCCACAGATTCAACACTACACCTCCAATTAGCACGGTTGGCTACGTATTGTGCGTAAGAAATTCAACGTACTCGAACATTCATGCGGCGATACCATTTGCCACAGCGGACACCCCCCCTCCCCCACACCCCCCTACACCCCCCCCCNACGCGGAACCTCTCTGCGACAACGAGCAGCGCCAGACGGAGTTCCGCCACGTCACGTCACCTCCAAGATCTGGTCGCCCGCCCAGAGGCGTCCGTCCTTCGCCGCAGCCCCGGACTCGTAGACCTCGTGGATGATGATGCCTCCCTGGGGACGAGACAGGTGCGGGAGAGTGGTGGACGCCGCTTGTGAGGGTGGACGCTGCCCGTGGTGGACACCGGTAGCATTTGCTACCCCGGGGTGATACCGACTGAGCCCCTCCTTGGCTCATGGCTGAGTGAGTGAGCGAGTGTGTGAGCGGGTGAGTGAGTGCGAGAATGAGCGAGTGAGCGAGGGTGAGTGAGTCTGCGAGTGAGCAATTCTGTAGGTGAGTGAGCAAGTGTGTGGGTGAGCGGGTGAGTGGTGAGTGGGTGAGTGCGCAAATGAGCGAGTGAGCGAGGGTGGGTGAGTCTGCGAGTGAGCAATTCTGTAGGTGAGTGAGCAAGTGTGTGGGTGAGTGTGCGAGTGTCCGGGTATGCGGGCGAGCGAGGGTGCGGGTGTGCGGTCGGGCAGGCAGGCGGTCGGGCAGGCAGGCGGACGAGCGTGCGTGCGGGCGAGCGTGCAGGCGAGCGTGCGTGCGGGCGAGCGTGCGGGCGAGCGTGCGTGCGTGCGAGTCTCTCACCAGCAGCGTGTCGGTGCCGCCCACGATGCTGAGGCCCAGGCCGGTGCGCCCCTTGGCGATGGCGATGCGCGTCTCCAGGCCCGGCACGATGGCGCACGACGCCGGCTCCCCCACGCTGCCCGGCACTGCTGCAGCAATGGCCGCCATCAGCACCACCGCCACCACCAGCACCAGCACCACCACCAGCACCACCACCAGCACCACCACCAGCAGCACCACCAGCACCACCACCAGCATCACCAACAGCAGCAGCACCACCACCAGCACCACCACCAGCACCATCACCACCACCACCACCAGCACCACCACCAGCAGCACCACCAGCACCACCACCAGCATCATCAACAGCAGCAGCACCACCACCAGCACCACCACCAGCACCATCACCACCACCACCAGCACCACCACCAGCACCACACCAGCACCACCACCAGCACCACCAGCATCACCACCAGCAGCAGCACCACCACCAGCATCACCACCACCACCAGCACCACCACCACCAGCACCACCACCACCAGCACCACCACCACCAGCATCACCAGCATCACCAGCACCACCAGCACCACCAGCACCACCGGGCGGGTGTTAGTGATGGAGCACCGCCAAATGGGGGGTGGGGGCAGAATAATCCAGAGCGGCCGCCAACTCACCACGGCGCCTGTGCCAGGCTAGGTGCACTTTGAGGTCGTCATGTGAGGTGTCGAAGGCTCTCGCTGCTCGCAGGAGGTGCTATGAGGTTGACTGATTGAGACGACTGGCAGACGCACCAGCTGTGCTCCCCCTACTATGCCAACTCTGCCTTTCACAACTACTCTGACCTCCATGGACTCGCACACAAGAGACCCATAACTCCTCACACAGAGACCCATAGACTCACCACACAGAGACCCATAGACTCACCACACAGAGACCCATAGACTCACCACACAGAGACCCATAGACTCCCACACAGAGACCCACAGACTCACACAGACAGCAGTAGACTCACAGAGATCCATGGACTCACACAGAGAGCAACAGAATAACACGGAGATTCACAACTTACACAGATCAAAAGACTCACACAGAGACCCATAGTAGACTCACACAGAGACCCATAGACTCACACAGAGACCCATAGACTCACACAGAGACTCACACAGAGACCCATAGACTCACACAGAGACCCATAGACTCACACAGAGAACAACAGAATGACGCAGCTAATATGGTGGAGCAGCAGATCCTGGGAGCAAGGAGGAATATGTGGAATGGAGGGAGGGAGAAAGGAATAGAGGAAGGGAGGTAAGTGGGACAGGGGAGGGAGGGGAGTGAGGGAGGGAAAGAGGTGGGAAAGGAGGGAGGGAGGGGGGGGAGGTGGAAGGGAAGGAAGGGGAGTGAGTGGAGGGAGTGAGGTGAGGAAAGGGAGGGGAGGGAGTGACGGAGGTGAGGGGAGGCAAGGAAGGGGAGGAAGAGGAGGGAGGAGAGGGAAGGGAGGGAGTGAGGGGAGGGCGTGAGGGAGGGAGTGACGTCCACGAGGTGAGTGGAGGTGGTTGCTGTGCCCCACAGGCCGAGCGACGACTCACGCTGCTGCGGCGGCGGCGGCGTCGGCGGCGCTCCGAGCGGGAAGTCCGCGTGCCGCCCTCCCTCCCCGCTCCCCTCCCCTCCTCCTCCTCCTCGTCCGTCCCCGTCGCGGCAACCTCCGACCCCACGCGAGCGCCGGCGGCGTCCTGCAAAGACGCGGCCATGGCCGTCGAGCGGAACGTGTCGAGCGGAACGTGTCGAGCGGAATGTGTCGCGTGGGCCCGAGCAACTTTTGTTTCGGCGTGGCTCGAGGTGCCCGGCGTGCCGGCGTGCGAAGCTTTAAGCGCCGTCGCAGCGAGCACCTTGGCAGCGGCGCTAAAACTAAACTACGCAAGGCCCACACTCTTTTGTCAGGAGCGACCTGGCTGGCCATCACAAACGATAGGTCGACGAAGTGGGCTCATCATCATCGTCGTCGTCGTCACGCGGACTTCACAGCGGCAGTCAAATATGCTTATTGAACGCGCGACGTCGATTCTAGATGTGGAGGGAGAAAACCGGAGGGTCCCGGAGAAAATCCACACGACGGCCACGTGGAGAGAGAGAGAGAGAAAGACGCAGACTCCAAATACACAGCAGCAGGCGTCATCAGGGTCGGAATCGAACCCACGACCTCCTCCATATCAGGCGAGGCGAGCGCCGTGGTGGCTAGAGATGTTAACTACCTCGCCGGGTATACAGGAGGTCGTGGGTTCGATCCCGACCCGGACGGCTGCTGTATATTAGAAGTTTGCGTGTCTCTCTCTCGCCGGGGTCGCGTGGATTTTTCAGTTTTTTTTCACCCTCCCTCACATTTAGAATCGACGTCACCACGCGTTTAAAGATGTGCTTTGGCTGCCGCTATGAAGACGTCCACGCGATTGGTGATGATGATGATGAGCCCACTTCGTCGAGCTGACGTCATTTGTGGTGGCCAGGTCGCTTCTGAGCTCTACAGCAGCTCGGTGGGCCTTCCCTGGGAAAAATAAAAACAAATAAAATACAACAACACAGTTGACCATCGATTATCCGGCTGCTTCCAACATTATCCGGCAGTGCCGGGCCGATCCGGCGAAACCGGCAGACCGCTTGAAGGGCTTTAACCGGTCCGTCGATCGTTAAACATCAAAAACACAACGTCAAGCAATAATGTGCAATAAGCTCATTGTAAATCACCGTGACGTAGCGATTCATTATCCGGCGTTTTATAAAAAAAAATCCGGCGCCCCGCCCCTCAAGCCAAAGCTGCCGGATGACCGATGACCCGCCGAGACGGCAATTAGTGGAGGCGGTCAACGTGTCGCAAGCCACCGCGGGCGGCGCTGACCACTGCTGCCCGCCGACTCACCTGCTGGCGGGGGTCAGCGGCGGTGGCGGCGTGGAAGAGGAAGGGGTTGTACAGGGACGGAGGAGGAGGCTTTGGGGGGGCGAAGCCGGCGGCGGTGGCAGCGGCGGCGCGTCTAGGCTACCCGCCGACTTGGCAAGCGACGCGGCCGATCGCCGGCGACCCCGAGCGGCCGCGGAGGTCGGAGGTCGGACGCAGCAGAGGACGCCCCGGAACAAAGCGGCGGCGGCGGCAGCAGCCGAGGCGTTCGCGCGCACGCAACGGAATGGACGGCGAAAGCGTTCTTGTTAGCGTTAGTAGTGGCCGTGGTAGTGGCGGTGGTAGTGGCGGTGGTAGAGGCGGTGGTAGTGGCGGTGGTAGTGGCAGTGGAAGTGGCGGTGGTAGTGGCGGTGGTAGAGGTGGTCGTAGTGGCGGTGGTAAAAGGTAAGTTTTTTCCTTTTCCCAAACCCGGTGGCGGTTTTGGACTGAAACTTAAAAAGCGAGCAGCCGCGGTCGGCTTTTCGGAGGGGGGTGGGGGGGCTCGCGGAGACCGGATGAGGAGGAGGTCGCGTGCGGGGGTGATGGAGGGGCGTGTTAGTGCGTCGCTCGCTCGGCACCTGCCCTGCGCGTGCGCTAGCGCGGGCGAGCGTGGCCGAGCGTGAGTGTGGTTGTGTCGGCAATGACAGATGTCAATGTTTGGGTGGGTGAGTGGCTGGGTGGGTGAGGCAGGGTGAACGGTGAGTGAGTGGGTGAGTGCGTGAGTGGGCGAGTGGGTGGGGGAGGCAGGGTTAGTCACTGACCTGGGTTAGTAGGTGGTAGAAAGGGTTGCTAGGCTTAAGGCTGAAGTCTTGCCGCGGCGCGGCAAACTTTTGCCGCGACTTTTCCCAGCGCAGGCGTGAAAATCAGACGCAGCGCGGACGTGAATGCAACGCGCCGGTCGAGGAACCACCCCAAGCACGCACACACACGCACGCACGCGTGCGCGCGCGTACACGCACGTGCGAGCACACACCAAACTACGCACATATACACACGCACGCAACCACGTGCACGCACACACACACATGCACACGTGCGTACACACACGCACGTGCGAGCACACACCAAACCACGCACATATACACACATGCACGCGTGCACGCACGCACACGCGCAAGCCACCCCCCCCGCCCCCCCCACTCTCGTTCGGCTCTCAAACTTCCGTCGCCGCGTGGAGCGAAACGTCGGACGTCGCGGCCGACCACACGAGCCCCACCCACTGACCCACCCGCTACGAAAAACCCTCCGCAGCCGCAGACTCCGGGTCTCCAACGACCGTCGGTTCTGCAGCAGCAGCAAGCAGCAAGCAGCGTTACATTTTGAAATTATATTTTTTATTGATATGGACGACGACGACGACAATCACCGTCGTCGTAGCGACGGTGGCGGCTCACGACGCGCGGTTCGCGAATGTCAACGCGCCGCGAGCGGGGACGTGACTTCGGCGCGAGTGGGAGACGCTTCCGCCCGAGGAATTTGACGCGACCGTCCGCCGACACCGGAGCGGCTCAGCGTCGCGACCAGTACGTCAACACTCACACACGTCAAGTTATTTCTTTCTCTGTAGCGTTGAGAAGTCTACGGTTGTGACTCACAGTGCATCTGTCCATGCCTTCTCCCTGTGCCCAATCCATTGTTCAATCCTTCTCCCTCCTTGCAACCCCTACACTGGAATCAACTTCAACACGAGACTCAGCACCGCTGCCTATAGACTAACACTGCTACCCATAGACTCAACACTACCCATAGACTAACACCGCTACCCAAGACTCAACACTGCCCATAGACTAACACTGCTACCCAAAGACTCAACACTGCCCATAGACTAACACTGCTACCCATAGACTCAACACTACCCATAGACTAACACTACCCATAGACTCAACACTACCCATAGACTAACACGCTACCCATAGACTAACACCGCTACCCAAAGACTCAACACTAGCCACAGACTAACACCGCTACCCATAGACTCAACACTGCCCATAGACTAACACTGCTACACATAGACTCAACACTGCCCATAGACTCAACACTACCATAGACTAACACTGCTACCCAAAGACTCAACACTACCCATAGACTAACACCGCTACCCATAGACTCAACACTGCCCATAGACTAACACTGCTACACATAGACTCAACACTGCCCATAGACTCAACACTACCCATAGACTCAACACTACCCATAGACTAACACCGCTACCCATAGACTAACACCGCTACCCAAAGACTCAACACTAGCCACAGACTAACACCGCTACCCAAAGACTCAACACTAGCCACAGACTAACACCGCTACCCAAAGACTCAACACTGCCCATAGACTAACACCGCTACCCAAAGACTCAACACTAGCCACAGACTAACACCGCTACCCATAGACTCAACACTGCCCATAGACTAACACCGCTACCCAAAGACTCAAGACTAGCCACAGACTAACACCGCTACCCAAAGACTCAACACTACCCATAGACTAACACCGCTACCCAAAGACTCAACACTAGCCACAGACTAACACCGCTACCCATAGACTCAACACTGCCCATAGACTAACACTGCCCATAGACTCAACACTACCCAAAGACTCAACACTACCCATAGACTAACACCGCTACCATAGACTCAACACTACCCATAGACTAACACCGCTACCCATAGACTCAACACTACCCATAGACTAACACCGCTACCCATAGACTCAACACTACTCATAGACCTAACGCTGCCCCTGCACGTGAAGCAGTCCCCCTCCTTAACCTCCACCTGGGTCTGTGACCTCCTGCCACCAGCGAGAGCCTTCGACACTTCACGGCGACGGCCTCCAAGTGCACCTAGCCTGGCACGAGCGCCGCGGTGATGTCACCGCCACTTTGGTGGGGCACGGCGGCTGTTTGCCGTCGCTGTTATCGTCGCTAACGGCACTCGCCCCAACGAGGCTATCTCTCTTCTTGGGAGCTTTTGCCTTTGTGCGCCGCGAGTCACTCCCTAGCGCACGGTGAGACGAACGGGGAGCGCGGGCGGCTGGGGGCCCGGTGGCGGGAGCGTCGTGGGCTGCTCCCACCGATCACGCCAACGGGCGGGCGGTGAGTGGGCGGGCGGGTGAGTGGGCGGGCGGGTGAGTGGGTGGGTGAGTGGGCGGGCGGGTGAGTGGGTGGGTGAGTGAGTGGGCGGGTGAGTGGGCGGGCGGGTGAGTGGGTGGGTGAGCGGGCGGGTGAGTGGGCGGGCGGGTGAGTGGGCGGGCGAGTGAGTGGGCGGGCGGGTGAGTGGGTGGGTGAGTGGGCGGCGGGTGAGTGGGCGGGCGGGTGAGTGGGTGGGCGGGTGAGTGGGTGAGCGGGCGGGTGAGTGGGCGGGCGGGTGAGTGGGCGGCGGGTGAGTGGGCGGCGGGTGAGTGGGTGGGTGAGTGGGCGGGCGGGTGAGTGGGTGGGCGGTGAGTGGGTGAGCGGGTGAGTGGGTGGGTGAGCGGGCGGGCGAGCGGGTTGGCGAGAGGGCGGGTGAGCGGGCGGGTGAGTGGGCGGGCGGGTGAGTGGGTGAGCGGCGGGTGAGTGGGCGTGCGGGAGGGTGAGTGGGTGGGTGAGCGGGCGGGTGGGCGAGAGGACGGCGAGAGGACGGGCGAGTGGATGAGCGGGCGCGAGTGAGGGGGAGGATGAGTCGGTGGGTGAGCGAGGACGGACCAGTGGGCGGGTGTGAACCGAGCGTGAAGGTGCGGGGAAGATGAGGGGGGGGGTGGGGGTTGGGGTCGAGGGCAGCGAGGAGCGAGGAACACACGGTGGGGTGGGGGGGGGAGGTGGGGGAGGGGGGGTCGTGGGGTGGGGGGGAGTCGGACAGCCAAACAACAGAGAGCGGACGGGACATGCAAAACAACAAGGGGTTAGCAGCACAGCAACAAGGACCGAGGCAAAGTGCGGAACACGCGGCTGCTTGCGCTGCGGTGCGAGCGTTAGGGGCGTGCATTGGGACGATTCAGAGAAAGACAGAGCGGAATGGGGGGGGGGNTGTGGGGATGGGGGGCTGTTGGAACTCTCAAAGAACAGAGGTGGCAGTGGTGGTGGCGGCAGTGGTGGCGGTGGTGCCGGTGGTGGTGGTGGACGAAGAGGGAAAGTGCACGGGAAGGAGAGAGGCAGGGCCTAGAGAGAGAGATGTGGTGAGCAGTGGTGAGTGAGAGCAGGGCACGAAGGATGATGGAGATGATGGAGGAGATGATGGAGTGGATGAAGTGGATGTAGGAGTGGATGGAGATGATGGAGGAGATGATGGAGATGATAGAGAAGATGATGGAGATGATGATGGAGCTGATGGAGTAGATCATGGAAATGATGATGGAGATGATGATGGAGATGATGGAGATGATGGAAATGATGATGGAGATGATGATGGAGATGATGATGGAGATGATGATGGAGCTGATGGAGATGATGATGGAGATGATGATGGAGCTGATGGAGGAGATGATGGAGTGGATGGACGAGATGGAAATGATAAGAGGGCAGAATCCCAGGATGAGTGGCACCGATTACGCGGGCAGCGGAACATCAACCGAACGCTCTAACGGAGTCATGATGACAACGCCGCGTCCGTAACCCTCCCAGACATACGACTGGAAAGAAAGGCGGCCAGGTGTCGTGCGGTGGCCACCCACCAAACCCCCCCCCCCCGTCCCGTGTCACAGTGCCGGCCTTCGTAGGCGCTCGCTGCTCGCTAACGGCACTTGACCCGACAAGTCCGTTACAGGCTACGCGGGGGAGCTTTGTCTGTGTCACCGTGTGTGTGTGTGGAGCGGTTAGCGCGCTGCGCTATGAACCTGGCGACCCGGGTTCGATTCCCACTCACGGTCAACACCATTATTTGAACCGGTCCTGGGCCTCCCCTAGGTCGACTCAGCCTCAAATGAGTACCTGGTGCGGTGTGTAGTAAACATCGTCACTGGGGAGACAAGGCGGTCGGGCGTGGGGCTGGCCACCCACCCCCTCGTGTGCCGTTCCGGCCTTCATAGGTGCTCGCTAA
This sequence comes from Lethenteron camtschaticum, assembly GCA_018977245.1. Taxonomy (NCBI): domain Eukaryota; kingdom Metazoa; phylum Chordata; class Hyperoartia; order Petromyzontiformes; family Petromyzontidae; genus Lethenteron; species Lethenteron camtschaticum. The sequence continues at coordinate 11,830,528 of MU249573.1, read as the reverse complement.
CAGCACTTGCCCCAACAGTCTGTTAAGGCTACACGGGGGATCTTTGTCTTTGTGTGTGTGGGGGAGGGGGGGGGCCCTCACCTGGGCCCTGGGCACGAGGCTCTGCACCACGAACTCGACGGGGTGCACCGCTCGCCGGATGGCGTCCACCGCCCGCTCGTGGCTGGCGTCACGGAGGTCCTCACCACCCACCTGCCTCGCGTCACCCACGCACCACCCACACCGTCACCCACACAGTCACACACACCGTCACCCACGCACCACCCACACCGTCACCCACACTGTCACACACGCCGTCACCCACGCACCACCCACACAGTCACACACACCGTCATCCACGCGTCACCCACACCGTCACCCACACCACCACCCACACCGTCATCCACGCACCCACACCGTCACCCACGCACCATCCACACCGTCACCCACGCACCACCCATACCGTCACCCACGCATAACCCACGCACCACCCACACCATCACCCACGCATCACCCACACCGTCACGCACACTGTCACCCACGCATCACCCACACCCGTCACCCACGCGTCACCCACCCCACCACCCGCACCGTCACCCACGCCGTCACCCACCCCACCACCCGCACCGTCACCCACGCCGTCATCCACCCCACCACCCGCACCGTCACCCACGCCGTCACCCACGCGACCATCACCGTGACCGCCCGCCGCACCTCCAGGATGCGGTCGCCCTCCTTGAGCCCCCCGAGGCGCGACGCGGAGCTGTCCTGCAGCACGTGCTTGATGAAGATCCCCCGCAGCACCTCGCCCGGCGTCAGGCGCGCCCCCATCCCTCGCCCGCCCACAATGCTGATGCCCAGCGAGCGCCCGCCGGGGTCGCGGTCCACCAGCACCCTGCTCACGCGCACGCACGTGGACGTGAACGCACGTGCACGTGAGCACACGTGGATGCAGACAAAGATCCCCCCCGTGTTGCCTAAACAGACCGTTGCCCATGGACTCGATGATATTCCATAGTCACATTGTTGGGGGTGGGGGAGGAGGTCCTTACCGGCAGGGGGGGGGGGCGATGGGTCCTTACTGGTGGGGGGGAAGGAGGGGTCTTTATTGGTGGGGGGGACAGTGGGGGGGGGAATCCTTACCGGCGGGGGGGCCCCCAGTGAACCTGCGAGGGTCCCCGCTCGTCGCTCTCCTCCCCCTCGCCCGCTTCTCGCTCCGGCAGATCGGCTTCTCTGTTCCCGCCACACGCACACAAAGACAAAGGTCCCCCGCGTAGCCTGTGACGGACCGTCGGGGCAAGTGCTGCTAAGCGAGCTGCACCTACGAAGGCCGGCACCGTGGCACACGAGGGGGCGGGTGGCCAGCACCACGCCCGGCCGCCTTTGTCTTCCCGGTGGCGATGTTTACGCACCGCACCGGGTGCTCATTTGAGGCTGAGTCGATCTAGGAGAGGCCCATGACCGGTTCAGATAATGTTGGTCGCGAGCGGGAATCGAACTCGGGCCGCCGGGTTCGTAGCGCAGCGTAGCGCTAACCGCTACACCACCAGCAGCACCACCACCACCAGCGGTAGCAGCGCCAGCAGCTGATGGTATGGACGATGACGATGATGATGGTCACGACGATAGACAATGATGATGACGACAAAGATGACAATGATGATGACGATGACAATGACTCGCCTTTTGCCCATCCAAGGACGGGTGTATTGCAGTAAATCTGAAACTCGCAAGCGAACAGCAAACCGCCACGTGATATTCATTGCATAAATGCGTGTGACGTCAGCCGCTAGTTATTATTAATGGGGGGGGGGGTCCATTTGGAGGACGTCACCTGTTAATGATTGAGTGACGTCACGGGCGTTAAGGACAGACATTCCTGGGTGATTATAGTAGGTATGATGGTGATGACGGTGATGACGATGATGATGACGGTGACGATGATGACAACGACGATGATGACGGTGACTATGACGGTGATGATAATGACGATGACGACGATGATGACGATGATGATGACGATGATGACAATGATGATGATGATGATGGTGACGATGACGGTGATGATGACGACGATGATGACGATGACGACGATGACGACGATGATGACGATGATGACGATGATGACGGTGGCGACGACGACGAGGTAGCGGCAGCCGTGTCACCTGCTTGCCGCGGCGCCAGCGTGCGCGCGCCGACTCTCCCGGTACTCCTCCAGGTCGCCCGCACTCACGAACGTGAGCCTGCACGGCCGGCGCCAAACCGGGCACAAGCGACACGGCGGCACGGCCGCAAACAAAACGCCCCACGTTGCCGTTAGACCAGCAGGGTCAGCATCAGCACCACCAGCACCACCAGCATCAGCAGCACCACCATCAGCAGCAGCAATAGCAGCATCAGCAACACCAGCACCATCAGCACCACCAGCATCAGCAACACCAGCACCATCAGCATCAGCAGCATCATCAGCAGCACCACCAGCACTAGCAGCATCAGCAGCATCATCAGCAGCACTACCAGCATCAGCAGCATCATCAGCAGCACCACCAGCACCAGCATCATCAGCAGCACCACCAGCATCAGCAGCATCAGCAGCACCAACAGCATCATCAGCAGCACCATCAGCTCCTTTACCAGGCTGCTGCGTGGCACCCCCGCTAGTGCAAATCCTCGCGCCAGCGCGCAGCTCGTCGACGGCACGGCGAGGACACAACGAGCCGTGTTAGTGAGATGGGCGTCGGGCAGGTAGTAGTGATGGTGGTAGCGGTGGTGGTGGTAGCGGTGATGGTGGTAGCGGTGGTGGTAGCGGTGGTGGTGGTGGTAGCGGTGGTGGTGGTAGTGGTGGTGGTGGTAGCGGTGGTAGTGGTGGTAGCGGTGGTGGTAGCGGTGGTGGTGGTAGCGGTGGTGGTGGTAGCAGTGGTAGTAGTGATGGTGGTAGCGGTGGTGGTGGTAGCGGTGGTGGTAGCGGTGATGGTGGTAGCGGTGGTGTGGTGGTAGCGGTGGTGGTGGGAGCGGTGGTAGTGATAGCGGTGGTAGTGGTGGTCGTGGTGGTGGCAGCGGTGGTAGTGGTGGCGGTGGTTGTGGTGGTGATAGCGGTGATGGTGGTAGCGGTGGTGGTGGAAGCGGTAGTAGTGGTGGTCGTGGTGGTGGTAGCGGTGATGGTGGTAGTGGTGGTCGTGGTGGTGGTAGCGGTGATGGTGGTAGTGGTGGTCATGGTGGTGGTAGCAGTGATGGTGGTAGCGGTGGTAGTGTTGGCGGTGGTCGTGGTGGTGGTCGCGGTGGCAGTAGCGGTGGTGATAACGGCGGTAGTGGTTGCGGTGGTAGTGGTTGCGGTGGTAGTGGTTGTAGCGATGGTGGTAGCGGTAGCGGTGGGGTGGTGGTGGGGGTGGTAGTGGGTGGTGGCGGCGGCGGCGCTTCCGGCAGAGTGAGAGCCGTGCAAGCGCGGCGCCGGCGCCAGCCGCTCGGGGAGCATGCGGAGGCCCGGCAGCGGTCGACACGACGCCGGGGTTAGTGGGGTGGGGGGGGGGGGGGCGGGGGCGGGGGAGCGAGCAGGCTGCGGCGTGGACACGAGAAGAGAAGTCGTTGTACGTGGCGTGGGGCGAAACGGCGCCGTGAATACACCACGTGAAAACACAGCAGCTAAATACTCTGAATGCGTGATGTCGATTCTGAATGTGGAAGAGGGAAAACCAGAGGACCCGGAGAGAGAAAAAATATCCATCCCACCACCAAACTCCAAATATACAGCAGCAGCAGCAGGCGTCGTCAGGGGTCGGGATCGGGTGGGTCACGTGACACGCCTGCCCGCTCTCTCGCTCCACGGTTAGTTAGTCGATTAGTCGTTTTGATTGACTCAAAAATGAAAACGATCGTTGTTTTCACCATCATCATGATCACCATCATCATCATCCCTCCACAGGTCGATAAAACGGGGACCCCCCCCCCCAACCCGCCAACACGGGACGTTTAAGTGTCGTGTTACTTTACGGGCGCAGTATAAAACGCGGTCGGTGACGTTATTGTTGACGTTATTGTTGTTGTTATTGTTGGTAACTAATCAAAGGCTTGGGGAGGGGGGCAGCGCAGATGATGGGGGGGGGGTAAAGGGCAGAGGGGGAGGGGCGAGAAGGAGGTGGGGGGGTACTCACTCTAGGGAAGGGGCCTCCCTGGGCCCCACGGAGGGCCCATCACACCTGGGCCACGGGGAGAGGGGAGAGGGCGGCGGCGGCGGAAGGGGAGCGACAGTGAGCGGCACGGCAAGAACATCGGCATTGCGGGCAACAGTCGCCGCCGGGTTAACAGGCAACGGTCGCCGCCGGGTTAACAGGCAACGGTCGCCGCCGGGTTAACAGGCAACGGTCGCCGCCGGGTTAACAGGCAACGGTCGCCACGTGGGAGGGAGAGTTGCCGCACGTGTGCTACTGCGTAGCNACGCACACACGCACTGGCACGCACGCACTCACACGCACTCACACGCACGCAGAGGGCGAAAAGCAGTTAAGCGGAGCGTAGAAGACGTAACGAGAAGCGGGCACACGCTCGTCAAGAGCACCGCCCTAAAAGAACGGGGATCTTTTTGTCGTTAAATGCAGTCGCCCGTGCCGCTCACCCGCCCGCCTGCTCACCCGCCCGCCCGCTCACTCACTCGATCTGCGCCCCGATGAGCGAGTGCTTGCGCAGCAGGGCCGAGCCTGCGCGCTGCCAAGGCCGGCGGCGCGCTCCCCGCTCACGGCCACCAGCACGTCGCCCGGCGTGACGCGCCCGTCGCGCCCCATCGCCCCGCCGTGCATCACGCTGCGCACCATCATGCCGGCGCCCTCCGGTCCGCCGTCACCGTCATGCCTGCAGCAGTGCCGCCGGCAACAGCGTGAGTGCGTGTGTGAGAGTGTGTGCGTGAGTGCGTGTGTGAATGTGTGCGTGAGTGCGCGCGTGAGTGCGTGTGTGTGTGAGTGCGTGAGTGCGTGCGTGCGTATGTGCGTGTGTGAGTGTGTGAGTGCGTGTGTGCAGATGCAGCAATTGTCGTAGTAAATTTTTTTTTTTTACAAATATTACATATAACACAGGGGGACCATACACATGGAGTAGGAGAGAGGGGGAAGGGAGAGAGGAGAGCAGAGCGTGACAGGAAATCTTAGAAGGAGGGGGGGGGGCATAACAAAGCTTGAAAAATGATGAACGAAGCAAAGTGCCGACTACCCCGAGCATCTTCTTGTTTCCTCTGCACGCGCCCTGCACTCAAGGACACGCAGACCAAGGGCAAGCATTCAGCCAGCTCACCGAGGCTGGACGTCCCTTTGTTCACCGTGATGGTTTTCTCGAACTCGGACGGAGGGCGGGTGATCCCGTCGCTCACCTGGACACACGGAGTCAGAGGGTCACGGATTCACAGAGTCACGAATTCACGGTTAACGCTGCAGGTAGCTGCTGTTACTGCTGCTGCTGCTACTGCTGCTACTACTGCTACTGCTGCTGCTGTTGCTGCTGCTGCTACTGCTGCTGCTACTGCTGCTGTTGTTGCTGCTGCTGCTACTGCTGCTGCTACTGCTGCTGTTGTTGCTGCTGGTGCTGCTGTTGCTGCTGCTGCTACTGCTGCTGTTACTGCTGCTGTTGTTGCTGCTGGTGCTGCTACTACTGCTGCTGCTGCTGCTACTGATGCTACTGCTGCTGCTACTGCTGCTACTGCTGCTGTTGCTCTTAATGGTTGCGCCGGTGTTAGCAGTGGAAGTGTCTGGTGCTGTCATTGCTGCTGGTCGTGATGGTTTGGTGGTGCTGGTAGAACTGGTAGTTGCTGGTGGTGCTGCTGGTGGTGGTGCTGCTGGTGCTGCTGGTGGTGCTGCTGGTGGTGGTGCCGGTGCTGGAGGTCGAGCCGTGGGACTGCCCGAGGTGGAGACGTGGTGCTGGTGGGCTCCACCTGGACCCAACGTGCCGGTCAGGTCCAGCAGTGGGACAGACCCGCGGTCGACTACGACACCAAGCGGACCGACCCTGCGGTCACGACCTACACGCACACGACAAGCGGACACGACCACGCGGTCACGACAAGCGGACACGGCCACGTGATGAGCTCACACGGCCGCGCGCACACGAGCGTGGCGTGCGCACGCGACGCGCCGCGCAGTGACGCGCGCACATCGACACGTTTGGAACTCGCGCCGCCGGTAGTTGCCGTAGTACGGGCGGGCAGTGGGGTTGAGGGGGGGGCAGGGCGGTGTTTCCTGCTGGGAGTTTTTTTCCCGACCTATTGATTTGTTGTTGTACCGGGAGGCTGCCACCGGCGCTCGTGGCGCCCACAGCGCCGTTCATAGCGGCCGCTCGCCGCCACGGCGCCCGCGCTCAGGCGACTCTTACAGAGATTTCCAAGAAGGCTGCCCCACCCCCCTCCCACCCCCCCCAAACAACAACAAAGACATAAACACTCAACTTATTCTACAAGCACCCCATCCCGCCCCTCCGACTCCCACATCGACAATGACCCAGGCCTGACCAGCTACTGCAGCGTTGTTAGTGGATTAGTCGTGAGTACAGGCTCGAGGAGAGGCAACGCTACGCAAGGCAACGAGGAGGCATCATCGTTATCGTCGTCATCATCATCGTCATCGTCATCATCATCGTCGTTGTCGTCGTCGTCATCATCGTCATCATCGTCGTCGTCATCGTCATCATCATCGTCAACATCGTCGTCATCGTCATCAGATGCGGGGTGAGGGGGGCCCATCGCGGATCGCCGCGTGGGTGCCCTGGACGTGGTGGTGGCACGGCCCCTGGTGGTGTAAGGAATGCAACGTGCCTGGGTCCCCCCCCCTGGGTCCCCCCCCTGGGTCCCCCCGCTGGGTCCCCCTGTGTCGCCGTGTCCCCCTTCCAGCCTGAGGGATGCCCCCCCTCCCGCAGCTACGCCGCTGCCCCGCGTGCCGACGGTCTTGGCGCGAGCGCCGAGCGTGCAAGCGTCACACCGCCCCCCACCCGCCTGGCCACCCCCAGGCACACTGGAGGTCACCTGGTCAATCCCAGAATGCTTTGCGTCTTCACACGCTTGACGGGCCTGCCGATATCTCGTGGATATCGCTTTGCAAATCTCTTAGAAATCCGGTACAAATTACGCATTGAAACCACCTCGGATTCGAAGGCGGCGGCTCTACCAGGCTCCGCCAGCTGGTTGCCCATCTCGGCACGAGCGCGGGCACAGGACCGTGGGCATACGAGTGCTGGTGCACGGGCGCCGGCACATGCCAATACGCGATCACGGGCACAAGGGCGCGAACACAGACCGACACACGAAGTTGGGCACACACCGACACAACTACGGGCACACAAGCGTTGGCACACGCTGACACACAACAACAGACACACAAGCGCTGGCACACGCCGACACACAACTACAGACACACGATCGCAGACACACACCGACACACGAGGCTGGGCACACGCCGACACACAACTACAGACACACAAGCGCTGGCACACGCCGACACGCAACTACGGGCATGCGACCGGGGGCGACACGCGCGCACACGAGCGCGTCGCACACAGACCAGCGCCAGCTCGGCGTGGAAGAGGGGCGAGCTCACGCGCGGCGCGCGCGGCGGCAGCTGGAACCCCCGCGTGCGGTACGGGGTCGCCGTGGCGACGGCCGCCCTAGCGACGGGGGCGGCGGCGCCGGGGAGCTGCGTCTCCCTGGTGACGGCCGCAGCGTCGCGGCCGGCGCGACGGCCCGAGGAGCCCGGCGCCGGGTCGGGCTGCCCGCGACGACGACGCCGGCGGCGGCCGCGGTGCGGTTAGTCGGTTAGACAGGGACGAGGGTCGGGAGGGGGAAAACACAGAGGGAGCGCCCCGTTAGGTTTAAGGAGCGAGGAGGTGGGCGGGGGAGGTGGGGGGTGTTAGAGCGACGGTGGGAATCGTTCGGAATTAAACGAGCGAGGGGGTTGCACAGGGCTTGTGTGTGTGTGCGTGTGTACGTACGGAATGTTTGAGCTTCTTTCGCTTTAATATCGGATCTCCTTCAGCTGCTTGGGCCCTATGCCTTTGCTTGGTATGCTTGGGCCTAGCACAGCCATTGGAGTATCCTCCCTCCCCTCCCTCACCTCCCTGCCTCCCTCCCTTCCCACTTCCCTCCTTCCCCTTCTCACCGGCAGGGCTTGGCCACGCCGATGCGAACGGTGCCCGCCGGTGCTCCCTTGAGGGCCGCGACGGCCTCCTCCAGGCCGGCGCCGGTGAGGTCGCGCTCATTGACGAACGCCAGGCGGTCGCCAGGCAGCAGGCGGCCGTCCGCTCGGCGGCGCCGCCCGGCACCAGCGAGCGGATAAGCACCACGCTGCGGTCCGCGTCCCACGGGTCCTGCCGGCAACACGCGGCGCCGGCAGGCGGTGGCAGTGGGGGCGGCTGCGGGGGCGGCCGTGGTGGTGGGCGGCCGTGGTGGGGCGGCCATTGGAGGGTGACCATGGTGGGGGTAGGGGGGCAGCCGTGGTGGTGGGGAGGGTAGCCGTGGAGCGGAGGTGGGGACAGCCATGGTGGGGGGGGGCAGCTGTGATGGGAGGGGCTGGAAGGGACGACCATAGCAGCTGACGACGATGATCGTGACGATGATGATTACGACGGTAATGATGATGATCGTGACGATGATGATGACGATGGTAATGATGATGATGGTGACGACGACGACGGCTGCGACTGGGGAGCCTCCCGGATGATCCCTCGGCCTCTCACTCACCTGGTAGTCCAGGATGCTGAACCCCAGCCCCTGGGTGCCCTTCTCCAGCTCGATCCACTGCACCTCCGAGTCCCACATGGGCTGCTGCCCTCCGGCAACCGCCGCCACCCCCCCTCCTCCTCGGCCTCTGTCCCCGGCGCGCCCCCCCCACCGGCCCGGCACTCCGGGGTCCCCCGAGAACGACTCCGGCGCCGCCGTCGTCCGGGCTCCACGGCGCTCGCTCCGTCTCCGTCCGCGACGCCGCGGGAGACGAGGAGGAGGAGGAGACGCCACTCTGGGGCCCGAGGTTCGTCGCGGCCGGAGCCTTGGGCCTGCTGGCCGCGAGAGCACTGTCTGGAGAGGCGGGGGGGCTACCCCGGACCACATCTGCGTGGGGGGGGGGGNCGGTGGGGGCGAAGGTCACGGTCACTAAGGGCGCCACGGTGGCTAGATGCTAATGACCTCGCCTGGTATACAGGGAGTCGTGGATTTAATCCCGACCCCTGTATACACGATCTAACCCAAAACCTATTATGGATGATATTGGTCGCGAAAGCCTACGTGTTAAACTGTATATTTGGAGTTTGCGTCTATCTCTCATCATCATCATACCCGGCATACCTTGCCGGGTATGCAGGAAGTCGTGGATTTGATGCTGACGCCTGCTGTATATTTGGAGTTTGCGTGTCTCCCTCTCTCTCTGTGTGGATTTTTATCCGGGTCCTCCGGTTTTTCCCCTCCACATTGAGAATCGATGTGCGTTGCTGTACATTTCCACGCAATGAGGATAAACCACTGACGTAGAGCTAGCGTTTGTGACAGCCAGGCGCTTACGAAAAAGAGCTATGCAGCGTAGTGGACCTTACCTGATCAATAAAAAAATAGATAAAATACTTTAACACCTCACCCCACGATGCGCAAGAGAAGCTGCGCTGGTGCTGCCAGCGCCGATGATCCATCGCCGAACCCGATTAGCATGGTTGGCCACGTACGGCGCGAAAGAAGTCCATAGTACGTACCATGACTACACCACCGCCATTAATAACAACCCCATCTCAACCACTGTCATCTTGCGTACAATGTTATAACCTACATAGCAGCGCCTTCCAAATCTATACTTGACGTAACACGGGACAGACGATAATTAGCCGGCGTGGCGCATTTGCCGTGCGGCCATCGTGCGGCCCTCCTCCCGGCGCGCGCGCGGAAGCCTCGTGACGTCGGTCGCGACCCGCCAACCCTCTCGCCACCACGGCCTGGCAAGCCACAAACATCTCTAAAACAACCGAGAAAACTACAAACTATTTGCGGACGCACGAAGCGACGCCGGGCCGACGACCCACGGGAGGGCCCACGTCGAGGGCTGTGCCGCTCTCACCTGGCCCAGGCTGTGGTCGGAGCTGGCGAGACTCTGTTGGCTGCCCCCNAGCGAAAGGTGGCAGCCGCGGGCGGGCAACCCGAGCTGCCGAGAGACGCACGCACGCACGCAGGCAGGCACACACGCACGGTCTGTCATGCGCGTGCGTGCGTGGATAGAGTACGTACGCACACGTGTGGTACAACACGCACGCATGGTCACGCAGAGATGTCGATGCTGCCAACGTTCGTAGACTCGCACGCACGGACGCACATGCAGACACGTAGACTCGAAAACACGGACACACAGGCACACCAGTAGACTGGTACACACGCCACGCGTTAGCGATGATAGTGACGTGAGACGCACCACGCGACCGGAATCAGAAGCGCAGCGTTATGTGTGTACCATGCGTTAAACTTCTGTCGCACCGTACGTAGCCAACCATGCTAATCGGAGGTGCGGCCCTGAGTCTATGGGCAGTGTTGAGTCTATGGTGCAGTGTTGAGTCTATGGGCAGTGTTGGTCTATGGTGCAGTGTTGAGTCTATGGTCAGTGTTGGTCTATGGTGCAGTGTTGAGTCTATGGTCAGTGTTGAGTCTATGGGCAGTGTTGGTCTATGGTGCAGTGTTAAGTCTATGGGCAGTGTTGAGTCTATGGGCAGTGTTGGTCTATGGTGCAGTGTTGAGTCTATGGTGCAGTGTTGAGTCTATGGCAGTGTTGGTCTATGGGCAGTGTTAGTCTATGGTCAGTGTTGAGTCTATGGGCAGTGTTAGTCTATGGGCAGTGTTGAGTCTATGGTCAGTGTTGAGTCTATGGGCAGTGTTGAGTCTAAGGCAGTGTTGAGTCTATGGGCAGTGTTGAGTCTATGGGCAGTGTTGAGTCTATTGGCAGTGTTGAGTCTATGGGTAGTGTTAGTCTATGGGTAGTGTTGAGTCTATGGGCAGTGTTGAGTCTATGGGCAGTGTTGAGTCTATGGTGCAGTGTTGAGTCTATGGGCAGTGTTGAGTCTATGGGCAGTGTTGGTCTATGGGCAGTGTTGAGTCTATGGTCAGTGTTGAGTCTATGGGCAGTGTTGAGTCTATGTGCAGTGTTGAGTCTATGGGCAGTGTTGAGTCTATGGGCAGTGTTGAGTCTATTGGCAGTGTTGAGTCTATGGGAGTGTTAGTCTATGGGTGTGTTGAGTCTATGGCAGTGTTGAGTCTATGGGCAGTGTTGAGTCTATGGCAGTGCTGAGTCTATGGGCAGTGTTGAGTCTATGGCAGTGTTAGTCTATGGTAGTGTTGAGTCTATGGCAGTGTTGAGTCTATAGGCAGTGTTAGTCTATGGGTAGTGTTGAGTCTATGGGCAGTGTTGAGTCTATGGGCAGTGTTGAGTCTATGGCAGTGTTGAGTCTATGGGCAGTGTTGAGTCTATGGTACAGTGTTGAGTCTATGGGCAGTGTTGAGTCTATGGGCAGTGGATCTATGTGCAGTGTGGTCTATGGTGTGAGTCTATGTAGTGTTGAGTCTATGGGCAGTGTTGAGTCTATGGCAGTGTTGAGTCTATGGGCAGTGTGAGTCTATGGCAGTGGGGGCGTGAGTCTATGGCAGTGTGAGTCTATGGTGCAGTGTTGAGTCTATGGGCAGTGTTGAGTCTATGGTGCAGTGTTGAGTCTATGGGCAGTGTTGAGTCTATGGCAGTGTTGAGTCTATGGGCAGTGTGAGTCATGGGCAGTGTGAGTCTATGGGGGGCAGGGTGTTGAGTCTATGGGCAGTGTTGAGTCTATGGGCAGTGTTGAGTCTATGGCAGTGTTGAGTCTATGGGCAGTGTTGAGTCTATGGGCAGTTTGTCTTGGCAGTGTAGTCTGGGCAGTGGTCTCTATGGGCAGTGTTGAGTCTATGGGCAGTGTTGAGTCTATGGCAGTGTTGAGTCTATGGGCAGTGTTGAGTCTATGGGCAGTGCTGAGTCTATGGGCAGTGTTGAGTCTATGGGCAGTGTTGAGTCTATGGGCAGTGCTGAGTCTATGGGCAGTGTTGAGTCTATGGCATGTTGAGTCTATGGGCAGTGTTGAGTCTATGGGCATGTTGAGTCTATGGGCATGTTGAGTCTGTGGCAGTGTTGAGTCTATGGCAGTGTTGAGTCTATGGCAATGTTGAGTCTTGGCATGTTGAGTCTATGGGCAGTGTTGAGTCTATGGTGCAGTGTTGAGTCTATGGTGTTGATCTATGGGCAGTGTGAGTCTATGGGCAGTGTTGAGTCTATGGGCAGTGTTGAGTCTATGGTTGAGTCTATGGGCAGTGTGAGTCTATGGGCAGTGTTGAGTCTATGGGCAGTGTTGAGTCTATGGGCAGTGCTGAGTCTATGGGCAGTGTTGAGTCTATGGTGCAGTGCTGAGTCTATGGGCAGTGTTGAGTCTATGGGCAGTGTTGAGTCTATGGGCAGTGCTGAGTCTATGGGCAGTGTTGAGTCTATGGGCAGACGCAAGAGAGAGGGGAGAGAGAGAGAGAGAGTGCCGACCCGGCTCTCACCTGGCCGGGCGACGAGGCGCTCTGCCCGCCGGCGCCGGCGTCGTAGTCGTGGGCGTGCCGGGAGCACACCATGGTGACGGCGAGCGGCAGCTCCTTGAGGATGGCCACCACCTCGCGGTGGGCACGGCCCAGCAGGCGCGTGCCGTTCACCTGGGGGGGAGGCAGAGGGGGGCCCCGTCAACACACGTGACCTCCCTCGCTCGCTCGCTCCCCTCCTCCCTCCTTCCCTCTGCCCCCCCCACCACCCACGCTTCTTCCCTCCTTCTCCCCCTCCCTCCCATCCTCGCTTCCCCCCCCCCTCCCTCTCTTCTTCCCCCCCCTCCATTCCCTCACTCCCACTAAGGGGGGGGAGGGGTGGGTGGGGAGCAGGCGGGTGGAGAGGAGAGGCTGTAGGTTGGGGTCGGTGGGTGGGGTGGGTGGGTGGGGTGGGGTGGTGGGATGGGTGGTGGGGTGGGTGGGGTTGGTGGGTGGGTGGGGTGGGTGGGTTGGGGTGGGTGTGGTGGGTGGGGTGGGTGGGGTGGGATGGGTGGGGTGGGTTGGGTGGCTGGGGTGGGTGGGGGGGTGGGGTCGGTGGGGTGGGTGGGATGGGTAGGTGGGGTGGGTGGGGTGGTGGGTGGTTGGGGTTGGTGGGTGGTGGGTTGGGGTGGGTGTGGTGGGTGGGGTGGGGTGGGTGGGGTGGGTGAGGTGGCTGGGGTGGGGTGAGTGAGTGCGGTGGGTGGGTGGGGGGTGGGTGAGGGGGTGGGTGGTGGGTCGGATGGCTGGGGTGGGTGGGTGGTGGGTGTGGTGGGTGAGTGCTGTGGGTGGGTGGGGTGGGTGGGTGGTGGGCTGGGGTGGGTGAGTGGGTGGGGGTGGGGTGGGTGGGTGGGTGGGGTGGCTGGGTGGAAGGGGTGGGTGGGTGGGTGGGTGAGGTGGGTGGGGTGGTGAGTGGGTGGGTGTGTGGGTGGGGGGGCCCTGACCTCCAGCAGCTCGTCCCGCTGAGCAGCAGGCCGCTGCGCCCCACGGGCCCCTCGGGCAGGATGGAGCGGATGTGGTGGTGCCCCAGGGAGCCCTCGAGGCTGATGCCCAGCCCCTGCGCTCGCTCGTCTTGAACACGCGCGACACCTGGACGGGGACGGAGGGGGGAGGGGGGTTACGAACGACGACGCGAACGCTTCACGTCCGTCTGGAACTTCTAACGGCGCCAATGGGGTGGGCGCGTGCCCGTCCCGACGACGGGCGGCGACGGGAGTGCGCGGTTGGGCGACGCACCACCACTTCTTTCCCCGCTCCGAGGATGTTCTGCCAGCTGGCCCTGACGACGTCGTCGTCCTCGGTGGAGGCCTTGATTCCTGCGTGAGACGAGGAGGAAGAGGAGGAGGGTGATGAGGAGTTTGTGTGCACGTTGAACTTCTTTCGCACCGTACGTAGCCAGACTTGCTCATCGGAGGGCGGGGGCGGGGAAGGACAACAACTAAACACACAAAAAGCAGGCCTAAAGAAGTGAGTTGGTCAATCTAGATGATTACTAATATAATAAGCCAAGATGTGTGCGCGTCCCGCACGTGACGTCACTCCACATGAGGCCCACCCCCCCCCCCNACCGTCATTAATAATCATGAACGGATGAAGTGAGGCATCCCCCCCCCCTCATTGATAATCATGAGCTGAACAATTTTTCTATTGAATACTTCAGATTTACTGCGATATAGACCCGTCCTTGGACGGGCACACAAGCTCGTGATGATTTAAATAGCGGCGTGGGCACCACGAGCTACGAATCGGCGTGCGTGCGACGGAGCAGGTAAACTAAGACTGTAAACGATTTAGATGTATTCTACCAGGTAAGGCCCACTGAGCTATGCAGCTCTCTTTGAGAAGCGACCTGGCCATCACGCACGACAGCTCTACGGTGTCTCATCGCGTGAAAATGCACAGCAGCCAAAATACTCGCACGTCGATTTTAAACGTGGAGGCGGAAAAACTGCAGGATCCAGAGGGAAAATCCACGCGACCGCCACGGGCAGAGAGAGACACGCAAAATCCAGGCATCCTCAGGGTTGGGATCGAACGCACGACCTCCTGCATACCAGGCGAGATAGTTAACATCTGCTAGCCACCGTTATGATGATGATGAGAGATGCAAACTCCAAATATACAGCAGGCGTCAGGGTCGAACCCACGACCTCCTGTATACCAGGCGAGGGAGTTAACATCTCCTATCCACGACGGGGGGGGGGGGATGGGGGGGATGGGGAGAGAGCTCGCGAGTTGGCGCCACGCCGACGACAATCGGCACGGCCAACGTCAACAAACGCCGCGGGCCTCACGCCGCCTCCCCTACGCCGAACAAAACAGCGCAACGCGGGACGGAACCGGGTGGCGGCGGCGGCTGCGGTGGCTGCCCTGTAACCCGGCGCTATGGAGGCAGCAGCAGCAGCAGCGGGAGGGTTGGTGGATCGCTGTTGTCAAACTCCCCTTCCCGTTGGTGGCCGTCAAGGCGGGTGGGTGGGGGGGTGGGGGGCCGGGCGAGCTAACCGGGGAGGAAGCGACGCCGCTCGGCCCCCGCCACGAGCATCGTCCACCTCCTCCTCATCGTTGTCCGTGCCGGCAGCGCTCACCGTGGTACCGCCACCGCCGCTGGTGCGCCTCGCGCCGCCCACACACCGCCTACGCGCGCCAACACAACGCCCGCGCATGCCCGCTCGTCGATCGCTCGTCGATCGCTCGTCGATCGCTCGTCGATCGCTCGTCGCTCGCTCGTCGCTCGCTCGTCGCTCGTGTGTCCGTAACGTTCCGCCCGCCGCCGCGTGGCCGCCTAGCGCCGCCACCACCGCCTCCTCCTCGGCAACGATGACGACGACGAAGATGATGAAACAGATCCGGCGGCGAAACGATTCGGGGCTTGACGCGACCCGAGCGGTTTCAGCCCAGCGGCCGTCCTGGTTAATACCGACGTGCCGCCCGCGCGGGCATCACGGTCAAAGATTTTGGCCGATTAAAAATAAGTGAAAATAACCACGATTGGGAAAACACAATTAGTGTTTGTAAATCTGTATAAGGTAAGAAAAGAAAGACGATAATTAGCCGGCTATCTCCCGGCAGAGATGGTGGTGCGTGCACGGTGAAGGCCGCCCGACGTTTGTTGCGACCGGCAACCGCTCGTCGCCACCACCACTGAACTAAACTATTTTTATTTCACCAGGTGTAAGGCTCACTGAGCTATATTGTAGATATTTTTCCAGGAGCGACCTGGCTATCACAAACGATAGCTCAACGAAAGTGGCGGCTTACCATCATCATCATCTCGTGGAAATTCACAGCAGCAGCCAAATAACTCTAAGCACATGACCGTTGATTCGAAATGTGGAGGGGAAAAACCGGAGGACCCCGGAGAAAAAAATCCACGTGACCACCACGGGGAGAGCGAGAGAGACACGCAAACTCCAAATACACAGCAGCAGGCATCGTCGGGTCAGGATTAAACCCACGACCTCCTGTATACCAGGGGAGGCAGTTAACATCTCCTAGCCACCGTGATGATGATGAGATGAGAGAGACACTCAGACTTAAATATACAGCAGGCGTCGTCAGGGTCAGGATCGAACCCACGACCTCCTGCACACCAGGCGATGTAGTTAACATCTCCGAGCCCACAGTAGCGCACCCAAAGTCTCACCGGGCCTGGAGGGCGAGATGGTGACGGTGACGCTGGGGCGTCCGTCTCCGCGTCGGCGCTCCAGATCTTCTCTCGCTTGCCGCCGCCGCCGCCGAGCCCGCGCCGGCCGCCGGGAGAGGTTGAGCGCCGTCGCCCTCTTCCTCCACCTCGTCACCGTCGTCACCGTCGTCGTCGTCGCCGCCCTCGCTCGACCCGAGCCGGGCTGTGCCGGGAGGAGCGGCGCCCGCCGGCGGCCGCGCCGTGCCGCGGCTCCCGGCGGGCGAGTGTGAGGCGCACCGTCCTGCCGGTGCGGCGCAGCACCTCCACCGCCTGCTGGTTGGTGAAGCCCTGCAGGTCCGTCTCGTCCACCTGGCGCGCGTGTGTGTGCGTGTGCGCATGTGTGCGCGTGTGTGTGTGTGTGTGTACGTGTGTGTGTGTGCGTGTGTGTGCGTGCGTGTGTGGTGGGGAGCGGTAGTGCATCGGTTATGGCCCGAGTTCGATTCCCGCTCACGGTCACCAAACACCAGTGACGTTAATCCGAACCGTGTGTCGTGTGTATGTGTGTGTACGTACGTGCGCCGTGTGCGTGTCAGTGTGTGCAAGGTGCGTGTACGCGTGAGTGCGTGTGCGCGTGCGTGTGCGAGTACGTGAGTGTATGAGCGTGTGTGTGAATGCACGCGTACGAGTGCGTGCGAGTGCGTGTGTGCGTGCGAGCGCAGTACGTGAGTGTATGAGTGTGTGTGCGAACGTGTGATTGTGCAAGCGTGCGTGTGTGCCGCGCGAGCCTCACGGCGATGATCTGGTCCCCGGCCCAGATGCGCCCGTCGTGCTCCGCGGCGCTGCCCGGGGTGATGCTCTTCACGAAGATTCCCGACAGCTCTGCTCGGTGGCCAACCGCAAAACAACCGCGCACGGCAACAACGCAGCATCACCCTGCGCGGCCACGCAGGCTACACGCTCTACACTTCGAAATTTGCGGGCGAGGAGTTGAACCACATCGTCGTCGTCACGATCAATCAACTGCTCCCCACCCAGCCCCCACCCCCTCCACCGGTGGAGGTTTTTTTTTTATAGCCTAGGCCGGTGTGAGCCAGAGGCCGACTTCGGAGTAGCCTGGTCAAGATCCAATATCTTACTGCCCATAGACTCACATAGAGACCATAGACTTACACAGACACCATAGACTCATACAGAGACCACAGACTCACACAGAGACCATAGACTCACACAGAGATCCAAGACTCATACAGAGACCCGCAGACTCGCACAGAGACCGACAGACTCATACAGAACCCACAGACTCACACAGAGACCCATAGACTCACACAGAGATCCACAGACTCACACAGAGACCGACAGACTCACACAGAGACCCAGAGACTCACAGAGACCCACACTCACACAGAGACCCGCAGACTCGCACATAAACTATCGACGCAACACAGAGACCCATAGACACGCTGATGGCGAGACGTTACCAGAGTTCTTATCGCCAACGTAGCCAGCGATGGTGATGCCCAGCCCCTGCGTGTCCTTCGTGAGCTCCACCTCGTAGGCCTCACGCCACCCACCCTTCGCCCTGCTGGCACAGACAAAGGTCCCCGAATAGCCTTCAACAAGCGAGTATCGCCTATGGGGCAAGTGTTGTTAGCGAGCAGCACCTATGACGAACCTGCACCGCACACGAAGGGGCGAGTGGCAAGCACCACGCCCGGCCGCTTTTGTCTCCCCAGTGGCGATGTTTGCTACACACCGCACCAGGTTACTCATTTGAGGCTGAGTTGACCTAGTGGAGGAGGCCCAGGACCGGTTCAGATAATCGTCATCGACGTTGGTGGTGGCCGTGAGCGGGAATCGAACTTCGGGGTCGTCGGGTTCGTAGCGCGGCGCGCTAACCGCTGCGCCACCGCTCCACGCACGTGCTGACACACTGATACAAAGACAAAGATCCCCCTCTTATAGCCTTACCAGACTGCTGGGCAAGTGCTGTTAGCGAGCGTGACACACACACACACGGCATTGTTGTTGTTGTTGACACAGAGACGACGTTGGGCAGGTTTGTGTTGTTGTTGTTGTTGGTTGTGCTCGTGCACCACTGCCCAACGCAGCGGCGGTGGCGGCGGCGGCGGATAATTTGTCGAATTCACAAGCTCAGTTTCACGGGCGCCAACGTCACTTTGATAAATGTCAGATATTTTTACGTTTTTTTTGTTACTCAAGAAATCCAAAGCTACTTCGTCGGGACAAATTCATTAATTCAGGTCGATGAGACGGCGCAAATTTGCAACGGCTCACCACGGCTGGCCGGCGCGCAAGGCTGGCGCCCGGGCAAACAGGCACCTTGCCCTCCCCCCCCCGGTGCAAAATTTTGTGCCGGATTTTTTTCATCGTTTTTTTTTCCCTTCCTTTTGAGTCGTTGCTGCTGCTGCTGCTGTTGGCGTTAACAGCTGCCAAGGATGGGGGGGCGGTGGGGAAGGGCACGGGGAGGGGTTGCGGTGGCAAGGGCTCGTTATCGCGCGTCTGCCGAATTCCCAGTCCCGGTGGCATCTGCGGCACCAGATTTTTGAAGTCGTCTCGCGGGGGGGGGGGGGGGGGGGAGCCAACGCCGATCTCCGAGCTCATCACGCGGCGGCATCTGTCGCCGCGGCGCAAATCACGCGGCTAACGAGCTGCGCGCGCACGCAGCGCTGATCGCGCGAGAGCGGAACGCTTTCTAAACGCTTACAACGCGCGTCTGTTGAGAAATCCGACGTGCCGCTGGCGGTCACGACCGTGGGCACGCAAAGACAAAGGTCCCCCTGCCCCCCCCGTGTAGCCTTCACCAAGACCGTCGGTGGGGACAAGTGCTGTTAGAGCAGCAGCAGCAGCGGCACACGAGGGGCGGGCGGCCAGCGCCACGCCCGGGCCGCCACTGCCTCCACGGCGGCGATGTTTTACCACACCGCACCCCGGCGCTCATTCGAGGCCGAGTCGACACGAAACGCGCACACAAGCGCACGCACACACACGCACACACACACGCACACACACGCACACACACGCACACACACACACACANGCACACACAACGCACACACACACACGCACACACACACACGCGCGCACACACAAGCGCGCACACACACACACGCGCGTGCCGAGCAATTGCGCGGCGGCAATTTGCGGTCGGCCATTCCGGCGATTCACCGGTCGCACCTCTTCCGAGCGGAGGGCGTGCAGGGAGGCGACCGAGGGGATCTCCTCCTCCCTCGAGGCCGACCGGGTGGACGATGACGACGACAACCCCCCAGGGGACTGCGGCGGCGACGACGGCGGCGACGGGCGCTCGGCCTCCCTCAGGCCGCGCGCGATCACCAGCTTGACGTGCGTGCCGCACTGGCGCAGGACCTTCGCACGCACGCGTGTACACACACACGCACGCGTGTACACACAACGCACGCGTGTACACACAAACGCACGCGTGTACACACACACACACACACGCACGCGCGCGTGCATCGCACGCGGCGCGTGCATCACACGCGCGGAACAGCGCATACCGCACGCACGGACACGCGCGGGCACCAGCATCGCCCTTCACCGCACCGGAACTCCGAACGGGAAGACGAGCGAGGGGTGCGTGTGTGCACAGCGGGCGCGTTGGCACACCTGGGCACCTGCTCGCTGCCCATGCCCTGCACGTCCGTGTCCCCGATCTGCAGGATGTGGTCTCCGCTCTGCAGCCTCCCATCCTGCAGGGCCAGACGTTGTTGCTGTTGTTATTTGTATCGCTATTATTATCATCATCATCCATAGACGCAGCGCTGCACCTCAGACTGGCCTCTTACGGTGCGAAAGAAGTTCAACGTACATACACACCGCCCATAGATACCACGGGGCCTTTTTAGCAGGATCCAAAATGATGAAAAATAACAATAGGTTTTTACCATTTCTGGCAATGAAGCAGGAGGTGTTTAGATGTTCAAACACCAAATAGATTAAACTTGCTCCGATGATAATGGATGCATTTGTCTTTGAAATAGATTGGCCCACACCATAGCTGGCCTCCTTTGTGGCCCAGTCTCACCACCAGTGTGAGACCAGAGAAACAACGGCAAAAGGTGGAGGCCAATCAGTCCTAATAAAATCGTCCTAATCCACCTTGGTGGAGGCATGGGGGCGGGGTGGGGGCAGGGGGTGGGGAACGTGGTGCAGCGGTTAGCGCTCTACGCTACGAACCCGGCGACCCGGGTTCGATTCACGCTCACGGGCCACGAACATCGGTGACGATTGTATGAACCGCTCCTGGGCCTCCCCTGGGTCGACTCGGCCTCAAATCAGTACCCGGTGCGGCGTGGTGTAGTAAAACGTCGCCACTGGGAGAGACAAAGGCGGCCGGCGCGGCGTTGGCCATCCACCCCCTCGTGTGCCACAGCGCCGGCCTTCATAGGTGCTGCTCGCTATAACAGCACTTGCCCCAACAGTCTGTTAAGGCTACACGGGGGGGGCGGAATCTTCGTCTATGCGGAAAGGGAGGAACTCGCGGGTCGTGGCTCCGCGATATCCGCAAGCGCGGGTGGGGGGGGTGGTGCCGTCCTTCCCCCCCCCACGAGATTTCCTCCCGGACGGTATCTCCGGAGGCGACGATGACGTCGTGACGGCCTATCGTCTGATCGTCATGGGCGAGAGATAGAAGAAAAAAAAAGAAAATCTGTCCTATTCCACCTTGGGGTGGGATAGGCGAGGGTGTGGGTGGGGGGGGGGCGGCACGGGGGCGGCGGGCCCGGCACCGGACTCACGCGAGCGGCGACCCCCCCGGGCAGGATGGTTTTGACGACCACGCCGGTGCCCTTGCCCCGACGATGCGAAGCCGAGCCCCGAGCCGTCGTTGGTCAGCTCCACCGTGTCCACCGCCCGCTCCCACCCCACGGCGGGACGTCGCCCTCCTGCCGTGGCGGTGATGGTGATGGCGGTGGGTGGGGTGGGGGCACAGGTGATAATAATAATTCATTTATATAGCGCTTTTCATCAAGGATCTCAAAGCATTCAGACGCTGTCTCCCGACAGACCTGGTCTTCAACTGAGGACGGCTGCATGCGTTGTGGCCGTAACGTCGTGAGAATATTTTATTGTTTTTTATTCTTATTTTATTATTTCCCTTTACGTGACTTTACCGAAAGAACCAAGTTTAACACGTAGGCTTTCGCGACCAACATTTATCCAAGATAGACAGCCTGATGATGCTGGTTGTTGTCATCACAAGCGAAACGTCACGGTACTGAATTGTAAACATTGTAGTGGGTTTACTCTTCAACACACAACCGGCGTACTGTACTTGTAACGAATTGGCCACGTTTGGTTACGTGACAAACCCCTTACTAAATTGGCTGTGTCGGATGGTGACGGGTTTAATGACACATTTATATTTACGCAATCTAACCCAAACAACTTCTGTCATGGATCTCAAAGCGCTGTTAACGACAGCAGCAGCAGCAGGCACTCGGCATGAAACCAATTATATTACAAGTACGTTTTAAAAATCCGTGTTGCCAAATGCGCTAAAAGTTGAAAAAGCGGAAGCGTATGTAAATAGGTTTTAAGACGCATTTTTAAAAAAATGTCCACAGACTCCGAGAGGGTTCCGTAGCCTGGGGGCTACACGGGGAAAAACATCTCGGTCAGCCATAGGCCGAAGAAGCCTCGATCTGGGAATGCAGAGAGATGATCTGAACCTTGAGGGGGACAAATGGGTGCAGCGTCGTCAATGATGTAGGCTGGGTGCAAGATGGTTCACTGCTTTGTACGTTAACAATACAGGGGACTCCTCCATTTACGAACATTCTACTTGCGAACTTTCAGAGGTACAAACAAACCTGTCCGTATGTCCAGTTGCCCGTTCGGACCGAGAGTCGTAATTTAAACCGCCGCGCAATAGACGGCGTGGTGGCATCTACATCTGCAGAACGTGAAAAACCAGTGCATCTACATCTGCAGAACGTGAAGGACCAGTGGCATCTACATCTGCAGAACGTGAAGAACCAGTGGCATCTACATCTGCAGAACGTGAAGAACCAGTGGCATCTACAACTGCAGAACGTGAAGAACCAGGGGCATCTACATCTGCAGAACGTGAAGAACCAGGGGCATCTGCATCTGCAGAACGTGAAGAACCAGTGGCATCTACATCTGCAGAACGTGAAGAACCAGTGGCATCTACATCTGCAGAACGTGAAGAACCAGGGGCATCTGCATCTGCAGAACGTGAAGAACCAGTGGCATCTACATCTGTAGAACGTGAAGAACCAGTGGCATCTACATCTGCAGAACGTGAAGCACCAGTGGCATCTACATCTGCAGAACGTGAAGCACCAGTGACATCTACATCTGCAGAACGTGAAGAACCAGGGGCATCTACATCTGCAGAACGTGAAGAACCAGTGGCATCTACATCTGCAGAACGTGAAGAACCAGTGGCATCTACATCTGCAGAACGTGAAGAACCAGGGGCATCTACATCTGCACAACGTGAAGAACCAGTGGCATCTACATCTGCAGAACGTGAAGAACCAGTGGCATCTACATCTGCAGAACGTGAAGAACCAGTGGCATCTACATCTGCAGAACGTGAAGAACCAGGGGCATCTACATCTGCAGAACGTGAAGAACCAGTGGCATCTACATCTGCAGAACGTGAAGAACCAGGGGCATCTACATCTGCAGAACGTGAAGAACCAGTGGCATCTACATCTGCAGAACGTGAAGAACCAGTGGCATCTACATCTGCAGAACGTGAAGAACCAGTGGCATCTACATCTGCAGAACGTGAAGAACCAGGGGCATCTACATCTGCACAACGTGAAGAACCAGTGGCATCTACATCTGCAGAACGTGAAGAACCAGGGATCTACATCTGCAGAACGTAAGAACCAGGCATCTACATCTGCAGAACGTGAAGAACCATGAACTACAACTGCAGAACGTGAAGAACCAGGATCTACATCTGCAGAACGTAAGAACCAGGCATCTACATCTGCAGAACGTGAAGAACCAGTGGCACTACATCTGCAGAACGTGAAGAACCAGTGATCTACATCTGCAGAACGTGAAGAACGCATCTACATCTGCACAACGTGAAGAACCAGTGGATCACATCTGCAGAACGTGAAGAACCAGGGGCATCTAGCATGCAGAACGTGAAGAACCATGATCTACATCTGCAGAACGTGAAGAACCATGGGAAACTACAACTGCAGAACGTGAGAACCAGGGGTATCTACTCTGCACAACGTGAAGAACCAGTGGCCTACATCTGCAGAACGTGAAAAACCANTGATCTACATCTGCAGAACGTGAATAACCAGGCTGATCTACATCTGCAGAATGTGAGAACCATGGCATACGCGACGTTATACAATAGCCATTCCCCCAGCGACGGGAGGCANCGCAAGTGTTCGACTTCACGTGCCTTAACGTGCACATAGCCTGGCACAAGCGCCGTGGTGACGTCACCGCCACTTATTGGCAGTTGTTGTTGTGTGAATGTGTGAGTGCTTACGATCAGCTCCAGTTTGACAGCAGAGGTCTCACTCCGAATCAGTCGGGCGGCACTGTCTTCTCTATCGACTGCGTAAGGCTGCTGTGTGGAAGCTACCTGGTCTGTCGCTCCANACGAAGCTTCGGGTTTTCTCGGCCACTGTCATGCCCTCCCTTCTCTACGCTTGCGAGACGTGGACCCCCTTCTAACGGAACATCTGCGCCGGTTAAAAACACCAGGCTGGCCCTGCCTACGAGATCCATCCTGGGTTTAACCTGCAGGCTGGATGAAAGTGTGAGGAGCCACGAATCCTTGAAAGATCTGGAAACAGTTTCCCCATCATCAGTGAGCTCCTCCGGCAGGGGCAAGGCGGGTGCGTTGGCTGGGTCACGTCGCCCCGCATGCCCAACCACCACGGCGTGCCCAACCACTACGCTTGCCCAACCACCACGGCGTGCCCAACCACTACCGCTTGCCCAACCACCACGGCGTGCCCAACCACTACCGCTTGCCCAACCACCACCGCTTGCCAACCACCACGGCTTGCCCAACCACCACCGTGTGCCCAACCACCACGGCTTGCCCAACCACCACAGCGTGCCCAACCACCACCGCTTGCCCAACCACCACGGCTTGCCCAACCACCACAGCTTGCCCAACCACCACAGCTTGCCCAACCACCACCGCTTGCCCAACCACCACGGCTTGCCCAACCACCACCGTGTGCCCAACCACCACCGTGTGCCCAACCACCACCGCTTGCCCAACCACCACCGCTTGCCCAACCACCACGTGTGCCCAACCACCACCGTGTGCCCAACACCACGGCTTGCCCAACCACCACATGCTTGCCCAACCACCACCGCTTGCCCAACCACCACGGCTTGCCCAACCACCACCGTGTGCCCAACCACCACCGTGTGCCCAACCACCACCGCTTGCCCAACCACCACCGCTTGCCCAACCACCACAGCGTGCCCAACACCACCGCTTGCCCAACCACCACAGCGTGCCCAACCACCACCGCTTGCCCAACCACCACCGTGTGCCCAACCACCACCGCTTGCCCAACCACCACAGCGTGCCCAACCACCACCGCTTGCCCAACCACCACCGTGTGCCCAACCACCACCGCTTGCCCAACCACCACAGCGTGCCCAACCACCACCGCTTGCCCAACCACCACAGCGTGCCCAACCACCACCGCTTGCCCAACCACCACCGCTTGCCCAACCACCACCGCTTGCCCAACCACCACCGCTTGCCCAACCACCAGCGTGCCCAACCACCACGGCGTGCCCAACCACTACCGCTTGCCCAACCACCACGGCGTGCCCAACCACCACGGCATGCCCAACCACCACAGCGTGCCCAACCACCACCGTGTGCCCAACCACCACCGCTTGCCCAACCACCACCGCTTGCCCAACCACCACCGCTTGCCCAAGCGGCTTCCATTTGGCCGGATAGAGGGGGCCCTAAACTGGCACGTGCACACACACACACGCACACACGCACACACACACACACACGCACGCACACACACGCACACACACACACGCACACACACACAGACACGCACACACACGCAGGGTGGAGGCCCCTACCGCCGGGATGCCGCCGCCGCCGCCATCGTCGTCGCCGGGCCGGCACGGTGGGCGAGCGACGAGCAGCGTGACGGGGCCCGCGGCCTGCTGCAGCAGCGACACGGCGCAAGCGTGCGACACGCTCGTGTCCAGCGGCAGCCCGTTGATCGCCAAGATCTGGTCGCCTTCACGCAGCCGCCCGTCCCTGCCGTGCGGGGGGTGGGGGTGAGCCCAGAAAAAANGACGCAAAGTTACTGCTCCCTTTCATAGGTGCCCGCTACTCGCCACCAGCACTTGCCCCAACAGTCTGTTAAGGCTACACAGGGGATCTTTGTCTTTGCGTGCGTGACTGCGTGTTTCGCTGTGGGTGCAGGACAAATCTAAGTTGTTGTTGTTTGCGTGTCTTTGTGCTTGTGTACACACACAAAGGCCAACACGAAGATCCGCCGTGTAGCCCTCACAGGCTGTTGAGGCAAATGCCATGAGCGGACAGCACCGACGAAGGCCGGCACGGTGGCACACGAGGGCCGCCTTTGTCTCCCCGGTACTGATGTTCACAGCACCTGAGGCAAACAAACCTCATCCTCTCAATATACACAAGCTAAATGTTCCCCGTGTAGTCTACACAGGCACTGGGGGACAAGTGCTGTTAGCGAGCAACACCTTTCAAGGCCGGGACAGCACACGGGGGGGGGGGGGGTGAGTGGACAGTGCCATGCCCGGCCACCTTTGTCTCCCAAGCGTGACAGGGCAGCAGGTACTCATTTGAAGGTCGAGTCGACCTAGGGGAGGCCCAGGACCGGTTCAGATAATGGTCACCGGTGTTGGTGGCCGTGAACTCGGGTCGACCGGGTTCGTAGCGCAGCGTAGCGGTTAGCGCTCTCCGCACGACGCACACACTCACAGACAGAGCCATTATTTCACAACGACGGCAATTGCTCCACAGTAACATTGGCGATGTTTTATATTTGGAGTGTTTTTTTTNGGTTTTACTGGCAGAGCGCAAACCAATTACCGCTCCAAATGTAATCAGCTAATGAGCGACGACCGGAGTGGTTTCTGTAAACGCTCGCTTATCCCGTACCCTACTGGATTCCTCGTTACAGTAGAAATGTTCTGCTTCTGAAAAAGAACTAATGTGCAGCGGCTGCGTGGGCCTTACCCTGGTAAAATAATAAAAATAAATTAAAACACATCACATTATTACACTTTTAGTTTAAGCCGGATCAGGGTGGCCGCATTGGGCCCACTCGCGTCCGACCGCTGCAGGATGCACTTTGGCGGCCTCGAGTGCCACTCAGCGCTGCCACTCGGCACTGCTGGCGTGCGCCATTGCCGCGAAGGGGGGTGGGGGGCGCGCGACAAAAAAACTAAACGAGGGCAAAGATCCCCCGGGTAGCCTACTCGGGATATTCGGGTCAAGTGCCGTGAGCCCGAGTCGCCCTAGGGCAGCGGTGGCCAACCGACCCCCCCAACCGGCGCCCCCGACCGGCGCCACCAACCGGCGCCACCCAACCGGCGCCCCCAACCGGCGCCCCCAACCGGTGCCACCAACTGGCGCCACCAACCGGCGCCCCCAACCGGCGTTTGGCTCTTTGCACAACTCATGGGGCAACTTCTTGGCTCTCGTCCATTACAGCTCTGCCTAGGTGGGTGGTGGGGGGGGTAACCGATGGTGTGGGGGGGGCCACGCCCGAGAGTCGAACTCGTGTCGCCACGGGATTCCGGCGTTGTTCGTGGCACCCTCCGAAGACGGCCGATGTGGCTCTACCGGTGAGCCGTGCCGCCCAGAGCGATGTCCCGGACGAAGATGCCGAGGTCGCCCCTCTCGTCGCTGCGCAGGCCGGCCACGCGGAAGCCCAGGCGCCCGGCGTGCCCCACGCGGCCTCTGCAGCTCCACGCACTCCACCACTCGCCCTGCGACACAAACATACACTGTTGGGGCAAAAGCAGGGATGGCCAGCACCACGCCCGGCCGCCTTTGTCTCCCCAGTGGCGGTGTTTACTGCACACTGCACCCAGGTACTCATTTCAGGCTGAGTCGTACACAAAGACAAAGATCCCCATATAGCCTTAACAGCCTGCTGGGGCAAGTGCTGTTAGCGAACAGCACCTATGAAGGCCAGCACAGCGCACACAGAGAGTGGGTGGCCAGCACCACACCAACCACCTTTGTCTCCCTCGTGTCGATGTTTACCGCACACTGCACTAGGTACTCATTTGAGGCTGAGTCGACCTAGGGAGGCCCAGGACCGGTTTAGATTATCGCCACTGTCGTTGACCGTGAGCGGGAATCGAACTCGGTCGCCGAGTTCGTAGCGCAGCTCTTACAACACAGCACTGTGGCTTGAAGACATGAGCCACGATGGACCGTATCGTAAACCCTTCGAGATACAAAGAGACCCAGTGACCCATATAGATCCAAAGAGACACACAGAGATGCATAGAGTCGCAAAGAGACCCATAGAGACTCACAGAGATACAAAGAGACCCAGAGAGACTCACAGAGATACATAGAGACCCATAGGGACTCACAGAGATACATAGAGACCCAGAGAGACTCACAGAGATACAAAGAGACCCAGAGAGACTCACAGAGATACATAGAGACCCAGAGAGACTCACAGAGATACAAGAGACCCAGAGAGACTCACAGAGATAAATAGAGACCCAGAGAGACCCATAGGGACTCACAGAGATACATAGAGACTCATAGAGACTCACAGAGATACATAGAGACCCACAGAGACCCTATCTATCTATGAGTCGATAAGCGGACACGGCTCATCACTCGCACGCCCGGACGACGCCCGCACGGACGCACCGCGACCCTCACCTGCGCCATCTCTTGCACCAGCAGCCCGAAGCCGGACGGCTCGCCGCACACCAGCGCCGAGGTGAGCACCGGCGAGCGGGAGCACGGCACGGCCGTCGCCGACAGCCCCAGCTGCTCCGCCACGCCGAACTCCACCTCGCCGGGCAGCTGTGTCGCCTGCGGCGCCGCGGTGGAGAGATGTTAACCACCTCGCCTGGTGTACAGGAGGTCGTGGGTTCACTCCTGACACTGACGCCTGCTGCTGTATATTTGGAGTTTGAGTCTCTCTCTCTCCCTGTGGTGAGATGTTAACCACCTCGCCTGGTGTACAGGAGGTCGTGGGTTCAGTCCTCACCCTGACGCCTGTTGCTGTATATGTGGAGTTTGCGTGTCTCTCTCTCTCCCTGTGGAGAGATGTTAACCACCTCGCCTGGTGTACAGGAGGTCGTAGTTCAGTCCTGACCCTGACGCCTGCTGCTGTATATGTGGAGTCTGCGTGTCTCTCTCTCTCTCCCTGTGGTGAGATGTTAACTACCTCGCCTGGTGTACAGGAAGTCGTGGGTTCGACCCTGACGCCTGCTGCTGTATATTTGGAGTTTGAGTCTCTCTCTCTCTCCTCGTGGTGAGATGTTAACCACCTCGCCTGGTGTACAGGAGGTCGTGGGTTCAATCCTGAGCCTGACGCCTGCTGCTGTATATCTGGAGTTCGCGTGTCTCTCTCTCGCTCTCCCTGTGGTGAGATGTTTTTATGGATCAGGAGGTCATGGGTTCCATCCGACCCTGATGATGCCTGCTGTTTTTATGGATCATAGAGGTTTTTGGGTTAGATCACGTAAATATAAATGCGTCATTAAACCCGCCACCACCCGACACAGCCAATTAGTAAGGTTTGTCGCGTAAACAAAACACATGCCAATGCGTTACTGGTACATCGCACCGGCGTGTTAGAGAGTAAAGCCACAACAAGATGTTGGAATCGAACCCACACCCTTGTCGCTGTGAGGCTGTGTGTGTGCCGAGTGGGGAATTCTGCGCGGGTCTCAACTCTGTAGGATGCAATTAATCTCTCTTATCGCTGCTGCTGCGGCTGCATTCCGAGCGCAAGCCAAACAGAGCAACGGGTAACCTCACGGCTGAGCCCTTTAAACCCCATTACTGCCTTGAAAGGGAAACGGGAGAGTGTGTGGCCGTTACGTGATCCTTGCTGCATTGGCGAGGTGCAGAGACAAAGATGGGCCCCGTGTATCCTGAACGGACTGTCAGGGCAAGTGCTGTTTGCGAGCAGCAGAAGCGGCGGCTATTAAGGCCGGAACGGCACACGAAGGGGTTGGGCAGCAAGCGGCACGCCCGGCCGCCTTTGTCTCCCCGAGTGGCGATGTTTACGACACGCCGCACCAGGTACTCAATTGAGGCTGAGTGGACCTAGGGGAGGAGGCCCAGGATCGGTGCAGATAATCGTCGCTGGCGTTGGTGGTGGTCGTGAGAGGGGAATCGAACCCGGGTCGCCGGGTTTGTAGGGTGCTACCCGTTGCACTACCGCTCCCACTGCCTACGCACACACCACTACCACTCCACGCCTGTGCCGTGCCAGGCCAGGTGCACTTGAGGCCGCGTGAAGTGTCGAAGGCCCGGCCGACAGGACTGAGATAACTGGCAGATGCACCCAGCTATGCCCTCCCCTCCACTGTGCCACGCGCACACACGTACCCAACACGTACCCAGCACGTACCCAACACCTCCCATCTGCTAACCAGCCCTCACCCCGGCGCCTTGTCCGTTTGCGTCTTGTGCATTAAAAACATGAACACGTGTCCGAGGACACGCCCGTGCTATCCGCAGCACTTCTGCCAGCCGGGACCACAGCCCGTCACGACCGCCACGTACACACACACACACGTGGGCCTCCAGACCACCACGGTCTGGACAGATGAACATTCCTAGAATGCCACGGCAGAAGAGTTGGGGGAGGTGGGGAGTCTGGGCGGGGCCGGTGGGTGGGTGGGGTGGCAGAGTCAGCGGCAGCCTGCAAAACGGTGGGAATTAATCTGGCAGGAGGGGAGCGATGATTTGCCGCGGTGCGTCATCCCAAGGGGAATGTGCCCATGACGACGCCAGCCACCCGAATCGTCGTCCCGTGCCCTGCCCTTGCCCTCCGTGCCGAACGGCGGACGCGGCACTCGCACGGTCCACGCACCGCACGGGCATCTGCGAAACAGAGCTTTGTAGCTCCTCGAATTTCTCTACGCTAATCGGAGGTCCGCGCGAAGGACTACAACACTAAACGCAACGAGCAGGCTCGAAAGAAACGAGTTTGTCAATCTATACTCTTTGGTCTTTAGGTAAAGTCACGTGGGTAGAAAACTAAATAATAGATCACGATGTTTCGATCGTAACAATAAGCAATCGTCTTCAGGTGAGAAACAGAAACAAGCCGCTGTGACGGGGCATTATATTGACCCTCCCCCCTCGGATCATTATGATGCCCTGTCACAGTGGCTTGTTTCTCTTTCTCACCTGAAGACGATTGCTTGTTGTTGCGATCGAAACACCGAGAACTATTATTTTGTTTTCTACCCACGTGACTTTACCGAAAGAACCAAAGAGTATGAATTCCTGCAGTCACGAAAGCCTCAAATCAAGTTTGTCAATCTAGACGATGATTTAAAAGTGCACCGTAGTTCCAGTGGCTTGCTCGGAAGGGAAGAGCGGTCCAGACGGCCGCAGGAGCAGCAGCATCTCAAAGCGCGCGCGACGACGACGATGAACGGCGACCACCGTCTTCGTTTCGACGGCCGAGCCGAAAGCCGCCGCCGGCCGCCGCCGTCGCAAGGATGACGACCGTAGCACGCGCCGCGATGGATGCCCATTTACGATTCCGACTTGGCTTTTGCCGACCTCACCTTGTCACGCAGGTGCCGGACGGAGCTCTGCAGGCGCAGGATCTGCTGGAAGAGGGGGCTTTCGAGGGTGGCCCGCAGGGCGCCGAGCCGCCGCTCGCACACGTCCATCGCGTCGCCGTCCCCGCCGCGGCCGCCGTCGTCGTCGTCGGCGGCACCGCCGCCGCTGGCGTCGCCGGCGCCGGCGCTCAGCTCGCGCAGCCGCGCCTGCAGCCGCTCCACGGCAGCCACGGCGCCCTGCAGGTCCGCTGGGTGCCACCAACCGAGAGACCGTCGGCGAGGGTTCAAGTACCCAGAGAGGTGACTGGCGAGAGTTCAAGTACCCAGAGAGATCGCTGGCGAGGTTCAAGTACCCAGAGAGATCGCAGGCGAGGGTTCAAGTACCCAGAGAGATCACTGGCGAGGGTTCAAGTACCCAGAGAGATCACAGGCGAGAGTTCAAGTAGCCAGAGAGATCACTGGCGAGGGTTCAAGTACCCAGAGAGATCACAGGCGAGGGTTCAAGTACCAGAGAGATCACAGGCGAGGGTTCAAGTACCAGAGAGATCACTGGCGAGGGTTCAAGTACCCAGAGAGATCACAGGCGAGGGTTCAAGTACCCAGAGAGATCACTGGCGAGGGTTCAAGTACCCAGAGAGATCACAGGCGAGGGTTCAAGTACCCAGAGAGATCACAGGCGAGGGTTCAAGTACCCAGAGAGATCACAGGCGAGAGTTCAAGTAGCCAGAGAGATCACTGGCGAGGGTTCAAGTAGAGATCACAGGCGAGGGTTCAAGTACCCAGAGAGATCACTGGCGAGGGTTCAAGTACCCAGAGAGATCACAGGCGAGGGTTCAAGTACCCAGAGAGATCACAGGCGAGGGTTCAAGTACCCAGAGAGATCACTGGCGAGGGTTCAAGTACCCAGAGAGATCACAGGCGAGAGTTCAAGTAGCCAGAGAGATCACAGGCGAGAGTTCAAGTAGCCAGAGAGATCACAGGCGAGGTTCAAGTACCCAGAGAGATCACAGGCGAGGGTTCAAGTACCCAGAGAGATCACAGGCGAGGGTTCAAGTACCCAGAGAGATCACAGGCGAGAGTTCAAGTAGCCAGAGAGATCACAGGCGAGGGTTCAAGTACCCAGAGAGATCACAGGCGAGGGTTCAAGTACCCAGAGAGATCACAGGCGAGAGTTCAAGTACCCAGAGAGATCACAGGCGAGAGTTCAAGTAGCCAGAGAGATCACAGGCGAGAGTTCAAGTAGCCAGAGAGATCACTGGCGAGGGTTCAAGTAGCCAGAGAGATCACAGGCGAGGGTTCAAGTACCCAGAGAGATCACAGGCGAGAGTTCAAGTAGCCAGAGAGATCACAGGCGAGGTTCAAGTAGCCAGAGAGATCACTGGCGAGGTTCAAGTACCCAGAGAGATCACAGGCGAGAGTTCAAGTAGCCAGAGAGATCACAGGCGAGAGTTCAAGTAGCCAGAGAGATCACAGGCGAGGGTTCAAGTACCCAGAGAGATCACAGGCGAGGGTTCAAGTACCCAGAGAGATCACAGGCGAGGGTTCAAGTACCCAGAGAGATCACAGGCGAGAGTTCAAGTACCAGAGAGATCACTGGCGAGGGTTCAAGTACCCAGAGAGATCACAGGCGAGGGTTCAAGTACCCAGAGAGATCACAGGCGAGGGTTCAAGTACCCAGAGAGATCACAGGCGAGGTTCAAGTACCATAGAGATCACAGGCGAGGGTTCAAGTACCAGAGAGATCACAGGCGAGGGTTCAAGTACCCAGAGAGATCACTGTCGAGGGTTCAAGTAGCCAGAGAGATCACAGGCGAGGGTTCAAGTACCAGAGAGACTGCCGGTGAAGGTTCAAGTACCCAGATAGATCACCGGTGAAGGTTCAAGTACCCAGAGAGATTCTGGCGAGGGTTCAAGTACCAGAGAGATCAGCAGACCACCACCCACCACCACCTCACCACCACTCACCACCACCTCACCACCACCAGACAACAACGATCGAAAAGCGACGCTCGTCAACATTTTATGCACCTGGATTTTCCGGCATTCCTTCAGCGGTGCGTTTGATGCGCGGTTGCGATCTGGTGAAGCAAAGAAGAGACAGAGAGGGGGGGAGAGGTCAAACCTGCGACTACCTCGTGACGTTGTCTATCAAGGTATCGACTTGCTTTTTAAATATCTTAACGCCATCTGTGTAAAAAAAAAAAAANCATTCTTATTTTTCATCAATATTGAGTCGTGTTTTTTTTCTCAGAATTCGAACAACAAAAACGGCTCTTCCTTGTTATTTGAGGTTGCCCTGGTTACGGAGGTTGCTTGACCATTCTTCACCGCGGCTGGTCAGTGTGGGTTTAGTGAGTGAGGGTGGAGGGGGNAGAGAGGGGGGCTGGAGTCCCGGAGTCGGTTCAGATACCACTCGCCGCTGACGTGAGCCGTGGTTGGGAATGGAACCACGACCGCCGGTTCCGTGGCCAAGAGCTATGCACTGGAGCTCTTCTTCAGAAGCGACCTGGCCAGGAATGACAGCCCAACGAAGTGGCTTATCATCGTGTGGAAATGTATAGCAGTAAAATAATGGAAATGATCTCAATGCGTCGATTCACGTAGAGAGCCATAGGCTTGCAGAGAGACCCATAGACTCACGGAGAAACCCATAGACTCACGGAGAGACCCATAGACTCCACAGAAACACATAGACTCACACAGAGACACAGAGAATTACACAGAGACCCGTAGATTAGTGTAGATTCACAGACAGATCCAGACTTACACAGAGACCCATAGACTCACGGAGAGACACGAAAACTCACGGAACCCACAGACTTACACAGAGACCCGTAGACTAGTGTAGATTCACAGACAGATCCAGACTCACACAGAGACCCATAAAATCACACAGAGACCCGTAGACTCACACAGAGACCGTAGACTCACACAGAGACCATAGACTCACACAGAGACCCACAGACTCACACAGACACCCATAGACTCGCACAGAGCACCCATAGATTCAAACAGAGCGCCATAGACTCGCACAGAGCACCCATAGACTCGTGTAGATTGACAGAAAGACCCAAAGACTCACCAAGGAAAGGAACGTGCGGAGGAGAGTGGGGAGGTCTCCGCTCAGGAGCGGGAATTCACAGGGGTGGCGACAGCAGCACGAGCAATGAGAGGTTTCGCTTCGGATGGGGGTGGGGCGCGGGGGGAGGAAACCGGAGAAAATGCGCAACAGCCGCTCACAGATGGATTCAAGAATCCAGCGTGGCACGAGGCCCGCGCCAGCCGCTCGTGACTGCGGCCAAGGATGGCATTGGGGGGGGGGNAGCAGCGGTGAGACTCCACGTGGCTCATTATTTATTTAAATGACCCCTGTAACTCAATCGGTTGTCACAACGAGTGTTGCGCCGCACCGCACTATGCTCCCGCGTTCGTCAACCCGGTGCCCAGCGTGGGGAAGTATGGTCAGATAATTCCTGTGAACCGCCTGGTGTGTAAGGAGGAGGTGGGGGCTGGGGTGGGCCTTCATCCAGCAGTGGATTGAGCGGGAATCAAACTCGGGTCGCCGGGTTCGAAGTGCAGTGCACCACCGCTCTCCCCAAAGATCCCCGTATAGCCTCAACAGACTGTAGGGGCAAGTGTTGTTAGCGAGCACCTATGAAGGCCGGCACGGCACCCGAGGGGTGGGTGGCCAGCACTACGCCCGGCCGCCTTTGTGTCCCGGTGGCGATGTTTACTACACACCGCACCGAGTACTTATTTGAGGCTGAGTCGACCTAGGGCAGGAGGCCCAGGACCGGTTCAGATAATCGTCACTTCGTGTTAGCCGCGAGCGGGAATCGAACTCGGTTCGCCGGGTTCGTAGTGCAGTGCGCTAAGCGAAGCACCACCGCTCTCCGACAACCACAATCATCATTATGATCACCACCACTACCGTCATCATCACCACCATCATCATCTTAACCGCAACAGCAGCCAGCAAATAAGCAACCACTTGTGGATTAATCAATGCATGGCGACGCCTATGACAACAAGTCCATTAACAACAAACAACGACATCACCAGAACCACCATCACCACCATCAACCCCAACATCAGCGCACCATCAAAGACAAAGATGCCCCGTATAGCCTCAACAGACTCCTGGGGCAAGTGGTGTTAGCGAGCAGCACCTTGAACGCCGGCCGTGCTCCCTGGTGGGTGTTTACGCACCAGGTACTCATTTGAGGCTGAGTCGACCTAGGGAGGCCCAGGACCTGTTCAGATAATCGTCACTGGTGGTGGCCGTGAGCGGGAATTGAACTCGGGGCGACAGGTTTGTAGCGCAGCGAGCACCGCCACCACCGCTCCCAGCACCACCGCCACCCACCACCACCAGCGTCTCAGCAGCAACTAATCACATCACCCCCATATCACCATCGTCAATCACAATCACCACGACTACCATCACTACCACCACCATCACCACCTATCATAATCACAACAACCACACTACCACCACCTATCACACTACCCATCCCACCATCATCACAATCACTACTACCACCATCACCAACCCACCATCAATACTATCGCTACCACAATCACTATCCCATCATTACCATCACCCCAACATTACTATCCCATCATCACCATCACTACCACAATCACTAACCCATCATCACCACCCACCATCACCACCACAATCACTACCACCACCATCACCAACCCATCATCACCACCCATCATCATCATCACAACCACAATCACTACTACCACCATCACCACCCATCATCATCATCACAACCACCATCCATCATAATCACAACCACCACCACCCATCATCACTACCATCATCACCACCCATCATCACCATCACTACCACAACCACCACCACCATCACTAACCCATCATCACCATCACTGCCACAATCACTACTACAACAACACCACCACACCCCACCCATCATCACCATCACTACCACAATTATTACTACCACCATCACCAACCCATCACCACCATCACCCCCATCACCACTACCACCAACCCATCATCGCCATCACTACCACAATCACTACTACCACCATCACCACCATAACCCCATCACCATCACCACCAACCACCATCACCACCCATCATCACCATCACTACCACAATCACTACTACCACCATCACCAACCCATCACCACCATCACCCCATCACCACCAACCCCATCACTACCACCATCACCAACCATCATCACCACCATCACCACCATCACCCCCATCACCACCACCACCACACCCCATCATCACCACCATCATCGCCATCACTGCCACAATCACTACTACCAACACACCAACATCACCACCACCCCATCACCATCACCACCACCCATCAACATCATCACCACCACAACCAACACCACCACCCCCACCATCACCGCCACCACCATCGCCACCACCATCACCACCATCACTACATCACCACAACCACATCACTACTACCACCATCACCACCATCACTACCACAATCACTACTACCACCACCATCACCACCATCGCCACCACCACTACCACAATCACACTACCACCATCACCACCACCACCATCACCACCACCACCACCACCGGCTGTCGTAGCCGCAGCGAGTCGTGTCACTCGCGCCCCGCCGAGGCCTGCCCGGCCTGCCTCAGCCGGCCGCCGCTGCTAACAACGCAGGCCCCGCCATACCTCCCCCTGCCCTGCCCGCTGCTGCTGCTCGATGTTGTCGTCGTCGTCGTTGTCGTCGTCGTCGTTGTTGTTGTTTGTGGATGGTGGTGGGTCAGCGATGGCGGTCGTCGTCGTCATGACGACGACTCGGCCGCGAAGTTTATTTTTTAACTTCTTCGCGTTTCGCCGATGGAGCCTCGCGCTCCGCGATGACCGCTTAAGGTTCCGCCGCCGCCCGCCGCTGTTTGTTAGTTTGTTGTCGTTGTTGTTGTTTGTTTTCTTAAAGCGCGAGGTACAAACCTGGCCGACGATGACTGATCCGCGAGCTGCCACTGCTCCGATCGGTCCGTTAGAGTGGTGGGGGTGGGGCAGCCCACACCACGTGACCCAGCCGGGTCAATCGAGGGCGGGGCCACCCGGGGAAGCGGGGAGGGGTAGCGGTGGTAGCCCACACCACGTGACCCAGCCGGGTCAACCGAGGGGCGGGGCCACTCGCGGGAGGAGGTTGGGGGGGCAGTCCACACACGTGACCCAGCCGGGTCAACCGCGGGGCGGGGCCACTCGCGGGAGGAGGTTGGGGGGGCAGCCCACACCACGTGACCCAGCCGGGTCAACCGAGGGNCGGGNCCACACGGGGGAAGCGGGGAGGAGGCTGGGGGGGGGTAGCCTACACCACGTGACCCAGCCGGGTCAACCGAGGGGCGGGGTCACCTGGGGAAGCGGGGGGGNAGGAGGTTGGGGGGGGGNCAGCCCACACCACGTGACCCAGCCGGGTCAACCGAGGGGCGGGGCTACCCGGGAGAAGTGGGGGAGGGGGATGAGGCTGGGGAGCGGTGGCGCAGTGGTTAGCGTTGCCGAACACACAAAATAAAAACCCAGGTACGTGCGGTCAGGGGAGGCAGGGAGACAGAGCCTCACCTGCCATACTCCAATGAAAATAGCTGTTACGAAAAAAGAAATAACCAAATAAAATAAATATTAAAATTTTCCCACTGATTTGTGTTATAAATGTCATTTCTGTAGGATTCCAATAATTTTTCTCGTCAAAATCGCCAAATTTGCGGAGCTGCTTTGCAAATACAGGAAGAGACGAGAGGTGAGGCAGCGTCGAGCTCTGCCTCCCTTTGATTGCGCAACCCCTCCGTACCTGGATGGAGCACGGGCAATAAGCGCGTGCCTGTTACTATCTCAGTGTGTCACCAATGTGATGTTTGTAGACCCCTTCATTTCATGTCCTCGCCTTCCATACTCCAGGTAGCTTATTTCACGTATGTGTATGTCAAGGCCGTAGCCATGGAGTCAACATTGGGGGGGGGGGGGGGGACCAAATCTTCCCCCCCCCCCCCCCAGAAAAAGAAAATCTAAATTGAGAAAAATTTCCTGCCTAAAATATAAAAAATTCACTAACACAGAGGATGGACTTGTTTTTTTATTTTTACGATAACGCCTAATAGTGTATTATATTACATTGCTCTGCTTTTTATATTTTCTTGTTTCATTGTATGTAATGGCAGAGATTACAACCATAACCACAATCATCTTCTTGGTTCTTTCGGTAAAGTCACGTAGAATGGAAATAATAAAATAAAACATAATAAGGTAATTCTCACGACGTTTCGGCCACAACGCAAGCAGCCGTCCTCAGGTGAAGACCAGGTCTGTCGGGGAGACAGCGTCTGAATGAAACAGCACCATGCTTGGAGCGTATATTTAAGCTGGGTTGGAAGGGGGGGAAGGGCGCCTTGACAAAAGAATTTGCATATCAAGAGGAATTTAGCATATTTATGTGTGTCCCCCAATATATATTATAATTACGGCCTAGGTGTATGTAGTGGGTCAATAACCAGAGGGAGAACTTCTGTGAGGCAACACAATATGTATTGAACTGCTCTGAACACAGGGGGTCCCTAACACAAAGGGGTAACGGTCCCTTTCACCCAATACCTGCCGCCAGCTATGGCTGCAGGGTTTTGGTAGTACATGTTGTTTATGTCGTTATTGTGAAAATTCCGTCACAGTTCCTATGATCACTGTTACATTGCTTTCATGGCTTTATTTTGGTGATTTCGAAACGTTTTTTGGTTTGGCCATGTTTGTTTGTTGTAGTACGGAGTAAGACTGATGGCCTTAATCTAAGTTCTCTTGTGGTTGTTGTTGTTTGACTTGCATCCCACTGGGATTTTTGCACACAGCGTTGCTGTGCGGTGCCTTTTCTGCAATATTTTGCTGTCTTTTCTTGGATTTTCTGTTTGCACTTAGTCACACAGTCACTTTAAGATGTTTTCTTGTTTTTTGTTTGTTGCGGTTGCACCCGATTCAAGAGCCGAATGGCTCACAGGGCTATACCTTTTCTTGGTTCTTTCGGTAAAGTCACGTAGAAGGGAAATAATAATGACCATTCAGACGCTGTCTTTCCGACAGATCTGTTCTTCACCTGAGGACGGCTGCTTGCGTTGTGGCCGAAACGTCGTGAGAATTGTATTTTATTATGTTTTATTTTTATTATTTNATTATTTCCCTTCTACGTGACTTTACCGAAAGAACCAAGAAGACGTTCTACTTAATGAAACATACTTTTAATGTTTTCTCCTACAACATCAGAGTGCAGCGCCACATTAAATACGCACTACAATGACAATAGTTTAAAGCCATTTAAAGCGTGTTTTATTTTTTTTGGGGGGGGGCAGACCTTTGTGACGTCATATTCGAGGGGGGGGNTCTGACTTTTTGTGACGTCGTGTGACGACGGGGGGGGGGGGTCAAAGATCGTCCAAAATCGCGTGACGTCATTTATGGACGGCCCCTTCGTTCTTCGACTTGGAGATGACTGAGCCGGCCACTTCAGAGGTCCGGCTGATGTACAGGTCCGTGGCTCGCTCCGCCCTAGACACGCCTCCCTTCCAGAACCTTCTGGAAGGTGACGTCATCCCCAGTCGTTTTGAATCAGCTGCCGCCTCTGAGCCGATCCATCGACGGAATCTTCGTTCGAGGTCTCGCCCCGCTGATCAACGACGATCGATGTCATCTTCGTTCGAACCTCTCGTTGCTCAGACATCGACGGCATCACTTGAAGCTTTCGTCTCACATCCATACTCTCACCTGAATTCATACTCTACCTGAAGACGGTCGCTTGTTGTTGCGATCGAAACGCCGTGATCGATTGCTTTTTTCTCTACCCACGTGACTTTATCGAAAGAACCAAAGGGTATGGATCGACGGCATCTTCGTTCGAGACCTCGTCCCGCTGCTCATCGACAATCGATGGCGATGCGATTGGAAGATGCCCGGTCGGAGCGAGCCGATGAAATGGGAACGATTTGATTTTTAAACGTCGAAACTCATTTGTGAAGAATGTTTTTCTCGGCAGTGTGCTTGCGGTTTGCATTGTCTGGGACTGTTGTTGTTGTCTTGGTGTGGTCTGGGACTGTTGTTGTTTTGGTGTGGACGACAAAGACAAAGGTCCCCCGTGTAACCTCGAGATACTCTCGGGGCAAGTGCTGTGAGCGAGTGGCGCCACGAGGGGGTGGGTGGCCAGCACCAGATACTAATTTGAGGCTGAGTCGACCTAGGGGGAGAACCTCGGGGACCGGTTCAGATAATCGCCACCGCTGTCGGTGGCCGTGAGCGAGGGAATCGAACTCGGGGCTTTTGTCGAGTTCACAGCGCAGCGGTGGCGCTAACTGCTGCACCACCGCCAGACGGCGCTAGTGCCACACACAGCCACACACACACAGACACACAGACACACACACAGACACACACAGACAGAAACAGACACACATACAGACGCAAACAGACACACACACACAGCCAGATACACAGCCAGACACACATACAGACAGACAGACACACAGACACATACAGCCAGACACAGACACACATACAGACACAAACAGACACACACATACACACACACAGCCAGACACACAGCCAGACACACATACAGACACACACACACAGACACACACACAGACACACACACACAGACACATACAGACACAAGACAAAGACACACTCACACAGACACACACAGACACACNACCAGACACACACACAGACGGCGCTAGCTCGTGTGGCCCTGTGGTCTATGAAACTAAAACTTCCACTATTTTTTTATGTTACCAGGTGAGGCCTCCTGAGCTGTACACAGCTCCCTTTCAGGAGCGAGCTGGCTATCACAAACGATAGCTCAACGAATTGGCGGCTTATCATCATTATCATCATCACGTGGACATTTATAGCAGTGGCCAAATAACTCCAAACGCGTGATGTCGGTTCTAAACGTGGAGGGGAATAAGTATAACCCGTAAAACAAAGTTTTTCACTATAAATCCTTTATATGCGTGGCGGGTAGAGTCCTCTCGTCCTCTGGCTTGAGATGGCTGCCACCTATGGGTCAGATGATTGCATTGCACCATTAAGCAATTGGTAATTAAATATAATATTTTTGTCCTAAAAAGTGTAAAATTTTGGAAACATTTTTCACGAACATTAATTGTCACGCACAACGAGTCTGTGTGGAAAATGTCAGCTCGATTGGATCACGGGAAGTGGGTTAAAAAACGACCGAAAGATTGCACGGTCCTAAGCAAGCAAGCAAGTGAACTTAATATAAAGGATTTAAAAACCGGAGGACCCGGATGATAAAATCCACGCGACCACGCGGAGAGAGAGAGAGAGTTCGAGACACGCAGACTCCAAATACACAGCAGGCGGCAGTGCCCGGGATCGAACCCACGTCCTTCTGTTGGTGCTGCAAATGCCCTAACGATGGGCAATCTTTCGTGACGCTTTCATTTGAGGTTGCCAGGTCGCTTATGAAAAATATGTCAATACCTCAGTGGGCGTTTGCGTGGTAGGATGGGATGGTTTTAGATTTTGATTTGTAATGTGCATGGTTGATTCGTTTATCGTTCTTGTCCTTTGCACCACGATCGTGTGTTTTTTAAATCCTTTATATTAAGTTCACTTGCGCGCTTGTGAAGAACCAGTGGCATCTACATCTACATCTGCAGAACGTAAAGAACCAGTGGCAACTACATCTGCAGAACATGAAGTACCAGTGGCATCTACATCTGCAGAACGTGAATAACCAATGGTATTTAAATCTGCAGAACATGAAGAACCAGTGGCATCTACATCTGCAGAACGTGAAGAACCAGTGGCATCTAGATTTGCAGAACGTGAAGAACCAGTGGCATTTACATCTGTAAAATAAGAACCAGTGGTATATACATCTGCAGAACGTGAAGAACCAGTGGCATCTACATCTGCAGAACGTGAAGAACCAGTGGCATCTACATCTGCAAAATAATAACTAGTGGTATATACATCTGCAGAACGTGAAGAACCAGTGGCATCTACATCTACAGAACGTGAAGAACCAGTGGCATCTACATCTGCAGAACGTGAAGAACCAGTGGCATCTACATCTGCAGAACGTGAAGAACCAGTGGCATCTACATCTGCAAAATAATAACTAGTGGTATATACATCTGCAGAACGTGAAGAACCAGTGGCATCTACATCTACAGAACGTGAAGAACCAGTGGCATCTACATCTACAGGAGATTATACAACTTTTAAAGCCACCCCGCGTCTAGTGTACACGCCGTACAACGCGTTTGGAATCGACGGGAATCAATTTGGGACTTACAAACAAATCCACTTACGAGCAGATCTCTGGAAGTCAACTCGTTCGTAAGTAGAGGAGTTCCCGTGTGTTTTATTATTATTTCGGAGGGGCAGGAGGAGGAACAGCAGGTTGGCATGTTTCGAAGGGACAGATGGCGAGGCTGAGAGGGCCCAAGGCGAGCCAGTGAGGCGTTCCAGCGCGTTCACTGGCATGCGCAAGCTGGCATGAGCTCGCAGAGTCGGAACATTTATTTTATACTGCAGGAGGAAATCCGATGAGATGCAAAGCTCTCTTTTTGTTTCTCTCTCACGAATTTCCAGTAGAAACAACAACACAATCACACAAACACGATGGAAGTGCCAAGCAGAGGCAAGGTAAACAATCACACAAACACGGACAGACGCAACACTAAACCATCCCATCCTACCTGGCAAAGCCCCACGGCAGAGGTCGCAATAGGGTACCCGATACCCGTACCGACCCTGGTGCGGCCGGGTACGGTAGGCCGTGAGTCACTGGTGAGTAACCATTTGTCACTCATTTTCCAACGTCTTGTCTCTTCTCACAATTCAAGTTCCTAGAATCAACCCACCCGCGCCTGCAACATGGCTTCATCCCAGAGGTCGCAATCGGGTGCCCGATACCCGTACCCTACCCGATACCCGGCCGGGTACGGGTAGCCGGGTATCGGGTAGGGTACGGGTATCGGGTACCCGATTGCGAGCCTGGTGCGGCCGGGTACGGGTAAGGAATCAAAACCCGTTTGCGACCTCTGCCCCAAGGTGGAGGTATTAACACATACAAAGGTCCCCGTGTAGCCTCTCAACAGACTAGCGGGGCAAGTGCTGTTGGCACCTCTGAAGGCCGGCGCTGTGGCACACGATGGGAGGGTGGGGCGCGTGGCTAGAGAAACACGCCCGGCCGCCTTTGTCTCCCTCGCGGGCGATATGTACACACCACCGGCACCCGGCGCTACTCGTCTGTTTGAGGCTGAGCCAACCTACGGCGAGACCGGGAGCCGCTCGGATTGACCGTCGCCGATGCGTTGGTGGCGGCTCGCGAGAGGGAATGGAACCTGACCGCTGCGCCACCGCTCCCCCGCAAGCTGGCACGGGCACCACCACCACCACCACCNACCACCCACCATCACCACCCATCACCACCACCACCACCACCAACCACACCACCACCCACCACCACCACCACCACCACCACCACCATCACCACCCACCACCCACCAACACCNACCACCACCACCCACCATCACCACCCATCCACCCACCATCACCACCATCNACCCACATCACACCACCACCACACCCACCCACCACCACCACCACCACCACCACCACCACCACCACCACCACCACCATCACCACCACCACCCACCACCCACCACCACCCACCACCACCCACCACCACCACCCACCACCACCATCACNACCACCACCACCACCACCACCACCACCACCACCCACCACCACCATCCACCACCACCACCACCACCACCCACCACCACCCACCCACCACCACCACCACCCCACACTCTGCAAAGCGACGCGCTGCGTGGTTTTCACGATTGGCCATTTGTGTGAGCGGCAGAAGAGGCGCAGACGGGGCACCGGAGCCCCCCCCACCCCATCTGTCGTCTTGGCTGCCGTGAACATGGGTCCGGGCAGAGAGACAGAGGGAGAGAGAGAGAGTGAAGGAGAGTCAGAGAGAGTTAAAGGGAGAGACAGACAGAGAGAGTTAAAATGAGAGAAAGTGAGAGAGAGAGGCACAATTTTTTTATATCTCATCAAAAGCATTCGTGACCATCTGCCGCGTTGGCAAGTCACCAGCCGTGCCCACCCACCTGCCCAAAGGCAAAGATCCCCGTATAGCCTTCACGTACCGTTGGGGCAAGTGCTGTCAGCGAGTAGCAGCAGCGCCTATGAAGGAGAAAAAGACAAAGATCCCCGTGTAGCCTCTAACAGCCTGTCGGGGCAAGTGCTGTTTGCGAGTAGCAGCAGCGCCTATGAAGGAGACACAGACAAAGGGCCCCCGTGTAGCCTCTAACAGACTGTCGGGGCAAGTGCTGTTAGCGAGTAGCAGCAGCACCCGATGAAGGCCGGGCACGGCACTCGAGGGTTGGTTGGCCTGCACCCACGCCCGACCGCCTTTGTCTCCCCAATGGCGACTCATTTGAGGCTGAGTCGACCTCGGGGTCGACTTGTCACTGGTGTTGGTCGTGATACTCACTCACCACCCACCCACCCGCCTGCCTGCCCACACTCATCCCCACGAAGCCACAGACCAACCTATCCACCCACTCACGGTTAGCGCTGCGCTGCGAACCCGGCGACCCGAATTCCCTTCCCGCTCACGGCCAACAAAGACCAGCGACGATTATCTGAACCGGTGCTGGGTCTCCCCTAGGTCGACTCGGCCTCGAATGAGTACCTGGCGCGGTGCGTATAAACACCGCCACCGGGGAGACAAAGGCGGT
Organism: Lethenteron camtschaticum; assembly: GCA_018977245.1. NCBI lineage: Eukaryota > Metazoa > Chordata > Hyperoartia > Petromyzontiformes > Petromyzontidae > Lethenteron > Lethenteron camtschaticum. The sequence continues at coordinate 11,785,764 of MU249573.1, read as the reverse complement.
CGTGCGTGCGTGGTGCTGACCACCCACCCCATCGCGCCGGCCTTCGTAGGTGCTGCTACTCGCCGGCAGCGCTTGCCCCAACAGTCTGAAGGCTACACGGGGGAACTTTGTCAACAAACCCACCCACAGTGCCACTCAACCCAACCTGGCAACCAGCCAGCCAGCCAGACACTTGGCAAGATGACTAAAGACAAAGATTCATAGTCAAGGTTTTTTGGGTGAGATCGCGTTATTTATAAATGTGTCGCGACCCTCCACCACCCGACACGGCCAATCAGTAGGAATTGTGTCACGTGAACAGAACGCCAATGAGTTACTTCTTCAGCCCAACCGGTGTGTTTGAAGAGTGGATCCACAACATTTAGCATTTGAGTTGTACGACGTTTCGCTGGTAATTACATGCAGCATCTTCGGGCGATTTGCCAGATTAGTGAAGCCCTCCACCTGCTTCTTGTTGTCTTATATAGTTCAGGATGATGTCATCGTTGTTGAACCCCATCACGTTTCGAGATCACAGGCGGAGGGGGGTATTGCAATTATATAATAGATTAGTAATCAGCCAAATAGCATGTGACTCTTCTAAAACGAATTTCAATGTGTATTAGTTATTAATACGTTTCCACAGCGGTTGAAATTATGTCTTCTCAATTTCGATGGGTTCTGTAATTAGTCTTGGCCAGTAATAATTAGTTTTACAACAACACTTCTAAGTTATCAAAATCGAATTGAATGTCCTCGTTGGCGAGCATGATCTGCCACTGCTGACAGCTGCGATTGGAGAATTTAATGTTCCTTTTGCTGTTCTTTTAGTATTGCACTAATGTTACGTCCCGTCTGTCCAATATAACATTTACCGCATAAGCAATTGATCCGATATACACCTTCTGTTGGTAAGTTTGGTAATTCGTCTTTAGTACAAGACACTATTTCTATTTAAAGCTTATTTCGTGACTGCAGGGATTCATCTTTTGGTTCTTTCGGTAAAGTCACGTAGAATGGAAATAATAAAATAATAAAATAAAACATAATAAAATAATTCTCACGACGTTTCGGCCGCAACGCAAGCAGCCGTCATTTCAGACTCTGTCTACTCGACAGACCCGCTCTCCACCTGAGGACGGCTGCTTGCGTTGTGGCCGAAACGTCGTGAGAATTATTTTATTATGTTTTATTTTTATTATTTCCATTCTACGTGACTTTACCGAAAGAACCAAGAATATACAAGACACTCGTTTTTATATTTTGTGTTCCGTAACAAATCTCACTGTAATGTTTTGCTTTTGCAAAACACGGGCTAATTGGTTAGTTACCGCGATAAATGGTATTTCAATTGTTTTGATAATCTGATCACTTTCAGCAGTATTGTTGTTCGGTCTTGGTTTGGCATTCAATGCTCTGTTCATTTGAGCATTATTGTAGCCATCCAATCGTAGCGCTTCTTTAACATGTTTAATCTCTCTCCTTAGACTTTCACCATCTGACACTGTTTGCCCGATGTATGAGCGTCTTGATGAGAGAGGATTTATGTGCTGGGTGATGATGGTGTGTTATTTTACCATTTTGACCGCGTCCAAGCCAAATATCCAGGAAGGAGAGTGTGTTCTTCACCTCCATTTCCATGGTGAACTGGATGGCCGGGTGTTGTGCATTGCGATGCTTTAAAAATGCATTAAGTGTATCTTTACGATGTGGCCAGACAACCAAAGTGTCATCGAAATATCTCAACCAAAAAGATGGTTTTAATGTACTCGAGGCAAGCGCTCTTGTTTCAAAGTTTCCCATGTACAGATTTGCTAAAGCAGGAGACAAATGAGAGCCCATCGCTGCTCCTTCCTTTTGTTTAAAGAAGTCACCTGTCCATAAACACATTCCTGCGGAGGGAGCTGGTAGGTACGTTGGGTTGCTCGGTCAATGGCCAGGGTCAACGGCGGCGTGTGTGTTCCGCAAATATGGCCGACTGTGAGGGCAGGCACAAGCCGGCGTGAGTAGGTTAAACGTTGAATTTTATAAGGACACCACGGGGTGACCAGCCCTCCCTACCCAGCCCCACCCCTCCCACCCCCACCGCCCACCCTCCCACCCACCCCACCCTCCCCTCCAACCNTCCCTCCCAACCTCTACCCAGCCCTACCCTCCTCTCTAAGCCTTTTTTGGACAACGGACGGCTACACAATAATCCTGTGGGTGGTGTAACGGAGGTAGTATCATTAGGGTTAAGTTAATATCTTTAATCACATTCACAAGACGTTTGGAATTTCTTATCGAAGATGTCCTACCGATGTAGGCTGTATTTGTTTATACTCTTTGGTTCTTTCGGTAGTCACGTAGGTAGAAAAATAAGTTATAAAAATCACGACGTTTCGGAGGCTACAGTCTCCGTCATAGGTGGGACCGTCACAGCCAGATTTGCTGTAAATATGGCTTGACGGTAAACTGGCTGTACGGTAAATCTGGCTGTGACGGTAAATCTGGCTGTGACGCAAACTGGCTGTGACGGTCCCACCTGATGACGGAGACTTGTGTTGCCTCCGAAACGTCGTGATTTTTATTATTTTATTTTTATTTTAAGTTCACGTGACTTTACCGATAAAAACTAAGAGTATGAATCATTGCAGTCACGAAAGCTTCAAATCAAAGAAAAATGGTCCGATATAACGGCAGATCTCTCGCCGACCTGATTGCTCGTGTTTAAGGATCGAAACGTCTGATCGATTGTTTTTTCTACCTACGTGACTTTACCGAAAGAACCAAAGGGTATGGATTCCTGAGTCACGTTCAAAGCTTCAAATCAAGATTGCGTTTGTTAAGTTACATATTTCGCTAATTTATATGTGCCAGAGCCCAATTACTTATATGGGTCGTAATGGGATACCGATTTCATGGATCTTTGGAAGTCCATCCAATCTTGGTGGTCTCTAGGCCCGTGGATTAATTTTGTATTGCTCAGTCTTGGGGATTAATGAATTTGCAATGATTGCTGAAGTCTTGCTTTCTAAAGTATTGGTTGGGTCACGTTTGATTTTAATATAGATATCTTCCTCCAGTAAATCTTTTATTTTATTATCATAATCTGTTCGGGACATCACTACTGTAGTGCGGCCTTTATCATCTACCACATTTTGATTTTCTTTATTTAATCGAAGCTCTCTTGAGGCTTTTGCTTCGCCAAAGCTAATATTTATTTTGCTATTCTCAATTATTTCGGCAACCGCGTGTTAGTATTCTCTGCCTCGTTATTTTGTTAAAAAGACAAAGATCCCCGTGTAGCCTTACCAGACTGTTGGGCAAGCGTTGTTAGTGAGCAGCAGCAGCACCTATGAAGGAGACAAAGACAAATATCCCCCGTGTAGCCTCTAACAGATTGTTGGGGCAAGTGCTGTTAGCGAGTAGCAGCAGCGCCTATGAAGGATACAAAGACAAATATCCCCCGTGTAGCCTTTAACAAACTGTTGGGGCAAGTTCTGTTGGCGAGTAGCAGCAGCGCCTATGAAGGAAACAAAGACAAAGATCCCCCGTGTAGCATCTAACAGACTGTCGGGCAAGTGCTGTTAGCGAGTAGCAGCAGCACCTCTGAAGGTGAGCACGGTGGCACACGAGGGGGNTGGGTGGCCAGCACCACGCCCGGCCTTCCTTTGCCTGCCTCGTGGCGATGATTTGACACACCCCACCCAGACACTCACTTGAGGCTGAGTCAACCTTAGGTGAGACCCAGGACCGGTTCAGATACGTTAATCGCCACTGGTGTTGGCCGTGAGCGGGAATCGAACTAGCGTCGCCGGGTTCGTAGCGCAGCGAGCTGACCGCTACGCTACCACTATGCACCACCTATGCCCCCTACTGTGCCAACTTGCTGTGCTTTAGCCACCCGGCGCTCCGCTCGTTGTTGTGAGCGTCGCTCCTCCGCCCTCCGTTGTTGTTGAAGGGCGACTGCTTCCAACTGCCCAGTAGCGTCCTTCATGAGCCACCTCCACAGAGGCCGATCTTGACACCGCTGGTACCAGTCATCGGCAAGTCCACTCAGCTCCACGTCCTCCTGTACCACATCACTCCATCTCTTCTCTAGCCCGTGCCGCGCCCATTTAGCCCCCTCGATCCGACCGAACAAAAGCTGTTTAGGCATGCGGTGGCTGGGCATGCGGGCTACATGACCCAGCCAACGCAGCCTTGCCTGCCAGAGGAGCTCACCGATGGGACTTTGCCCAGATCTTTCAAGGATTTGTGAGCTCCTCACACAATCCAGCCTGGTTAACTCTCCACCTGCCTGGGAAACTCTCCACTCTCTCCACAACTGCCCCATCACCGATTGGGAGTTGTGTGGGTGGAGTGTCCGATGGTACAAAATACCCAGGCAGGTGCTTAGTTTTGGTGGGGCTGATGGTAAGGCCCCACCTCTTAGTGGCACGCTCCAGTCTCAGCAGCAGCGTCTCCAACTCCTCCTCTGAATGAGCAGCTATTACCAAATCATCGGCATACATAACGTGGTTACCAATAGGGAGCCATCCTTGATCGCACCCGGGCATCGATGAGCCTCCCATTACATCTGTACCAAATGGAAATTCCCCGGTACAGCTATTGAAGGCTTCACGAACTACGTGGTCAAAATAGATGTTAAATAATGTGGGAGCCAGACATCCCTGTTGCACCCCAAGGTGTAGAGGGAATGGCTCTGACTCCCAGCCACGTAGTTTTACCCGGGCCCGCTCACCATCATGAAGGTCCTTAATGATCGTGAGCAGAGGGTCTGGGACTCCGGAAGCACGAAGAACAACCCAGAGCCCAGGCCTACTGATGGTATTATAGGCATTGACCAGGTCAATAAAGCAGCGATGTAGGTCTTGTTAGAATTCCCTACACCTCTGCTGTAGCAGACGGACAGAAAATATGGCATCTCTGCAGGACCGCCCTTTCCTGAAACCACATTGGGGTTCCGCAAGCCTCTCCTCAGCATGCCTAGCAAGGCGATGTTGAATAATCCTTGCCAGGACCTTTCCCGGCACACTGAGGAGTGAATGCCCCTGTAGTTGTTACAGTCTGTGCGGTCCCCCTTCTTAAAGGCCAGCACCACGCCTTTGTCTCCCCAGTGGCGATGTTTACACACCGCACCAGTTACTCGTTTGAGGCTGAATCGACCTAGGGAAGTCCAGGACCGGTTCAGATAATCGTAACTGGTGTTGGCCGTGAGCAGGAATCGAACATTCACACACACACACTCCGACACACACCGTCCCACACACACTCACACACATACACAAACACACTCCCACACACACACTCCCACACACCCTCACACACATACACACACACACTCCCACACACACACATACACACTCCCACACACACACTCCCACACACACACAGAGAGACCTCTCGAGTCAGCACGAAGGCTCTTTTTTAATTAACATTTCTCTTGAGTCTCTCTCTCTCTCGCTCGTACATTGTGTTTGCATAGGAAAAAAAGAGCATAAATTTTCCCAGTGAATGTTTCACTAACAGATTTGCGACAGCAAGATAACTACCTGGGGGGGGGGAGGTGGGGTCTTGTATAGCGAGGACACGCGTGCACTACGGTATAGGCGTTACGGCATTGGGGGCTGGGGTAAAGGGGGGGAAGGGGGGCTGGGGGTAGGGGAAGGGGTGGGGAAGGGGTGGGGGAAGGGGGGCTGGGGTGGGGGAAGGGGGGGAAGGGGGGGCTGGGGTAGGGGGAAGGGGGGGGAAGGGGGGCTGGGGTGGGGGAAGGGGTGGGGGAAGGGGGGCTGGGGTGGGGGGAAGGGGGGGGAAGGGGGGNCTGGGGTAGGGGGAAGGGGGGCTGGTGGTGGGGGAAGGGGTGGGCGGAAGGGGGGCTGGTGGTGGGGGAAGGGGTGGGCGGAAGGGGGCTGGGGGTGGGGGAAGGGTGGGGAAGGGGGGGCTGGGGTAGGGGGAAGGGGGGCTGGGGTAGGGGGGCTGGTGGTGGGGGAAGGGGTGGGGGAAAGGGGGCTGGTGGTGGGGGAAGGGGTGGGGGGAAGGGGGGGCTGGGGGTGGGGGAAGGGGGGCTGGGGTAGGGGAAGGGGCCTGGGGGTAGGGGGGCTGGTGGGGGGGGAAGGGGTGGGGGTAGGGGGGGCTGGTGGTGGGGTAAGGGGGGGTGTTAGGGGCTGGTGGGGGTTCAGGATGAGTGCTGGCAGCGCCTCCGACGGGGTTTGGCCACGTACGGTGCGAAAGAAGTTTCATCGTGTGTACAAAAGGAGGAGCACTCGTGCACGATGTCTCGGTGTGTTCACCGGCGATGGTGGGGGGGGGGGGGTCTATGGGGGGGGGGGGGTTGTGGGGGGGGGGTGTGAGGTTGCGGGTGGGGATGGAGATGGAGGATACTCAAGAGGAGGTGGAGGAGGGGGGCGGACAACAGCCGAACGTCGCCATCGTCGCAACCTCCGTCGCGGCCGTCGTCAAAGCGTCGCCTGCACGGGGGCGGTCCCCGTGCAGGCGACGGGCTGGTCGAAGCAGGGGGGTTCGTTTATTGTTTTTCAATCGTCGTCGTCATCATCGTCGTCATTGTCGTCTTCATCATTATCGTCATCAACATCACCGTCATCATCATCATTGTCGTCATTGCGTCGTCATCATCGTCGTCGTCGTCATCATCATCGCGAGTCTATGGGCCTCTGTGTGATGAGTCTATGGATTTCTGTGCGAGTCTATGGCTCTCTGTGTGAGTCTATGGGTCTCTGTGTGAGTCTATGGGTCTCTGTGTGAGTCTATGGGTCTCTGTGTGAGTCTATGGGTCTCTGTGTGTCTACGAGTCTCTGTGTGAGTCTGTGGGTCTCTGTGTGAGTCATGGATCTCTGTGCGAGTCTAGGGTCTCTGTGTGAGTCTATAGGTCTCTGTGTGAGTCTATAGGTCTCTGTGTGAGTCTATGGGTCTCTGTGTGGTTGTCTCTGTGTTACGAGTCTCTGTGTGAGTCTGTGGGTCTCTGTGTGAGTCCATGGATCTCTGTGCGAGTCTATGGTCTCGGTGTGAGTCTATAGGTCTCTGTGTGAGTCTATAGTCTCTGTGTGAGTCTATGGGTCTCTGTGTGAGTCTATGGGTCTCTGTGTGTCTACGAGTCTCTGTGTGAGTCTGTGGGTCTCTGTGTGAGTCCATGGATCTCTGTGCGAGTATATGGGTCTCTGTGTGAGTCTATGGGTCTCTGTGTGAGTCTATGAGTCTCTGTGTGACGAGTCCATGGGTCTCTGTGCGACTTATGTTGGAAAAAAGACAAACTTTCGAAAACAATTTCATTTGCATCGTCTCAACATTGCAGCATGAAGCAGTGGTCGGCATAGCTACGGAGTGCGCAGCGGTACAACTGCACAGCGTGGGAGGGGGGGGAATTCATTTGCACACCAGGGCCACGTGGGTGCCACACGAATGCGTCTGGGTGTGGACGCGAAAATTAAATACGTTCTTAATAGTTACGCATCATCAAAATAATTTGCATTCTTTTAATTAGTATTATGATGAATGCGGTATGCACGCTGGCGGTTAATTAAACACTTTGGGATGATTACATTTTATATATATTTTTTCTAAAAATTATAGTTTTTTTCAAAGAGATCTTCCGCTAAAATGATGACACTTTTAACATAATTCACAGCCCTTTATTATCGTTCCACTGCTGGATCAAGGCCTCCGCAACCCCCTCATGAAGTTTGTTGTTTTATTTTATTGATCCTACTTCACCACTCCGGTCAGCGGCCGATTCCTGATAGGTGCCAGGCCTTAAGTGGCAGGCCAAAGCTCTGGTATCTCATCGCTCGACACTTCACCTTGTTAGCCGCGGGCAGGAATCCAACTCGGCTCCGCTACGGTCACCCAGCCACCCAGCCAGCCAGCCACCCACCCACCCAGCCACCCACCCAGCCAGCCACCCACCCACCCAGCCACCCAGCCATCCATCCACCCACCCAGCACCCACCCAGCCTACCACCCACCCACCCAGCACCCACCCAGCCACCAACCGACCCAGCCAGCCAGCCACCCAGCCACCCACCCACCCAGCCACCCACCCAGCCACCCAGCCACCCACCCAGCCAGGCAGCCACCCAGCCACCCACCCAGCCACCCACCCAGCCACCCACCCAGCCACCCAGCCACCCACCCAC